>OX419589.1:15153362-15753362 GCA_948473455.1 Teleiodes luculella
ATAGCATCAGTAAATTCACAAAAAAAATTCAGTATCGTACAGTAATTTGAACTAACTTCAACATTTTCTTATGCTTCTTCTCGGTATGAGTGTGAATTATGTATTAGTGATTTTAGAGTTCGCTTAAATAATTTATGAACCCTTTAATACAAATTCAGATTTCTGCTAAATATGCTGGTTGGTTGTATAGTTTGTGTATGTAAATGAGAAGAAAATTACTCTCCACATTGCCGAGCACTTGCATCCGTTACAAATCTTTAGTTATACAGATACTAGATTGTCAAATGAGCGCTAATCTGTATCCTATAATCGCGTTGATAGTTTACCTACTTGGGCACCTGCCGTGAATCCGGGACGTAAACAAACAGCCAGCCGTGTCTTTCTAACAACCAATTAGTCTTATCTAGAGCAGTATCCAACACTTGTACAAAGTTTCAATACTCTTTTGAATGCCTAGAAACAGTAGCTCAAGTAAGACTCACGAGAACGCGCAAATTGTACAAACGGACGGAAAGGCCATGAGTGTGACCCACTTTTGGTGAATTTTCCCAGTTATTTTGTAAACTGGTATCACACAACTCTTTTGTACGAATGCTAATAAGAAATAACGCATAATAGAGGTGTAAAAAGTAATAGAGTAGCAGCATTGTTTAGTGACGCAAGATACGTGCAATTCGAAGAAATATGCAACGCATTGGCATCATTGGCTGGCTGTGTCACGTTCAATGCTCTCGTAGCCCACTTAGCAACACAAAGAATCCGACCATTCTCTTCAGTATCGGCGAATTTTCAGCACATTGAAATGCTAATTCTAACTTTGAACTTACGAAAAATATTTTAAAAGGAACCGGGTGGCCTAGATTGGTTGCGAATCGTCTTTTGAAGATTAGGAACGCACAGCGGGGAGCTACGAGCGCCAAATGATAGTGTAATCAATCAGAGACTTTCAAGTTATTATTTATTGCTCACATAACTTTACATAACAGTTTACTCTGTATATTTTGGTGTAGGAATGGCAATTTCCAAACTGTAGGTCGATGAACTTGTATTGTGCTAAAACGAAAATGTCGTCTACGCTTCGCTTGGCGGTTACGGTGCGCCTTGCGCTTGAATAATTTGTTTTCTTTTTAGGTATAGATATCTGTAGTAGGTAGTTTTGTTATTTTCTTCACGTTTCACAGCAGCAGCAACTTCATTCAGGTCTTGTTTTTCTGGTTTAATCTCTTGAACATCTTCGTTTTTTTTATAGCAATTTCTCAAATCTTCATGGTCAATTTGTCTCGATTTAAAAATGAGGTAAATTGATCCATCCTCTCCTAGTAATGCAACAAATAAGTCCAAGTTATTATTAACTTCTCAAATTTTAACATTTCCTACATCACAATCTAGTTCATCTTTTGCGTTCATTGCACATTCATCTTTTTAATTATCTAGTACAACACTGATAATTCAATTACATTGTTTAATAGCCTCAACAAGGATTACAGAGTTATTGGAAGCACGTGAAGTAGTATTGTTTGCGCCATTAGGCAATCAATAGTCCATCAGCTGTAGTCACGCTGGGCAGGCAAGGGGACCAGCTTAGTGGAGCTAACTGTACTATAGCTTCTTCAACCACATTCCTGTCCGCACGGCCTTAATGCGGGACAGACAGGTGCGGTTTTGCTAGTTTTTAGAAATATTGTAAAAATTGTATAAGTATAATGATGATCAAGCTCAAGGTGTAATTTTGACATTCAAGCTTTGGTGTTTCCGAATTTGTAGTGTTGTATTTTCTGTCTACAGAATAGGTACTGTTTAGGGACTATACAGAACATCATTTATTTTTTAATAACATAGAAAGGATTGATACATGAAACTTTTTTTCTAGTTAAGGTATAGTAGTGATTTTAAATTAACTGACTTATTTAACGAGTCATGCTTAGTCTAAAATAAACCTTATTTACCCAAAGCAAACTTAAAAACAACAAGACGTGTGTCCCAAAAAGCTTCCGAACCCGATTTCTCTAAATCCATAACAAGTACTTACCGTTTCAATTTCGTAACGAAGTCAACGAGTTTTCACATCATCGCAGCATTGACAGAGCAGGTCGCTGGTAATAAGAAGTAACACCAGGCAACACCTTTCAAAAGGCAAACCTGTTCCGATTCAGTTTCCGTGTCCGGTTCAATAC
This sequence comes from Teleiodes luculella, assembly GCA_948473455.1. Lineage (NCBI taxonomy): Eukaryota > Metazoa > Arthropoda > Insecta > Lepidoptera > Gelechiidae > Teleiodes > Teleiodes luculella. Next base: position 15,155,537 of record OX419589.1, read on the forward strand.
GTAATCGAGCAGCCGGTTGGGAAGTGCAATCAGTTCCATTGCAATGGTAATTATGATTGCTATGGACATCAAGATTGGTTTTAATTAAGCTGGAGATCATTCGGTCATGGCGGGTTATATATAGTCAAACAAACGTGATGAACGACAGATAAGTAAGGCAGTCTGTAGGCGGATGCTAATTTAGTCTGATTTACTTTTTTCAGTTGGCTTGTACCTACCTTTTTTGTAGTGGCTGACCACTGTCTTCAATAGCATTCAGAAAATTTATTTAAAAATCTGAGATATATAGTAATTAAGTAATATAACGTAATAAAATAAATAAAAAATACATCTTTGATGCACAAAATTAGACTTAATGGATAGACAGACACACGCGCCGTGCGATGTTTCTGATTCAGGAGAAAGGAAATATAAAGTTGGACTAAAATTATCTATTGGACTACCATTACAAATTCCTTTCAAACCAATCGACAATAATCAAGTAGATACTGCTAATTGCTACCATGACCGGACTTATACTAATTAGCTAGTGACTTTCCAATACATTTTCCACCGGAAAAAAGGCAGAACTCAAAATATCGCTCAACGGATATCGATAATAAAAATAATAAGCAATCGGATTAAAAACCTGTTCAGATGATATTATTAGCTAATTTACAATGTCCAAATGGATGAGAAACTGATGTGAATGATCAAGTAGCTATACCAACACCTACATATGGTGCCGAACTGCCGACTATAAAAACGGAAGTTCGATCAAGATTTATGACCTCGTTTGGAACTTTGATTGAGTGGTCGAACTTCTCTAACGCTTTTATTTTATTCTTATATAAACTTATAAAAGTATGTTAATCCATTCAATCGGCTTCTACTTCATATTCTACTTCAAAAATTTCTTTGAAGTAATGTTAAAGTTAAAATTAAGAACGTGATCGATCTATCAATAATGTTTTAACTTTATTTACTATCTATACGTTCTGTTAATTATACATGAGTTTTACATTTGGCTCGCTTTTTTTGTTTCATTTGGGTTAGTGGAATATCAAGTCATTTGATATTCTTTTCCAATTAAGCCTATTATGGTTGAGCTAGTATTCAAGTCCATCTTATTAAATAAGATTATAATCAAGTTTAAACGACTTCATTTCACAAACTACTGCTCAGCTAGATCGTTTATTCTCCTTTTTCGTTGAGTTCGCGTAGGAAACAAATTGCAAGGTTATTAACTGCGGCTTGCGTAATTCTTATTGTCTTATTGTTAAGTATGTTTGGCAAACTTTATAGAGCCTACTGTAAACTCTATTGTATCTTTCTTATATACTTTGTTTGACAAGTACTTTACTTCTTGAGGACAAACTGAATCCAAAAGTTACTTTCAATTATTTGCTTTCAATTTTACTATCACTATCTCCTATATTGAGCCATGATCTTCCAGTAGGTTCACTTTAGGTGATTCAACAGGATTTTCGGGATTGGTTTATAGTGCTGTTATTCTCAATGTTAACACATTAAAGATCTTCAGAAAGATCCCTTATCAAAATATTCTACTTATGCTATTTGGGTCGGAATTAGTTTCAGACGAAACAATCTTTTAGACTGTTGTCTGTAAACAAAGCCAAGAAACATCCGTCACAGTGCCCTAAGCGAACCTCTTGCAACTGTTGACAGCCGAGCGTGACACCGTGTTGGGCAATACTAGCTACAGCCAAGAACAATGCAAACTATACACGCGATTATGTCCCTTACTTCAAGGATTATAAGAAAGGTGCAAAGACCAACCTATTCTTGACTGTACTTCAAGCTGTGCAGGCACCGAAACGTTTGCTCTTGACGAGCCTTATTAAATGGGCGTTAGAGTTTGAAATCGTGCTCTTTATTCTGCAATTCAATGAACGTTGTTCCAAGGTGCGCTCTATTGACATCGTACTAAAATCTTGGATTGGAGTTTTAGCTCTTGGACATTTTTTTGTATTTTAGGCTTTATTTTCTGATAATTGAAGCTGTCTGGTCTAATCGGTATTGTAGTAGAAGATCAAAAGTAAACCGCTTTATTATCAGAAGTTTAATTGACCAGTTCACTTGGCATCTTTCGCACTTTTCAGAAGCTTCGCACAACTATTTGTTTTTTACGGGAGAAGCCAAAGATATTTTGATTTGTTTAAAGCTTATGTACTTTTGATTAAACTTCTCAAGGTATGTGTGGTTGCGTGTGGTGTGGGGTTTAAAACAACCTACGATGTTTTTTTATTTATTCATTACTAGCTGTCCGCCCGTGGCTATACGCACGCGTTGTTTTTTTTTGTCCTTTTTTTTTCTTACCTTTTAAACCTTCCCTGGACTTTCATGAATATTTCAAGACCAAAATTAGCCAAATCGGTTCAGCCGTTCTCGAGTTTTAAGCAGACTAACGAACAGCAATCCGTTTTTATATATAAGATTGGTTAATATTTTGACTTCCATTACGATAACTTATTGCTATTTTTTCTAGCAACTGTACATTTTGATTAGTATTTTGTGACCCACGACTATTACCTCTAATTAGTTTTCTTCTAATTATGATGATTTATCTGATAGCGATAAAAAACTATCTTGTACAAAAGTCTAACCATTATATTCGTGTTTAAGATAAAGAGCACATCAAACATCACTTACGTTTAACATTGTGCTTTGCTTACGTAATTTTATAGAATCGTTTTGTATGATAATGTGGATGACCAATCAAGTAGCGAGCTCCAAGGTTCTTCATTCATCAAAAAGCTGCCATCAATGTTAGTCCAGTCACGGATGGATTTACATTTTGCAAATATGGTGAAGGTTGTCTTATTCGGTTTAGTAAACAATTGGAACTTCAATATACTCGTACCATGAATTCTTCTTCTTATCGTGTAGGTTAGAAGGTCATCGACGTACCTCATTTCATTCCCTTCCCTGGTGTCATTATTAAGGATGTGTCAGGCTCTGAAAGCCGTGTAAATATACGAATACCTAGCTCTTTCTGTACTTAGGTATTGTACAAAGTCTAATCGTTTAACGAAATCCCTATAATACAAACAAACCACTTATTACTGAAAGGAAAAGTTATCTCTTTGGTATACCTTTATGTCATTATTAAGTTCTATGAATAATCAAATGACTAAAGACAGTTTTCGTTGACTAAATACTGCTTTTACAATTAGTTAATAGTTAAGTACTTATATATCAGTGTCAAATGACAGAGTTATACTTGCTAATTTGTATTGAGGAATGTGAAACAAATTATAATGACAACACGACGCGATAGTTGATGTTTTTATTAATATGTAATGACTGGTAATCACCGTATCCATTGTAATTGGACAATGCGTGCATAAACATGCAGATTACGACTTTATTAGTAAATTACCATTTCAGGAACAGTAATTAATGCCACAATTATTATTGAGTATTAATATCTTTTAATTGTGAAGGAAATATAAAAATCATCATTTCAGTCGAACACCATCGATTTTTTTCAAAATAAATATGGCGAAGCTGCGTGGCTTCAAAGCTATTTAATAAAAAAACCATAAGAATAAGTTGTTGAAAAATTTACAGCTGGTCAGTAAATCCAGACTCTAAACTGTAGCAAAACTCGGACATAATTCGAACATGCAAAATCTGGGCTAGATATTATATACATGTTTATCCATTTTCTGAAATATAGAAACTCAAATTAAATCTGCAACACGGCCATATATCACCTCGGTTCAAATGCTCGCCGTCTGCGCAACCGGTTCTCGTGTGCGACTTGTTATTTATGTGCGTTTGCGCTGGTCACGTGGTCGCCCGGTCGGCCACAAGAAAGCCCGCTTCGACTCAACCAACAGATGGTTTTTCTTTTTTTCCTTTTTATGCCAGTTACTGGTTTTATACATCCGGGTGGGTCCGGGAAAGAAGTTTGACTGAAGTTGCTTGAGTTTGTTGCCTTACATTTTATATTATTTAACTTTGTATAGGCGATATTTTCCTTTCGAATTATAAAGTCCATTCCATAAAGTTAAGTTTTCTGAAGGTTAAATTCCCGTTAAGGTAAAATGGTATTATTTTTTATTAGCAAAGGAGTAATTCTGCTTGGCCTCCTCGCTCAAAATATGAAATGTCGATACGTTCTGTGATAGATTTTTAATATATTTTGTTGTTGCAGTAGATAATGTAGATATTTCATTGTTGAATTTCTACATGTTTACTTCCTAAATACCTAGGTGGACAAATGAAATTAAACAGTAAGGAAATAAGCGTTTTCTATAAATTCTCTTAGCCGGAAGCTAGTAACTGTCTTATGCCAACTTGCTAAGAAATAAATACGTTAAGTGTACATTCGTACGAACAATGCGTACGTATACAATAATACAATGGTGACTTTCCTTCATAAACAGTAACTGTTCGTTTACCCAGTTGTTCTAACTTTTACTACATGCGCATTTAATATAGCAAATTGCTAGTTTTGACAAATATCAAATCGTTATTTGCCATGTATGTATGATGGATGACATTGATGACCAATTTCCCGCCTCGATTTTTTTGTATTTTTCTGCGGTAAAAAGGAATCTGAAAGTGCCTGAATCCTGTCCAAATCAAACTTTTGAATATACTACGTTACTTAGAGTATTTACATTAACATTATCGGCGAGTCACTTGTCCAGTTGTCCTTCGTAAGTACAACCCTGATCATTTTATTGTTATTTCAAACTGTTCAGATTTTAAAAGCGAAAAAGGGTAGCGGATCGACAGACTTAGTTACTTTCGTATTTATAAAATAAGACTAGATCAATTTAGATTTTAGATTAATTAACCTAGGAAAATAGCTAAAATTCTACGTCGGTCTCATCTCGCCATGTACACAATTGACACCAAAAATAAGCCCATTCAACACAAAAAGACGCCTATTGTCTCGTTAGCAAAAAGAAAAGAAGAAAATTATTTGTAAGAATAAAATAAGCGTCATTATATAAATATACTCGGAAGCATTGTTCGCGACCACAGCGCTTTTATCGACTTTTTATCGATATAATCGACTGTGGTGTCGTCGTCGTTCATCGATAAACACGAGTGTCGGCATGTAATTAACATTGTTGCTTTCACTTGTATAGTTTTTTTTTTTTTTAATATGTGGGACACCTCACACACGGCCATCTGACCCCAAACTAGACCGAGCCTGTACTATGGGTGTCAGACAGCTGATATACATACATATATAAATATACAACATCCAGACACAAGGCAAACACAAGTGCTCATCACACGAATGTTTGCCCTGGGCGGGATTCGAACCCGCGACCTTGTGCTTCGTAGGCAGACGTACTACCAACTAGGCTACGAGGCCGTCATTCTCATGGTAGATGTGGAATAAATACATTGCGGCTTGTATTTGTATCTTTTTATGCTAAAGATTCGCTTTGGTCCATACTTAGAATATTTATTAATACGATATTAATATTAAGGCGAGGTCCTACTTGAAAACTCGTTTTTAGAACTCTTTTATAACTCTGGTATCTTACAAATCGAAATATATACCAAATCAATAAAGTTACAACTTACGGACAAGTTTTTTATTAAGTTACTTAACCAAGTAGATTTTACTAATAATAAAGTAATAAAGCAAGAAAAATTATTAAAATTACCCCAAATTTTAAATTTACGACTCTATTTTCTCAATATTTTGAGCGACACCAACATATCTTTTTATATTATTTGAGTAGCTTTAGTAATACCTAAACGACTTAACCAGCTAGTTTCTTAATCCGTTCTATATTTTTCACAAAATAAATTTAAAAACTCAAATATAAATGGATTTCGAATTCCCACCATATGGACGCCCAAATCAGTTAAGCTTTCGTCTTTATTCTGCGCGGGTGAAGGGGGGTGTATATTGAGTTTGAGTTTTCAAGTAGGACCACGTAGGACCTCGCCTTAAAGATGGATGATCCAAAAAAGAGGTAGTAAGTAGGTTTTAACCAACTTATTTCCGAAGGATGAGTTAGATTAGAACAACAAATAATATTGCCCATGATAAATGTATAGTATGTATAACGGGGTATAACTACTTTGTGAAGATATTGTAACAAGAATACAAAATTTTACAGAAATGAAAAATTACATAGGAGTGCGCGCTGACCGTAAACTAAAGATAAGAAAAATGATTCCAGTGCTCACATTAGGGCCTTTGTAATGCATAAACGCAGCATATTACGATAGTTGTATAACCACACAACACAACATAACTGTGCGAAGAATTATGAATATTTACTTGCGTATTTGCGTGAAGATTATTGCACTTGTTGGAGTTGCATAGAAAACTTGTACTCTACTGCACAAAGAAAGAATGAAAAAATGGCCACAAACCACAGAATGTTAAATAAATTTTACATTTGTTTTTTAGGTATAATTTGAACGCACAGACAGACACAATCGGATTTGCAAATTAAGCGGCACATTATTATTGATTGACTAGCAGATAATGTAAGATAATAAGTAAATATTTGAAGGCATTCTCGTAGTCAACTTCTAGCAGCATCATTGCGATCAAGGCAGATCGTGTCACGCGCAGATGCGAAGCTTCAAAACATCGAAATGTCAACTGGGTCGCAAGCGCTGCTGTGAACTTTCAGTTATTTCTCAATAACAATGTGCTTAAGTGGGAATCGGTACAGATGGAATTTATTACTACATACATACTTAACTATTTTATTTTTCACAGCCTTCGGTTGTTTGGTGCTGGCTTTTGTACATACCTTCGGTCGGAGTAAACTTAAAATCACTTTATTACACACATAAAAACAATGATGAAGGCGGCCTTATCGCTATAAGTCATAGTGAGTTGACTTCAATAAGCTTCAGTATAAATATTGTTTAATTTCCTTCAAGTCATCAGACATACAGGTCAGACATTAGTCGCATTGTAAATAAAAAACTCAGCTTGCAATTGCACTTAATAGTCGTGATCGTGACTAGAATTTAGAACTAGATGCTACAACTATTAAGATTTAAAACGGGATATTTACCGTGCTATTTATTTTGTGTGAGTGCCCGATATTTCGATGCAGTTGCATGCAACATGATCACGGGATCTGAAGAGAACTTGGTGGCTGCTATGGGCAAACATATCTGTCTACTCTCTTTCTGTTGCGTTTACTAATGTTTATGTTATGTATAAGTTATGAAAACAACCGTGAAAGTTTTAAAAAGTATAGATGCTACAATCCTGAACCATAGACAAAGCATCATCTTACTTGAAGAATCGAGTGCATTACACTTTTAGAGCTTATGAATAATCTTCAATGTCTATAAAACAGTGCTGGTACTCAGATCAGGGGGTATTTAGTAACTGGTAGCACCGATACGCAAGGTGTTACAACTGGTTACAACACCTCTAGACAATGTGCTTATCTCTCGAAGTATGTGGCAAGGCGATATTAACGGTCGTTTAACATAATCTACGTCTTTAGAAAGTATTTATGGAATGAAACATTTTAAAATAGTAAAATAAGTATTATTAGCTCTTAAATTATAATCGAAGCGAAAAATTAAGATCATTGAGCTTGGGCAGGGACTTGAACCCGCACCTCCTGCAAAAGAGCAAAAAAGAACGGAAAAAGTATTTTTATTTTGTTTCGCTGGCAAATTTATCAAAAGTGCGGCAGTGTTGCCAAAACAAAAATTAAAATGTTACAAATAAAATTTGTGTTAGGATCGCTTTACACTACATCAAACAATCTTACTATCAGAAACGGTGGTTTAGGAGATCGATGCAATAAGGCTGGTTGAAATCGTGATTTAAATAGAGTAATAATATCAAAACAACTAAACCAGCAGTTTTTTCAATACTAAACACTGAAGTCGACAACCTTAACTATTATCTTTACTCTTGGTCTTCGCACGTGCAAGTCGAATCAGAGTCGAGTCACGTCCTTGTGGGGCCCGTTTTTTGCCAAAGGTCCCACGATCCGAGCTTGAAGTAAAGTGAATCGGCTGTAGAATAGTGCCATAAGGGCCGCAATACTAAAGATATTGTTTATAGCAGTGTTTCTCAAAGTGACGTACGCTCAATACTAGGGGGCACCAATAATGGCAGATAAAAAATTATAGGTAAGAAAGAATTCAATCAGGATACCTGGTAGAAATTCCTACCTGTATGTAGCAATAAGGTCGCCTACACCCTATTTGTTACTTATTAATGTTTGTATCAGTGCCTTTGTGTTAATAATAAAAATATATAAATTATGTATATTAGTACGATGGGTAGCTGAGATTGATGAAAAAAATTCGATTTCAGAATAGAAGACATTAGAAAATTCTATTAAACTTTAGCAAACTCTGAACATGACAAGCTGCCCATCGTAATATACTTATATTTATTATTATTTAATCTATATAAATACGTACAAATGACATAATATGTATTGCTGTTTCATATTTTAATTGAAGTTAGTCTTCTTTGGTATCGATAGACAATTTTATACGCTTTGCCGTGGTCTAGATATCTAATATTATTTCCGTTAAAACGATCGCCGGTGAAGTGATGTCGGCGAAACGTTCGTTAGCGAAAGATAATGACAACCATTCACAGATGTAATTTTTTTTGGAGAAACATTCATTGACAAAGCGTTTTGTCGGCTAACTATTCAAAGGAGAAACGATTGTCGTAGAACAGTTTCAAACTCCTAGCCAGAAGTTTGAGAAACCCTAGTCTATAGTAAAGTGAACTCATCCGGTTGCGTCAGCGCAGCAGTCGGCCTCGCCGCCATCTTTTGTTCGGAATATGAACTTAAAAGAAGTTGCTTGGAGGAAGCTTAAAGTTTCCGGTTGATTGTAGACAATTTAACAAAGTTCTAGATTTTATATTATGAAAAGAGCGTCTGATCAAACCTTAGTAGTCAGGGCCGTGGCTTTCCATCTGCCTCGTTCCAATGCGATTTCTACTATATTTTCATGAATTATTACCACTCTTTGAATAAAGAAAACATCGTGAACAAACTTGGGAACATAAAGTAATTGATTGATTGAATTGATTACATATTATGTATATTTGGCCAAAAGTTGACAAAATCGCACTAGGCCATCAAGAGCAAGACAGGCTAGCAGGCCTGTGTACCCTGATTCAAGACTAGAGGCTTTTCGTGGGAAAGTTTATAAGCTATTTATTCCTAAGCTTGATTGGTCGTACCTTTTCGACATAGGCATAGGTAAATTTTTTTAAAAAAGCTAAATATTGGTAAATATGTTCTTTAACCTAATTTTATAGTTTTTTTTTTTACTTTTTCTTTTGTTTAATAGTCGATTAGTGATTACAATCCAGTCCAGACACGTCTGGTGAAGCCTGATTGGTCGTACCTTTCCGACACAAGCATCGGTCAATTAAAAATATATATATATTACACGATATATTACAATTCTTAAGGGATTTCAAAAGTAAAAAAAAACCTTTCTATAGTGCTCTTTTAAAAAATTCGTATGAATTTGTATGTTTCTTAAGGTTTTTGAAGTAAGATTAGGTATTTATACGTAGAGCGTAGACCATAAAGAAGTACCTACTTATATGTAACCTCAAGACAGTTGACGTATTTTTATGGACATTATGTAAGTATGGTACTTAGTAGATACCAGTAGTATCATACTACCTTTGTCTTATCGGTTTTTGCGCGTAGTTTTTTATTACCTTTCTAATTATAGTGAAACGATGTCGCACGAGTTGACTATAGGTAGATATTAATTAAGATGCACCTTATGATTTACCTATATAACTAACAACAACTGCGATCCCTATTCTACTTGCCAAGCTATGTGTTTTGGTATTCCAAAAGGTAGATATCTTAGTTCAGCCTTAGCAGTTACAGTAAAAAAAAATAGGCCTTGTAATTAAACCTCATTATAATAGATGTTTCATAATTAGGTAAAGGTACTGACTGTTTTCTGTATGTACCTATGATAATTATAAAGAAATTGCTTTTGGTAGTTAAGACCTTTACTGCATACTTGTATTTACCTCCTCCCATTTCCTTTATCTGTTTATCATCTATCAAGTTCTTATGCAATGTTTGTGTTACCTACAGCAGAGTTTTATCTTAAACCATAGCTATTGTTTACTATTACTACAGTTTATAACAGTTTACGGTGTCGTCGTATGGTTCCCTGCTTGGAATTAGACCACGCAACGTTCACCTGCCTAATTAAAAACAACTGCAATACCCAATCTCAACACGAACTAAACTTTTCCATTATCTTTTCCTATTTTTGTTTTACCAAGACAGACCAAGACCAAGACTGTGTGCTTCGAGGTAGCTTAAACACAAACTTTTACTTTTATTCCTCGTGTTATTTTCCCTTTCCAAGCCAGGATCATAAAGCTGCCAATTTTAATTGATCGTAATTTAATTTTTATATGGCATCTCTCGTCTATAATACTTGTATTGTAATTATGGCAGCTGCACGCTAGATCGTTTAGCTTGTAAAGGTTAGCCGCGCGACTACTTTCTCGACTCGCCTGTCATCTGTTTTACTGGTAGTGCTGTTCGTATCTTCGGCCACCGCCATCTTCGGCTCATTGTTTTCATGAAAGAAAATTCATTTAATTTATAATTACCATGTACAGATTTTATTTCATTGTTATGTTTATTTAATTGAGACGATCACAACTAATATTTATAACATTAGTAGCTTTCTTTTTCCCGCGGCAAAAGGTAGCCTATGTGTTATTCTGATGTATTAACAATGTTACAGTAAAGTTTCATTAAAATACATTCAGTAGTTTTTGCGTGAAAGAGTAACAAAGATACATACATCCATATTCACAAACGTTCACATTTATAATATTAGTAGGATAGCAGATTATACAGTAAAATTAGTTCACCTATCGAAGCGACATACGTTAAATAGACGTCATCTATTTAATTTCCTTTAAAGGTAATCGATACTAAATATTTCTTTCAAAATAATTTATGCATTATAGATCAGAAGTCATACCCAAAATTTATCTGTTATTTCTTTGTCTTGATTATCAGTTGTCTAACACCCATAGTACAGGATCTGCCTACTTTGGGGTCAGATGGCCGTGTGTGAGATGTCCCCACCCCACATATCATAATTTTTTTATTTATAAATTAGTTTTAGCCGAAGGCAGATTTCTCCGAAAGATGTAACCAGCAACCGCCCTAGTCGTACCAGTTGCCGAGTTGTAGACTTGTAGTTTAATATGGGAACATCGTCTTACGTCTCGCTTTCTATAAGAAACTCACACGTTATGCTCACTTATCCGACGTAATGTAATGCAATCTTAATTTCCTGAGATTTGAATAATTGTTGTGGTTTTTCGCGTTATTCAAACGTCTGGTTATACCGACTATGTACATACAATTTTGTTTTAAGTCATTAAACAATTCACATTCGACGGTCGACGATTTTTACTTATTTTCTCAGATTCAGCTGTCTTACTGCAAAAATTGTTTTCTTAGGTTCAAAAATCTGTGAATGTGTAAAACAATAAGTAAATAATATTAGTCACAAAAACAAGAACATCACTTGTGGAAAAGAATATACTCACATAATATTATTAGTAGGTTAGGTACATAATTCATTTGCATAACTCTTTGGACCATTTCTACCGATAGGTACAGTTTTCACTTAGTTTTCTTCATAAAGGAATAAATAAGGCAAATCCACTGAAGTTTGATACTGCAATGAAGTGATTAAGCATAGGTCAATAAAATAAAGGAATGCATGCTAAAAATTTACTGCTAACAAAATTTGCTCAAACCAAAAGGATCCTTTAAGTTTGTATTATAACTGACATAGGCTCGGAACCTGTTTGATCGCTGGATCTATTTACGCACTCGGACCTGTTCCTACCACTTCCTACCTAACACCTACTCTTGTCTACCAGTCGTTAACCTCATCCAATAACTATCTACGATCATTCGTAACTCGAGCTCGGAATATAATTTGTATTATCTACACTTCGGCCACGGGCACAATACAATACAATACAAATACGAGTATACTTTATTGACACCAAGCACAGAAATACAACATATTTATATACAGAAAAACTGAACAAAACAGAAGAGTCAAAAGCGATCTTGTAGCTAAGGTAGCAATTTCTACCAGGCAAACTTTATAACAGTGGCAGGAGAAGACTGGGCAGACCTGCTACGACGTGGCGTCGATCTGTGGAGAGTGAGCTGAAAGCGGCGGGAGTCACGTGGAGCGAAGCCAAGACCACGGGGCAGGACAGGGGAAACTAAAATAATCACTTAAAGGCCCTATGTATATGGTACTCTAGGATTCCAACAACTAGGGACCCTCCATAGTGCCATTTGTTTGTAAGCATAGCATGAAGCGACAAGCGATTATCTCACATTTATCTGCCAAAATCTGCGAGAAACCTGCCATATTGAAATATCCTTCAATAGGATACGCACGACAAAATTATGCCTGTCACGTGTGAAAATGCTAAACCTGCTCTCACATGTTCCGTGTGAGATTCCACAAATATTTTATTAGTATTTATTTTTCTTCTACTGTGTCTCCTACAAATGCTGTAGCGTGTCTGTAGCCTATGATGACTGTCTTCTACGTTATATAGAATTTACTTGTGTACAATTTTATAATCATCAATTTTAGGTTTTTTTTTATAGAATGTATAAAAATTACTAAACTATAGATGTACCTATACAAAATGTATATTCGAGAATGTTTGTACGTAATCACTTGCTAGATAGAAACGAAATTTCTTCAGTTAAAGGAATCATTGTTTATTCTTGTACCTACTGTCACGCATGGTAGTTCTAACGTTTTAACTGTATAGTGTTTCGGTAAATAAATACAGTAACAGTACAGCAACAAAAACAGCGGGTAGCAAATTATAACAGTACGTTGTTAAATCCTCTTTGGTAAAAAAAAGCCACACCCAAGTGTGGCGTTGTCACCGTGGCCAGTTCTCAACTGTCATCATCTCATCATAACTAATTTATAAATCCGAAAATAATTCTTTTGTTACGGTTTCACGCCTGAACTGCTGAACTGCTTTTAATAAAAAACTACAGGTATCTATTTCACTTCTAAACGGCTGGACTGCTTGTGATAGACGGAGTCTATCACGGGAAAGGACATGGTTACTTTTTTCCCTCGGGAAAATACCTCTAAGTATAATAGCTTTTTTATTGCATTGTATCATTCATTCGTTCTCTGGCTAACTAAAGGAAGGAACCGATTACCAAGTAATGGTTAAGGTTAACGGCACGTAACTGGTCATTTGCACAAATGCCTCATTTTTTTTCCTTTAATGTCATTTTAATTACTCGTACACGCATGTTTTGGGCTCAAAGTCTTGGTGATGCTTCCTGAATTTCATTTGTTTGCTGTCGCATTTTTACATAATATCACCTTTTTGGAGTAAACAAGAAAAAAATCATGTAACAAAAAATTCTAACATTGCACTATACATTCAAAGTAGTTACATGGGCTTACATGGCTAACTTAATATTATCTAACAAAGTCTAAAAAATATATTACACCATAAAGTAACCATTTGTGAAATCATAATTATTCTTTACACTTTGATTAAAGATTTCTTGATGAAAGAAGTGAAACATTAAAACATTTAGCTCAGGCTGGGACTCGAACCCGCATCTTTTTGGCTGTCCCTTTGGTATCTGTTGAAAAAGTAATAAACTAGGTATTTTTATACATAATTATTATAATATTAATGTGTTTTGGAATCGAACTTATAAAAACTTCATTCATTTGGAATTGCTCAAAGGTTGTTTAAACGAGGTACCGCTATTGTTTCGATGGTACTGTTATTATCGCGAAAACAAAACTGCAATGTCACGTCGAATGTTTAAGTAAAGTAGACGTTCAGAAATCCATTGGAATTGGTTACCTAACTTTTGACACATATTTGTGCCTGCTGGAAGATATTTCTATAGAAATAACAGCAGGTAGATCCGTTGTTCACCTGAAATGTTATCAACAGTAATTGGCAGTAATTGCCATTGTGGCAGCAGCAGCGCCTTCCTTAGTCCTGTTAGGTTTTTTTTTGTGTTTTTCCTTGGGTGTCAATAAAGCATTATTTGTATTGTATTGTAGCACGATATCTCATGAGTGACAAGACATAATGTTATTGTTAAATAAATAAATGAATAAAAATAAAATAAAAATATTTTTGCATTATCAATACTCTTCGCTATTGGAGAAAATTTAAATATGACTGGTTTCTCACAGTATACTGACAGTTAAACGTGAGATAATCTCTTGTTACAGTGCTTCATGCTACCAGGGCAGCAGTGGACTGATATAAGCTGTAGTAGTAGTGTTTCTATTCATATTATTAAACAACTAGCTTTTCGCCGCGGCTTCGCCCGCGTTAACAGTTTTTCCCGTGGGAATAAGGCATTTTAAAGCAAAATGTAGTCTATGTTACTCAGGGTGAAAGTAGTTTTCTAATAGTGAAAGATTTTTTTAAATCGGTTGGTAGTTTTTGTGCTTATTCATTACAAACATACATACACACAAAAATACAAATCTTTCCTCTTTATAATATTAGTATGATTTTATGATGATATACACATTTGCTAGTAACGAACCCAACAAAAATACTTACCTAAACCCGAAGGGTAGCCTGGTACGTACGGCACAGTGGTCTGCCAAGCGAGACCGTTGCGGTGGTGAGCTTGGTAAACTGGTCAACTTGTACAATGGGGTATGCCAAAAATAAACAGAAATCTCATTATTTTGTATATTTACGGGTCTTTACGCGATAATTGTAAATATAGGTATGCTTAGAAATTTCGACTTTTAATTAGTAAGTTACTTTAGACTAGCTCTAATTCTAGTGATTACGTGTAGCTTAAATTTAAAGTACTTTACGTCCGCAATTTAAAGAAAGAAAAGGAGGCAGTAGATTAACAATTTAAATTTAGAGACGTCAAACGTCAATTTAACGCGTCGATCGCACTAGTTTGGGGCTTTGGGGTGCATGCGAAAACATTAAACACCATTCATTGAAAATTAGATCCATTCATCAACCGTCCTTTAAAAATATGTATACCGATTGTGTTAATTAAAGTAGCCAAACAGAAAAAAAGCGGCCAAGTGCGAGTCGGAATCGCCCATGAAGGGTTCCGTAGCAGCCAGTAACATAATATAAAAGTTTTTGTAGTTCGTTGTGACTTTGATCGATGTTTTAATAATAGTGAAAGGTAAATTGCGGTTTACGATTTATGACGTATTAAATTAAGAAAACTACTTACTAGATATCGTTCAAACCAATTTTCGTTGGAAGTTTTCATGGTAATGCACATCATATATTTTTTTTAGTTTTATCATTCTCTTATTTTAGAAGTTAGAGGGGGGGACACACATTTTTCCACTTTGGAAGCGTCTCTCGCGCAAACTATTCAGTTTAGAAAAAAATGTTATTAGGAACCTAAATATCATTTTTGAAGACCTATCCATAGATACCCCACACGTATGGGTTTGATGAAAAATTTTTTTTTGAGTTTTAGTTCTTTGTATGGGGACCCCCTAAATTTATTGTTTTATTTCTATTTTTGTAAGAAAATCTTAATGCGGTTCACAGAATACATCTAATTGCCAAGTTTCAACAGTATAGGTATTATAGTTTCGGAATAAAGTGGCTGTGACATACGGACGGACAGACAGACAGACAGACAGACAGACATGACGAATCTATAAGGGTTCCGTTTTTTGCCATTTGGCTACGGAACCCTAAAAAAGAGACATAAAATATTTCGAATTTTTATAAATTTAAATTTAGAACCCATCACCTAGAAAGAGAAGGGTGGCGACAAAAAGAGACACAAATCTAATGCCATTAATTGCCATACATAGAACACAGTTTAGTTTTCAATCTTGCTTTAATTGCAAAAGCACCAAATAAAAACAGAATCAAAGTAAAGAGGCGTATAATTTGAGCGAACACTTATGCAGGTGGAGGCCACAAGTTTGAGGCCACGGCCACGCATCGATTGTTTTTCTATCACATTCACATTTTGCTTTCATTGTTAGGTAACTATTGGTGCAATTAGTTTTACCTACATTACATTATAGCGTAAGGTTCCTGGCAAAAAATTAATACCTGTTGTTCCAGGTGATTCTTCTCTTTTGAACGTTTTTACTCTCGCCTAAAGGTTGCCTGGAAGAAATCGCTTAAAGCGATAAGGCCGCCATTTGCCGCAAATTTATGTTCGTGTTGTTTTATATGTAAAATATTTTATGTGCAATAAAGAATATTTGTATTTGTATTTGTGATTAGAAATACGGTCAAGCATGTATAGTAAGCTCCCGCGATTATCTGCCTTGTTCAACGAACTTAAGATCGTTGCAAAGTCTTAAGTGTTCTGCTTAGCGTGCTCTTGATTTTACGTAAAGTAGGAAATGTGGGAGAAATTGCGACCATAGACCACTTGTCGAGTTTGTAGAATAACTAATTTACATTTTTCTGTACTCTTTTATTTAAGGTTTTTAATAGCTGACAATATTACCTTTTCACATATTTTATTTAAATAACTAATGAGAAGAGTTTTCCATATTTTAATTATTCATACTGTGTTCCAATATCTATAATGCATTTTCATTTAGGTACTCGTGTGGTAAATAATAATTAAGTGTCGAAAGATCGTTACTACATTATTGAGAGTGCACTAAATACATAATAATACTGGTTATCAGACTTTTATGGAACAAGAATAATAACTTTACGAATATAAGAATTTTTATAATAATGATAACAAAGCGTCTTTAAAAAAAATAGTAAAGTTATTTAAAAATAAGGCGCAGAGATTGCGTTGATGTCTTTTGTACGACTCAACGCAGAGCGTTTTGCTCTTGTAGATTTCGCAGGCGTTTTGTAAATGTTTAGTCATCGATTGACAATTGAATACTTTAGTTATTTTGTCACGTAAATATTATGATAAGATTATGATACTTATTATAAATTTCAAATTTTATAAATTCTGCATGATGGGTGGGTGTTGAATATTCTTCAGTTTTTATTGTTTCAGGAAGTTTGACAAATGCTTAAATTAATTAATCATGTAGTTGTAAATTAATTGTTTAATGGTCTTATTTTAATTGCACTAAAATCTAAATATTTTAACTATAGTTATACTTGTACAATAGTACCTTAGAACACGACATCTATATCAAAATGTATACTAAATTATTATAGAAAGAAAGGTAACGAATGTAGTAGGTACGTAAAGTATAATGTCGATAAAATCCAACCAAATTCAACAACTAATAAACCAATTAAGTCGTATCACAATGACATATTTTAAATTCGGTCGGTATGTGAATGTGAACAATGCTTGTCCAATGTTCATGTTTTTTTTTGTTCTGTCGTATGACTAATTTGTCACTTATACGCTTTTTTATTTTCAACCATATTGTATTGAAATAAAGCAGTTCAGAAATAGAACAGTGTTTATGAAACAAGTTCATTGATGGAACGTTAGCATGAATGAAAGTGTTACGAATGCCTTTTTTGTTGATAGTACAGCATAACGGGTTTGTAAAGTCACATGTACTGTGATTGGTCCTACGTAATATATAAAATATAAAGTACACGCTTAAACAGTGCCTGAATAAAAATCTTGTTTCTTTTTTTCGGAATGTGTTTTTTTAAGGTACTTAAATAGAATAGAATAGAACAGAATATACTTTATTGCACACCAGAGTAAAACAGACAGTAAAATTCACGAAAAAATAAAAGAAAGTGTACATGTAGACGGCCTTATTGCTAAGTAGCAATTTCTTCCAGGCAACCTTAAAATTAAGACCTTATCATCAAGATTTTTCGAGACGATACAGTTTTAATAAGAGTTTATTATCTACTTTTATTAGAAACCTGACCTTCAGACGGATTTTTAAATAATTTCAAATACCTGCTTGAAAGACTAATGGGTCGTTATTTATTTTGATGTGTTTTACATGTTGATTAGATTTAATCAATTTATGCGGGATTTATTAACGCTTGTTTGTTACTCAGTGACGTACGTACAATTTACATGGATGTAAAAACATGTAGGTATTTTATTTGTCGGAGATTTTATATAGATGGATATAATGTGAATTGTCGAAGTACTTGGTCCATTTTTTAAGAAAAAGTTTGAAAATGATAAATAATACAAAGTAATGCATAATGTTCAACTTAGCGTACTCTGGACTGTACGCGACAGAAAATATGTGCCTGTATAATGCGGTATATGCGGTATAACGCGTGTGTCTAGTAAAATATGTGGGTTAACTGCAGAGAGAAGAGCATAAGTGAAATCTGTATGGGCAGTGGTCACCTCGGTCACGGACACTGCGCAGCGCCTCCGGTGCACGTGGCTGAAAAGAGAACTAATTATACAACGTTTCATACATAATAGTAAACTAACGCAAAAGTGGCAGCTCATAAATTATGAGTCATAATAAATCCAAACCCAAAATAGGCAGAGCCTTTACTATCGGTGTTAACCATCTGATATAATAAACATACACATACAACATCCAGACACAACGCAAACACAAGTGCTCATCACACGAATGCTTTTCCCTGGGTGGGGTTCGAACCTTCGGAGGCAGACAACTTACCAACTTGGCTACGAGCCGATAAAACTGTTTTTTTTATTCTGGAACGTCCTGGTTTTTTTTTTTCATACATGTTAACTTGGCCAGCTGCTGTACGTAGGCTATTTCCAAGGTGCGTCTTTGGGCGCAAGCTTTCGATCACTTTACACCTTCATCTGGCCAGCAATCATTTCTTACTTCGTTTGTCTGCCTGCACTTTCCACTGCAAAAATACATCCATTCATCACTCGGTCTCTATCAAAGATCGTTGTATTTTAGTTAAACGTGTGTATTTGTATTGTTGCCATGTCGTTCCCTTATTTTATAAGGAATATAATTTTCTGTTAACCAAAAAATCGAATCTTACAACAAATAATATTATTCGGGCGCAGCCCCCCGCTAAAAAAAAACAAATCTACCCAGAATCAAATCGGTTGGGTTAGGTTAGACTGATGTCAATAACAGAGCGGAGGGAGCCGAGCGAGTGGAGCGAGCGTGCCGCGGCAGCGGCCGGCAACCGCCGTAGTTGTGAATTTTTCAAACTTGAGAACTCAAGAAGTATAATTTGGTGAAGATATTTAGGTGAATAATTTGAGGTTCGGTTAAATACTATCCATTTTATAATAGCGCCAAGCACGCTTCCCTACTCGTTTTTTACCGGAGCAGGTTTCACGAATGTACCTGGAAATAACTATCATTTCATTCCAAGATCGCAGATCTTATTACCTGGTAATAAGATTAAGATTACAACAAATTATTTTTTAATCTTGTATGTTTTATACTACCTACATATTTGGATGGAATCATTCAGTCCAAAAAATATCGTGTGTCCGGTCAGGCATGTATAAAAACAACACTTAATAACAAAGTTAAAAAATATTGTACGCGAAAACGCACTTACGCTATTATGTTTTTATTACTGATATCCCTTGCTTGATTGATTATTTTATTATGAACATTTTTTAGGTGGTAGTAAAGTAGCCGTTGCGTAGAAATTAGAAAACGTCGGTCACATCTCGCGGTATCATCGTTTAATACAGAAATATGCACTTTAATAGGTACATTTTTTTAATACACATTATACTTTGTGCAATAATTCTATGTTGTACATTTTACTAAAAATAAATGCGTTACTTAATGTTGAAAACAATAAAATTATAACAATCGGTTTCGTCATCACCATCATTCGTCATGTAACGCTGTAAAATCATATTAAAAAAATAACCATTTAAAAGCTTTATCTGCTTAGTAAATTATTAATACACAATCGCAAATATATACCTAATGACCGTGATTCTAACCACAATCATTATACTCTATTCATTTTTATTCGACTGTACTTCATGCTCCTACGAAAATGAAATTAACCAGATCACTTCTTTAACCATTATTTTTCTGTCTGTTGAGTCTCAAATATTATTGAGGCTGACTTGAATTTAAATGTGTAAAAACGAAATAAGAACATTTTAATAGCATAATTTATATATTATTATTATATTATTATGTTAAGTTTTGATTTCTGCTCATTTAAGCAATCATTAGTTCTTGCTTAGTAAAAAGTATTATATTGAATTAAGAATTACTTCCTACAATTTCAATTTCATAATGTAGTACTTATTTTTCTTTTTCTTATTTTTCTTTTTTGTATCTGCTAGAATCGACGAACTTTGTATGACGGTAACCGACTAAAATTAAATTGATCCTTTGACCCGTTATAATTGGTACTAACTACAATGTGCATTGTACTAGCACGTCCAGTATTCCCGAATAAGATTGAAAAAAAAAATTAAACGAAATAAAAACTATTTATATTTATTTACATAGGTACTACTATTTTTGAAATATTTATTTACATACGAAATTAGCATTTTATTTGTTTTTGTCGTTCTACTTTATATTTTTTATGCTAATGGCGGCCATGGTTGGGCAGAGTGATTGACATATAAAATAGGTTTGTTATTCTATAAAATTACTCGGAATTATTTGCGGAGGCAAACCTGTCTCAATTCTGCGGTCAGTTTCTAGCAAGACCACTTTTAGGAATGTGCCTAATTTTTTATATTAATTATTTGTAAAAAATAACATCTCAAGACAAACAAAACCCGATTGGTAAATATTATGTAATCTTTCGAGACTGCTGTTCTATTTGCGTTTACCTACGACGTTAGCTGTTTTGTTGCGTAATGTTATGTGGAACATTTTTTACATATTAAAATAATTTAAAATACATTATCTTTTTATCAACCTGATTCCGAGCTTATTTAAAGCGGCCACGGTCATTTACAGGTTTAGTCTGACGCGAGTTTCACGGGCAGTGACATTGGCAATCAGATATCAAACTTGTAGGGCGTGAGCTCAGTGATACAATATGGGGAAAAGTGCGAAAGACAATGCGAAACAAGTGTCAAAAAACAATGAAGATGTTATGTGTTTGAATTGTTTTTCTGTTGAAGATTTAAAGGAACCAGAACCTGTTACTCTTACGAAAATTAGAAAAGAACACAGAGAAAAATTAAAACTTTACTCTTTTATTGCTTCTGAAATATCTAAACCAAAAGTAGTTCCTTTTAAGCAAAGGGTCAGCGAACCCTACGCTATTGGAAAGAAACTTGATGAAAAGATTACAAAAGACCCTAGATTTAAGAAAGATCTACCACAGGGAGAAAAGAACCATTCAGCTATCGAAAATGATAAAAGACTCAATTCAGATCCTATATCTCTCACAAGAACTTCTCCAAAAGTCGTTCAGGCTGATGGAACGGTGAAACAAAATGATGGTCAAATACAGGATATTTCATATGACCAAATATCTTTAGCTGAAAGTGTAAATGAAAATACACTTATAGACCAGAAAATTCCCGCAGTGTCATCAAGTTCCATAACTAAAGAAAAATGTGCAACGGCTCAATACAATGAGGTATTAGATCAAAGAGTACTAAGTTCTGATGTACTTATAACAAAGCGATCGGATTCAGGTCCAATTACATATAAAGATACTTCTAGAGAAATACAAGAACTAAACAAAACAAAACGTGATTCAAATGACTTTGTAGATGGTAAGACTTCTTTGAAGAAAGAAGTTAAGAAAAATATTGCTGAAGATGCGTATATGCCCAAAAGTTTGTTGCAGGCCACTGCTGAAATAAAAGAACCTCACTCCAGTGATAATAATTATGAATCGGAAAAACCTGTTGATAAGAAAAAATCCAAATTAGGCGGTGAAAAAGTTAAAAATTCATCGAAATTGTTTAAATTATTTACAAAGTCGAAATCCAATAAAGGCAGTAAACAATTAGACACCGTTAATACGTCTACCGACACTTCTGTAAGTAACTGTGATTTTCAGTTTGTAGATGAACCATACAATGAACTAAGTGTTGATGAAAAAAATAATAAGTTGCCTAAAAATCAAAACTTTCTTGCTTCGAGTAAAAATATAATGTACTCAGACCAGATTGAGGACACTTCCATAAATAAACCGAATGTTGTGCATATTCCAGATACCATAAAACCAGAAAATGATAATGTGAAAAATAACATAGTCAATGACACGAACAGTTTTCATGCAGTTGGAAATGCACCGCAATTACAAGTAGAATATTCTCACGATCATGTTATCCCATCCACAAACACAAAATTGTCATTTTCAAGTAGCAATGAAACAACAGATGTAACTAATGACAACGACCGTCCATGTTACTCCGAAAACATTGGCCAACGTTTATCACGAAATGATATTAACAACGATGACAGTACAACTTATGATAAAATATCTAATGAAGGGTATATGGAGAATGTTTTAAGTTATCTTGGAATTGACACCCCTAATCGAACCCAAAAAACTTCTACAGGTCTGCAAAATTCCTCGACTGCTAAATCGGAAAACTTTCCATCTTCTATGAATCAATTAGGAAGCATAAAAAACAATGTCTCAATTCACACAGATTTAAGTTTATATAATGTCGGAGAAAGCTGTAACAGATATGACAATTACTCTTATCATGTTGATTACGACCCCGAGATCAGTATAAAAAACACGAGTTGTTCAAATAACTGTAAAAATACAAATTTAGAATACTCGAGCTATAGTCCAGTCGATCCACAAAATAGCCAATGTCAAATCAGCTCTGGAAAGAAAACAAATGAAACAACTAAAGAAAAAACAGACAACACATTTACTAATCTGCCGAAAGAAATTACATCTGATGACAAATTAGAAACCTCAATTAAAACATGTAAACAAAAAGAAAACATTATAAATAATACATTAGAAAAAAATAATGTTTTGTCAGTAGAAGGAAGAAAAGATTACAAAAATGTGGTTCGACTAAGGGATACTTTAACTGATGAAGAGAATAGTAAAATACCAGGAAGTTATTCACCTCAACCACATGAACAACAATATATTAGCAAGGACTCTAACTACAATACTTTACAAAAACAGTGTCACGATACAGATAAAAGTATACTTGGTTCACCAAATTCTAAACACAATAATGTCATCATAACATCCACTCCATTACCTCTGTACGAACATAACACAATGTCTTACTATAATTTAAATTCTGGATCAATACCAGAAGAACCAGATGAATTCAATTATGATGAAAAAATTTTAAGTCCATCGGTTCACAAATGTTATTCTAAAGAAATAAGGGAAGTAGCAAAAAATATGACAGTTACAGATAATGTTAATGGTATTATATATAGTAAATTAGATTCACCAATTACAGTAACGCCAAGATCAACAAAAAATATAATTGAAGAAAAAGGTAATGAATTCGATATTGTCAGCAGTAAAGTACACAAAAATATGAATATAAGTGCTGCTAAAGATATTAATTACAAAGATATAACTCCAGCTACTGAAATGGCTAAACATGAATTACCTGATATTCCAGAATGTGCAGAAAACGTAACCATGCTTTACAAAATCCAAATTGAGACTCCATCCTCACAAATAAGTGTAGTTGAAGATCACAAAAAGAAAGTAATACCTTGCAATATTATTGTAAGTCCTGCTAAAAATAAAAATGTGGCCGAAGAACTACATACACCCGAAACACAGTATCATTCTTTGGAGAGTAAAGAAGATGATAAAACTGATATTGCAAGTTCAAACGGTTCAGATTCAGGCTACACAGGTTCTTCACATCATCTTGAGATAGTTAAAACTCCAACACCTCCTGAGAGTTTGACTGCAAGTCCAGAGCCAACTGAATCTAAGATCAGCCCTTTAAGTTCTAAAAGTTTTGGAAATTCCATGCCAGTGTTGAATATTACAAGTGAATTGCATAAAAATCTATCCGCGTATTCATCAGATTCACTAAAAGATGATAGAAGTTTAGATGCTAAATCAAATGACAAGAAACTACGCTGGAGTACTCTTTCTATTTGCAAGAAACCTTATGATATTGATGGTATGTGATTTTAATATTTTTTAAATAACAATATTGTCCTTTTTTTTCTGGAATTGCCAGATTTATGCACACAATGATTCTAAATCAGTACAGTTAATCGCTGACATTGCTTGTATGTTCGGCATTGTTTCATATCGCGGTTGCTATCGCTACTGTACACACCAACATAACAGGAAATAAGCAAAGCTCGCACAGGATACGATAAAATGGGGATTTCATACGGTTTACATTGTATCATTCAATGTATTTATTCACTCTCGTACACCCGCGAGTGTATTAAACAGCTCCGTAATGAGTTCTTCTGGGCGTAAATCTAAAACAAAATATCTCACTTTCGATAACCGTAGTGTTAACTCTGAGACATCTTTACATAAACCTGTTAAAGTGTACGAAGTTGAATCAAGTAGTGCCATATTGAATGAAAAACGAAGCATGTTTCGCGAGTGCTTAAGGTGGTGTTGCTGTTGTGTATGTTGCAAGTCTAACTCTGAAGAGGAACTGTTTTCTCCTATAGAAAATCCTAATTTAGTTCGCCCGCCACGAAGTACCTACACTTTACACCAGGGAAGGGAGACACGATCTCCGACACCTCTACCTAGAGTTACTCTCACGAAAGTTATAGACGAGTTTCCTGTTTTCTCACAAGCTACTACGATCCTAGATGAAGAATATAATAAATCAACGACTAAACTATTATTAGCTACGGAACAAGCTGCTAGTTCGAACAGTTTAGTTCCGAATTATAAACCAAGAAAGAGTTCCATACCCGATCCTGAAGATTTGTCACCAAGCAGAAATAGTACATTGAAATATGGTGAGCGTGTCTCCTTCATTCGAGAAGTATTGAACTGTCGTGATTCTTTTATAAAATCATTGGAGTGGTGCGACAATTCGTTGACTAGGGGCAAGAAGTGTCGTCGCATCAAACGAGACGATTGGGTTGAATTGACAAACGATGGTATCATGTTAGAGAGTTTCAAATTTATTATGGGCACCACGTTGCAATTGCGAGCACTGTTTTGCACTAGGTTTCTTTTCAATTTGCAAATCTTTAGCTATTTCACCACGGTAATATGATAGTCAATTTTCTTATATTAAACATTCCTTATACTACATAGTCTTTTATCTAATTCACTGCTTTTAACATAATTTAGTGCATAGCCTTGCTGGTTCTCCGTACTTACATAGCTATCAAAACTTTATTTGGTTAATGGTATTAACTTTGTTTAGCTCAACAAATTTTCCTTTTTCTCACAATTTTATACGACAAAGGACACATTTCCTTAGAAGTTGCACTTTCATCTAAAATAGTTGGTTATGTTATTCTTCCATGAATATTCTTTACGTTAAACTATTAAAATCCTTAGTGTCTATTAGCCATTAGAGTATAATTTAATATCGAACTATGTATGTATTATAGTATTACTCTATGTGATAGTGGGACACTTTTGTTAATAATTTTATTAATACTGGACATGTAAACAACTGTTATTACGTGAAGGAAAAATGTACCATAATAATTATTTATTTGTGCATTAGTCAGGAGTAAAAAATTTATCAAACCCACTTTACTTTGACGATGATGAGGAAATTCATAATATAGATCAATTTTAATGTGCTAAATAAGTTTTTAGAAAAATACTTTGTACTTACTACACCATACCAAATCATACTTACTAGTTCAAGTCCGGTGAAGCTTAATTGGTCGTACCTTTTCGACACAAGCAGAGGTCAATAAAAAAAAAACTTACTAGTTGATAAAATTGTTTAAAAAAAAGATTTTGTATGATTCATAGTTTTGTTACCACTTAGTTAAGTGCGGAGGATTTTATGTTAAAAAACACCCCTCGAGGAACTAACGATGTTTTATGGGCATTTTTATTGCCGCGGAAGTCCTGCGTATCAAAAACTTTTCGTTGGTTGAAATTCCTTAGGATAGTACAATCATTACTCCTAAGTGTGATTCACAAAATGAATATTTCATTCAATTTTACTAACGACCAGGTTTAATAATAATATGTTTATTGTGTGGTTGTCTACAGATGAAGTGTTCTCGGAGTCGCTTTCCCCTGGCCACGCCACGCTGCCCAGGAGGTCCAACTCCCCGCTGCCGCACGACCGGGACCTGGACCGAGACAGGTTCCCCATCAACAGGAGTGGGCTCCAGGTAACATGCCTTACTTATTTACTTTGTTATTGTTTTACCTCATTTTGCGACTAGATTATATTCGTTACAACTCTCATCGTATTTTCCCTTGTCAGTCAATTTTCTTCTACTCAACAATTGATTTACAAATAATAGTATGTAGTTTGGTGCTAAGTTGGCATCCACAGCATTAATCACAACCCTTCTAGCCGAGCCCTTTTACATTAATGAGTAAAATAATTATATGATACTTCATTCTGTATTAGCAAGTATCAGGAAGATAATTTATAATTTATTTAATGAAAGAAAATCATCAAAAACAATTCCAATATAATAGAATCATCGTCGTCGTCGCCTCCTCATCCTCCTGCGATTCAACTCGGGGACGTCTAGAGGCACGCAAGTGGTGAACGTGTTGGAGTTATAGGTCAATGTGTTGTTGGGGTTGGTCAAACAGTTCAGATAGCATTCTTCCAAAGTCTCGAAGTTGTTCTGGTTCCCACCGCAGCCGGAGTAGATCTGCCGTTTGCAAGTCCTGCAAACAGCCAAGGGTTGAGCAAGGGTTTTTAACTTCTGAAAAACCCCTAATGACGTCAGAACTTCTACTGACTTCTTGCAAGTCCGGTGAAGCTTGATCCGTCTACTGACTTATGACTTGTATCGATTTTTAAAACAATGTTTTTTTTTATTATTATTACGTTTATTCAGAATAACCTTTTACAAGTTTAAATCTACTGTCGTATATTGCAAATGAACGAGATCAAACCATATTTAAAATCAAAATATTTTTACTAGCTGTCCCAAAGAGCGCGCTTTATTCTTAGTACTATCATCGTTATCCTGAAAGCTGTCCGCTCTGCGTTTTCGTTCGCATCAAACCTTGCCCTCACAATAACAGCAACAGCCAAAAATAAATCATTTATTTTAACAGCCATTGTAAAGAGGTGCGCGATTGTACATATCATATTCAATTTTGTACATTATGTACTTAGGTACATTAGTTTTGAAATGTGTTCAGATATGCTTTGCTGCTTAAAGTCTCAATAGGAGAAGGGGTCAAACAAAAATATCAAATATTGTATCGCTATAAAAGATAAAGTGATTGTTTTATCTAAGGAAGTTAACTGAAAAATACTTACTTAAACATGTTATCGTAGGACCATCGTTGGTAATGTCCAAAACAGGTGCCGTAGTCAAACGGTAACGCACAGAAGTACGGCTTGTGATCTGAATAAAAAAATAAAACAAAAGAAAATCAATACAAAATCTGGAGAAAAAAGCATCTTTACTGCGTATGTTTTGTGAAACACATTGTTAAAAACTCGCGTTTGTGATTATGTGATGACTCACTGACGCGAGAATCCGACCCGAGTTTACATACAGTCGGTTACTTAGAAAGCGGGCGCATTTATGTTACAGACTTCTTAGAAACTCGGATATCGTCCTGCTACCCGCAATCTGTGGGTTCGAACTTGATAGCTTAGCGCTACGATCGCCAAATTCGGAGCTAAAGCGGTCACTTTGTCCGTAATCCTCCTAGCTTAGCCCTAAGTGTGTGTGTGAATAAAGCTCTTAATCACCTGGCACGCTAGAAGAATTGAGCCAGCAATGTTCTACGCACTCGTGCCGGGTCTCGAACCGGTTGCCGTTGCCTTGACAGCCGCCCCAGAAGAAGCGGTAGCACTTGCTCTGCCTGGCGTCGAAGTACCACTGGATAATGTCCGCGCGACAAGGCCCTGTGTCTGGTCGCAGGAAGCAGGACTTGTGTCGGGCTGGAAACAGATATACATAATATAAATACACGCTATTTTCCCGGCGATTCCCGTGAGAATAGTTTTATTAAGCTAACGAATATCAGACTGAGCTGCAACAGCCACTACTGTGACAGAATGAACTACCTAACTAAACTAACCTAACCAGTGTCGCAGTTCAGTCTGATGATCAAGCTCACGAAAGGAACACAAATCCAAACCACCTTTAGCAATGTGTTTGAATTCAGATTCGGTATATCTAAAATAAGATACACCGATCTCTTGTTCAACCTCACAGTTATCTAAACAAATGCTTGACTAAGCTTATCGTGAGGCTTTCGAGGTTAACCTACCCCACAAACCCTGGACTATTATATACTTCTGTGCCCAAATATTAAGCCGCCTAAGGCCTCTAATATGACTCGTACAACGACTATACATACATATACTCACGTGCCCTGCCCTTGAAGAACAGAATCATCATCATCTCCTTTTCGGAAAATCAGATGTTTCTACCTTTTTTTTTTTTTTTTTTGGAATTGACCTATGCTTGTGTCGAAAAGGTACGACAAATCAAGCTTCACCGGACTTGCGGGGGAGTGGAAGACTCTACCCCAAAAAAAGTCATATACCAACGCGTCTAGGGGCGGCTCGAGGGAGCCTCGGACCACGGCCTAGCGCGTTGATATTGAAAAATATCGTGAAGGAAATGTTTCTACCTGCAATGTCCTAAACTCCTAACCAAACTAGGAAAAGTCTCACAAAGTGAGAGTGAGTATGAGTGTGCGTGTGTGTGTGTGTGTGCACATATTCGACGAGTGAATATTTGCCTCACCGGGTTTCGAATCCGGAACCTCCATAATGAGGCGATTGTTTTTACCCCTTCGGGCCATATTACCCTGAAAATGTATATTGCATTGCATTAAACCGTTCGTGTAGGTACTCACCGCGGAGAGTGTTAGTCATTGATATACAGAACTTAGTTGATAAACCAATGCCAAAATCTTTTTTCGTCGCTGCATGTCTCGTTTCTATTTGAGGAAGTAACAGAAACAAAAATAAATATAAAAAAATATTCGACATTATTTTTTTCACATTATTTTCCTTCGAACTGATTTCCTTAAAGTATTGTTAGGGAGAACTTGAGAACAAACGATAGTAACCGCAAGAATCAAATATGTTTTATGCTTATAAAAAAATCGTAAAAATGTTAGTACTATTTCATATTTTCTGCAGAAAGTCTTGTGTAAGTAATGTTAAGTATGCAGCTCGATTTAATACAAATATGATACTACTAAAATTATTCTTCGTCGTGTGATTTATTTTCCTGCTCAGACTACAGAATAAATAAGACTGTACCAACCTAAGTCTTTTTATAGTTGTCGTACGATACGAGGCGATTAATAAACTACGATGATTTTATTCATAACCACGTCCTCTTTAGACAATAGACAAAGTAAGTACACTCAAAGTAAGCACACTATTTAAAAAAAAATTATAACCCCCCACACAAAACCGTTACTTGATCCTTTCAACAACTAGAAAAGAGCTGATAATCTTCAAATACCTGAAGATATTTTCTTGGATCATAGCTAAGAACACTTTTGATTGTGACACCTTGCAAACGAAAAAACAAAATTGGCGCATTCCTTTAGGAGCTACGATGCCACAAACAGACAGACAGACAGACAGACACACACACACACGTCAAACTTATAATACCTGTAAAGTAAAACTTATAAAGTTAAAAATAACGTAGAGCCACGGGGCGGACAGCCAGCAAAACGTGTAGTATATTTATTATTTTTATTTATTTCGTATTGGAACACATGGCCAGTATAAACGTAAAAGCACATTGGCGTGTTATGAAACTCGGTCCCTTTTAGAGCACTGTGTGGGTAGTGGCCTGGCGATTGCGCTAATGTAACTCAATGCCGAACTGTATGTATAGCTGTTTACTAGCAGACCATAGAACAGGAAATAAGCAACTATGTATGTATATTAATTTCGAGCAACTATGTATATTTTAAGAGCGTTGGTGTCCAAGTGGCTAAAGCCGTTGACTTCCATTCGGAAGTTCGCGGGTTCGAATCTCGGCTCGTGCCAATGTGTTTTCGACTTTAGAATTCATATGTACTTTCACGAAAAATACCTCACGTGTTAATGCGAGCGGAGCCACAGGCGGAGCCGTGGGACGGAAAGATAGTGTAATATAAATAAAGAGTAATAAATTAAATAATATGTTTAAGGGACACGTATATTTAATTTTAAAATTTCATTACAGGATGTTTTTTTATCTTAATAAACATCACATCAAATCAGCAACTTATACTTATAAGTAATTTATCATTTAAATCAAAAGGAAGTTATTATATCTAGATAATCGTTAACTTCCTACACTTAGAACTGCGCTTGAGGCGACAAACCATAACTAGGGTAGTATCACTAGTATTATATTATCTGTGGTAGTATGGATTATACATATAAGACAAAATAGGATATCCTAATTTCCGCGTCCACTAAGTACCTCGTGTCTTATTTGGCTCGAGCAACATGACATTATATCAATTAATAACGTAGCTTATGTGAAACCTGTAACAGAAATAATATACAAGCAACTCAAAGTCACTAAAAACAAGATTCTTGATCTCTTTTTTTATTACGAAGATACCAAAAACGTATTTATTACTTAAGTTATTTCATTTATTCCATCCAACCTATTCCAATAACAAGAAACGAATTATCATAAATAGGTAGGGTGTTAAGTATTTTTGTGATAAAATAGAATATTATGTTCTTCATTAATTATTGAAATTTATTCTTATAACCAAAATAAATGAAACTAATCTTACCTAATGCGATATTAACTGGAACACCCATACATTTGGACGTGTCTTATTTTTAGAAATAGAAAAAAAAAATACAAAAACACATGTACAGTAGCCAGCACATGCGGCTGGACATGTTGACCTTGAGAGCGCCCGTATTCCGTAGCGGTAGCGGTGAATTTCGTAGTGCGAATGTCCAACCGCATTTGCTGGCTACTGTACAAATAGATCATAAATATAGTTCTATAGCATCAATGTATTCTACTGAATATTTATAGTGTTGTGCAAACATTACGTAAAAAAATTGTCCAGAGAATAATTACTATGATTCTTGAGAGCTGAAAAAGTCTCTTCTGACTTTTTTTTAATACCTACGCTTGTGTCGCAAAATCTACTTCACCCCCGTAATATGCAGTGCTATGACAAATGTTTGTCGCGCTAGAAACCCGCCATATTAAAATATCCTCCAATAGGATAAGAGAATACGCATGACAATATTTTGCCTGTCACGCGTGGACTGGACATGTTAGAGGGGATTTGCGGGGCAGCGGAGGGTTTTAACTCCTCTCTGCTGAGTCTGTTAAGACCGCTAAGGCTATTTTCCGGAATATTTATATAAATCAAACACCTGATAAACATAACATAACTTAAGTACCTACTTCGTACCTAACTGGCGTGCCTAACTGACGTATTTAATCTGAATCCAGGAAATAACATCGATCAACAGACACCGAAAGTATCGCATAACAGCTGATATCGAAGCACCAAACAAAAAACACCATTGTACCAACGTAACATGATTCAGTGTAGCTCGGGGGATCGAAAAATGCACACCATTTGTACTGTACTAAGAAAAGTCTCGGGATATAATTCTGGCTGTCGTGTTCCATTTGGCTCTTCTAGATATATTGACGAAACTGTTCAATGTTTCTGTTTGTTGTACTGTGATTCTGGTGTATTTTGGATTGTTGCTGCTGCATTCTTCGATAGCGTATCGGATATTCTGCTGGTGTTGGTCTCATGTCGAGGTTTTTGTCTATTTCAATTACGTTATTAAGCTTAAGTATCAATAACTATATAATAATTTTACCACAATTTTAAGCTAATTCTGTTAAAGTAGTGGAGAGGAACAAGAAGAAGAATTATGTTAAAATTGCTAATTTCAACTGATCACTTTTCTTAGTTAGGTAATACACATAACTTTGTTGTTGTCGAGGGTTGTTTCTAGTGTATTGTCCTGTTTATGACCGAACTCACAAACCTTGGTTTTAGATTTACTAAGCCCCTTTTTAAGGGTTCTGAAGTCGAAATTGGAATAAAAAGGAACTGGAAGGCGATGTTTTCTAAGTTCGAACTCAAAATCTCCGAAATAAAGGCTAATGTTCTACCGATTAGGGCGGCAGATCTCAGTGTTATTGGTATTATTATTTAATCGACAGAGTCATTCATTATGTAGATGACATGATAAACAATCGCACTAATAATGTTGATTTATGCGATTGTTCTCCTATTGTTGAGTTTGGTCATGTTATGAATGCGGTGTTTTTAAAACGAACAGAATAGCCCTTTATTAGACTTGAATTATTATCGAATAACCAAACAGCGACATGGTACAATGGCCTCTAAAAAACTGATAAACGATCTAAAATCTCACTCATTTTGATTCAAAAAGATGACCTGTAACGATGTATTTCTTCAAGTTTTGTTTAATTTTCCAGGCCCGGTCGGAGTCGATGGCATCAGTGTATTCAGGGGCTGGAGAAGGCACCAGGGCAAACGTCACTGTAAAGGGGGATGTACAGTTCTCCCTTCTGTACAACTACAGACTCGGCGCTTTGGAAGTTGGAGTCAAGAGGTGTCGAGACCTAGCAGCTGTCGACGTGAAGAGGAACCGATCTGATCCCTATGTCAAGGTGAGAGAACCTGAGAATCATTTGGATCAAGTTTTATTTATCTTTTGGTGTTGCTTGTAATGACATTAGTATGCTGAATATACCACGGAACATATGTATTGCACAAAATGTAGGAAAATCAGTGTCATTTTCAAAGTAAGTGGATTAGAATTTCCTCCTTCGCAAAACTGGAAATAAGGATAACTTAATATTTTATTTTTGTCTTTGATTTAGTGGAAGCTCAGTTTATGTTCTATTTTAAAAGTACATAATATAGCTATTATATTATTTAACAAGACTGTTGACATGGAAGCAATTCAATTGAGCCTAAATAAATCCACTACATAATATGAGTCATTTTTTTGTATTCTTAGATTAATTCAGTATTTTAAGTACGCTGACAATTTGGCACCATTTAAAATTAGTGACAATAAAACCCAATTAACCTAATAAGTATACGACCTTCAAACTTGATTTTGCTCCAAAACGGCTTAAAATAGCTGTTGGTCGGCTAGATTCGAGAGCGTTCTGCTCTGCTTGTTCTGATTTGCATTTATGGACTGATTTACTGATAAGGCGTGTTAGCAGTCTAACCGGAATGTATATAAAATCGTTTTGATAACGAAGCCCATTTATTTTATTTTTATACGAAACAATACGACGACAAAGTTCAACACTCAAATTCTTGATCGTACCATTATTTGCAACTAAATGTCGTTCATAGTCTTCTCTATCGAAGATTTATGGATGAATCTAAACCTATTATAAAAACTCCACCTTCCAGGTATACCTGCTCCCAGACAAGTCGAAAGCCGGCAAGCGGAAGACGAAAGTCAAGAAGAACACTCTGAACCCAGTGTTCGAGGAGAACTTGAGCTTCGTGCAGCCGCTGGGTTCGCTGTCGTCCCGGACGCTGTGGCTGAGCGTCTGGCACGCGGACATGTTTGGGAGGAACGACTTCCTGGGGGAAGTCACTCTGCCGCTCGCCGACGTCGTGTTCGACGACCCCGCGCCGCAGTGGCACAAGCTGCATGAGAGAGTGAGTGCGATACATCTATATCGACTATATCTGAAGAGAGTGTGAAGAATCTCTCGGTCAGAGCTATTCTTACGATGTCCAATTGCTCGGCGTGTACACTTTATGTAATACTAGCTTTCCGCCGCGGCTCCGACCGCGTTAACAGTTTTTCCCGTGGGATTGAGGCATTTTCCTGCGGTAAAAGGTAGCCTGTTACTCAGGGTAAATTAAGCTTTCTAATAGTGAAAGAAACGGATCAGTAGTTTTTGAGTTTATTTATTACAAACATACACACACACACACACAAATACAAAATCTCTCCTCTTTGTAGTATTAGTATGAAAGAGCATGCTCTACAGGGTGGTGTACCACGGGAAGGGCTTTGATTTAGTAGAACCATGCCAGGCCTTCTTTCAACAGCAATACTAACCATTCGTTTCCCGATGCAGACTGAGCAATTCGACGAGCACCCCGGCTCTCGAGGCGACCTGATCGTCGGTCTCAAGTTCGAGCTGCAGGAGCGCGCCGCTCGCGGGACGCTGCACGTGCTGGTTAAAGAAGCCAAGAACCTACACGCCACCAAGCCTAACGGACTGGCTGATGTCTTCTGCAAGAGGTGAGGTTTCCACAAAAAGTATTTGACTATGTATAGGCTATAGAATTTCGCCCTAATGCCTCCATATTGAAAGAACTAGGCATCAAACAGCGTCTATCGAGTTTGGTACAATCCCGCATTCTAACACTGTTCGGACACGTCTCAATGCGGAGCAATGATTGTATAGAACGCCTTGTCGTCCAGGGCAAAGTTGAGGGCACTAGACCACGTGGACGATCACCAACCAATGAGATGGACTGACCAAACAAAGACTATGGTGGGCGGGCCTTTGCAAGAGTGCTCCAGAATGTCCATCAGTAGAGACAGATGGCGGGACATCGTGAGGCGAGCTACATCTGCCACCCATTAATACACTTCAACATGTTAACCACGACCACTCTGCCAAGAGTGTTACGACTGAGAAGAAGATGTTTAGGCTGAAAATTAGAAGCACTGGAGAGGGTTCGATCGAATTAGGAATAATGAAATCTACCTGTAGATCCTATAGGCTGCTGAATTGGAGCACGTTGGTCAGATTGATAATCATTGGGGTAGGAAGGCTCTCCAATGGCGATGATGGACGGACTGGAAAACCCAGCGTAGGCAGACGCGACCTACTTACGGTCCTAGAGTCTAATTAGAACGATGACTGAATTTCACAAGGTGCCGCTGCTTTTGTTGTGGATCGATATGTGCGAAAATTAAGTCAAAATGCAGATGTGATAATATAATTTTGTTGTCATCCCTATTTGTATGCTGTATATTTTTAAGTTCAAAGTTCCGCAAAGTATTTAGGTATTTTAAACTTTAGGATATTTACATCACTTAGTTAAGTCAGTTAAATATTATTTTGGGGCGGGTTCAGAAATTTAGCTGTCTTCTGTGGAGAAGAACTCGCCGGAAGAAACTCCACAGACGTTGCATCTTTTAAAATGTTTTTACAAAATTATAAATTATTATTTTATACAATTTTATTAATACAACAAAGAGTGCAAACGAAATATACAACTAATTGTCTAAACATGGTCTAAGAAAACAAGGTCTAACCGTTAGACCACGTGACTTGTCTACGTTATTTTGCGCTGTTCATCCTTGTCTACGTCACGCATTCGACAAGAATGAACAGCGCAAGATGACGTAGGTTTATGTCAGTCACGTGGTCTAATGGTTAGATCTTGTTTTCTTAGACCATGCAATTAGAGGAAGGCAACCAGTCAACGCTAGACATCCGTAGCCGTACTAGTAAACTAAGTAACCGTTGCTTCTCTGTTTTGTTTCCAGCTACCTCCTCCCCGAGAGAGGTCGCCTAGCGAAGCAGAAGACGACAGTGGCGCGGCGCACGCTCAACCCGCGCTGGGAGCACACGTTCACGTACCGGGGCCTCTCGCTACAAGAGCTGGGCGCGCGGGCGCTGGAGCTCAGCCTGTGGGACCGCGACCGGCTTGCTTCCAACGACTTCATGGGCGCCATACGGCTGTCGCTTGGCACGGGTAACTACTAAGCTATATTTTTGGTAACATTTCATACGGTTTGCAACTTAATAAGTTTTTTTTTTGTTTTATATCGTAGCGAAAATTGACGATCTTTTATAACATTATTTTTAACTAACAGAAAGTGATATAATCATCTATTCTTCTCTAAACTAAGATTTTAGACAAAAAATGTTTTGAGTCGTATTTTCAGTCTTGAGTAGTCTTGATGCTGAATAAGTATAACTGGAAAATACAGGGTTTTAGCGCTAGAGCACTGCAATTAAATATTTCCTAGGAGATATAAAGTCCAGAAAAACTAAAAGTATCACTTGTTATTATTTTGTGTTTGTGTCATCATCGCTCTTTCATATTGAATTTTCGCAATATGTCGAAGTTTATATTTTTTTCGTTGAGCTTTATAATACCGTACGGATACTTAGGTACCTATTAAACTATATTCTATTCTATATTGCATAAAAACATGATTTTGATACGAAAAAGTTTGTTCTTAAACCTTTTGTTGTGGTATTCCCAGGCACATACATGGGCGCGAGCGTGAACTGGATGGACAGCGTGGGCAAGGAGCTGACGCTGTGGCAGACCATGATGCAGCGACCCAACTTCTGGGTGGAGGGCTCGTTGCCGCTCCGACCGCACCTGCACAACTGACACGCCCCCGCCCCGCCCCCGCCTCGCCCCCCAACCCACACGCTGGGCAAGATAATTGGCATTTTAGTGCCTGTTGAGATTTAGTGATTAGCACTGAGTTTTTATAATCGGTAATTATTGCTGAGTTTTAGTGATAATCACTGAGCTTTAGTGATAGTTACTGAGATTTAGTGATCACTTCACTGAATTTTAGTGATAGTCACTAAGATCTAATGGTAATAATCGCTGAACTATAGTGATTCTCTGAGCTTTAGTGATAATTGCTGAGTTTTAGGGCGAGTCATTGAGCTTATTGATAATCGCTGAGCTTTAGTGATATTCACAGGGCTTAAGTGAAACTCATTGCGTTCAACTAAATCGATCGATCGATTGTATTTGTAAAATTTTACAAAAATTGCTGCATTTTTGCTGCTCTGTTGAGGGTCGTTGAAGTAAATTGAAAGTAGAGCAGTAATTATTACCACCTAGCTAGTTGATTATTAGGCAGCAAATCCTACCCAAAATTTGAGTGTTAAAAGTGTGTGTATTGTGTCAAAATAAAAAATACTGTAAGCGTTTTTGAGCTCTGTTTATCTGTAGTATTTTGAAATATTTTTAAAGGAGCTTGTATCTAATTCGACAACAACGTAAATAAAACGTAAAGGGATCTTAATTTTATATTACATTTTTACATCGCATCGAAATTAGACCAACGCGTTACTATATTTGTAGAACAAAATATTATTAAGTATGTATTTGATATTTTAAATAGAACAGGAAAAGACAGTGTACTAAATAATTAACAAATATTCTGATATCAATCTTCCTTTCGGTATAAATAAGTGCCAATCATAGAAATATTTAGGGATCTAATTATTTTTATATTCTTTTGTTGCTGTAACTACTTTTATGTTATTCAATTAGGTACCTCTTGTACCTTCTTTTTCCCTTTAACATTCCAACTTGTGTGATACATTTCTTTTATATCTTTATTTTTAAGATTATTTACACTATGACAATAAATGTTTAATATACTGCCCATAATTGTTTAATTAATAAATATTTTCATTTGTATTACTTAGACTAATTGAATAAGTTAATGCATTTAAATTAGATTTAAAATGTACAAATTAACATGAGTCCCTAAGCTCTGCTCATGAAAATTGTGATCTAAATTAACTTTTTAGTGAAACACGATTTTATGTATGAATGTATCTAAGAATAATGAATGTATTTTTCTGTAAAATGTTTAATAAGATTGTGAGAGATATAACTTGCGATTTATAAAATATTATTGAGACGTCCATAGTTTTTAATTAGAATATAATTTAAGATTAGTTACAAACTTACCTACTTACTTATATACCTATACAGTGGACAATCTAGGTACCTTTTGAATTAATAGTGGTACCTACCCACATCATATTTTTTATTACTTGATGTAATGTGAAAATCAATAAATGAAATAAAATCTTTCAACAATTATTTAGTTTTGTTTTACTTACCTAATAATAAATACCTACTTACCTATACTGAAACCTAAAAGTTTAAGAGAAAAAAAATACAAAATTTTCAAATACCAGCAGATTTTGATATGTGAAATTTTACCTACCTTTTGTTAAATTGAAACTCGAGTTAAACAATACCACAGGGTTCTCATGTCGAACAAAAGATAATGAGCTTTTAAAAAAGATAATAGATGGCGCTACGCATACCGTCTTGAAAATTAGGTTTCAGAAAATTCATCAAAGGATAAATTCGTTAGAGGAGTATAGTATTCGTTGGGATAAATTAGACAGAAAGTTTTATATAGGTTCTTCTTTTTTTAACGATAGAAGCTTCTAAAGCACAAGAAAACTGCAAAATATCCTTTAAATACATTTATAACAATCAAAAGTACAGTAGCGCCATCATCATAAATAGGTAATAAAAAATAAAAAAGAAAATAATCATACGAAGAAGTATATCTCATCTCATCATCTTCTACCTCCCCACAGTCAAGAGCACACACTTTGGTCTGGACACCGTTCTTATATGGCTGTTAAATAAAGGAGAAAATCGTAATGCACGTGTTCAACTTATCAAGTACTAGTAGACAGTACCTACTCGCTCACATAAACATAAAGTCATTCATAACACTCACACAATACTGCTCGCGAATACTGCTCGATATTTCGAATAACGCCATCTTTGTATAATGTGATAATATTTAGGATTAGTGAGTGTTCCAATAGATGTCTCTCTTTTTTTGGTTCGCTCGGTGAGTTTACGCTCGATCCTAGTGACATCTATTGAACCAATTACGGAAACTAAATAGCCCGCCCGACAAGCGCGCTTAAGAGCGTGCCGTAGGGTTGTATGGGATGAGGTATCTGTACTAGTGTAACTAGTACTATATTATCTGTGACAATACTTACTAATGATCTCTGATGAATGATGTTATCATCATTACAATATTCATAGACCGTTGACTTCGATCCATACATCTATGACTGTTGACGACGGGGACTACCGTGAAGTGAAACTATTTGAAGTAGTAAGTAGTATTAGTGGTCATTGAAATAGAGTTACTACGATGATTGGCGACCTATTTCACTGGCGACTGGCGACAAAGACAAAGTCGTGCAAAAACGAAAAGGGACGCAGTTATGCGCAAGAGTGAGCGCGGTGTATTTGTATCTCATTCTAACGCATAACTGCGTCCCTTTTCGTTTTTGCACGACTTTGTCTTTGTCGCCAGTGAAATAGGTCGCTTAGTTGTACATTAGTTTATTCTCCTGATATTCATCGTGATGGTGGTTCATCCATCTGTCAAGCCAACAAAGTATATTTTGCTTTCATTTTAGCACAGAATAAATATGAAGGATTTTAGGTAGGTTTCCGAAACTAAACACTTGAATTTTCAAAGTTTATTTATTATTTATTTTTATTGTTTAGTATTATTTTTATTGTTTAACTTACTATTATTGGCTAGACCAGAAAAATAAAAAACAACGCCTCACTATTAAGCCCGCACTACACACTCGACAAAACTAGACGAGACATGGCCAATACGAGAGTGTAGAGGGAGTATTGGCCTATATTGGAGATGTCTCGTGTATATTGGCCGTCTATCCGTTCGGTGTCGGTACATCAAAGGAGTTTTGTCATGTTTTGTGTATAGGCAAAACTATCGCTCCAGATTCTCGATGCTTCTCGTGCCAGTTGGCTAATAGTCGCCGAAGTGAGCGCACGTTATTTAATTATTTTACCGTTCTGCTACACTTTTTCCAGCGTCTTTTAATTAAGTAGGTACTTTTCATTGAGGGATGTCTAAATAGTTATGTAATAATAATCCTACTAATATTATAAACGCGAAAGTTGTGAGTATGTACAGATGTATGTTTGTTATGTACTCTTTCTTAGTTTAACATGGAGAAAAATAATTAAATAGGTAGGTACCTATATGATTAAAGAGCCTTAAACAATTTTTTTTGAAATTAATAGTTAGGTAGATACATCAATTTGGTTATTAAATAAAATTCATCTCAAAACTAAGAGATTCTCAGTTTCCTCATAAGAAATATTTAGTCATTCGTTGTAACCACCGATTTGCATTCGTATCTGGATAGTTATAATACGCTGCAGCGAATATTACAGTAGCGGCACATGACGCCCACCCCGTACGAGCGCCTATTGTCAACTGAGCGAATGGAGAATGTGGAGTAGCGGTCCCGTGTGAACGCCAATGTCTCGTGTTTCGACAAAAGTTTGGCCTCTCGACAAAACTGGAGTGTGTAGAGCGGGCTTTAATATAGGTACTCAATTTCAGAGTGGCCACTAAAAATCTCTAATTTTAGTTAGGCGTCGTCGACGTCGTCGTCGTAATATTATTATAACCATATGGTAAGGCTGTATGGCTCAGCTCCTTTGACTTTCTCTTTGGGAAAAATATTTAAAAAATCAACAACAAACAATCTGTCAATTTGCCTGTCAAAAGTGTCAAAAAGAAAGAACGACGCCGATCGATCGGTCAGTCGGATTTTATTGATTTTTAGAATTAAAACTACGCTAAACATATATTTTGTTAATTTAAATTTGATGTGCACAATGACTACAAGTATACTTAAAGCGTTGACGTTCAGTTTTTTGTTTTTATTGGCCACTTTCACAACAGGTATGACTTGGGCGTTTCCTCCTAATGATTTTCGTTTGTTTTTGTAATTATTTGTTTGTTTATTTTTCTTTTGTTTTTTTTTTTAGTTTATTCCATTAACTGTTATCAATGTTCGGGGACGGACTCAAGCAATCCGTTTGAATGTACCGAATTTTTAGGACATGACAATGATCTATCTCCGGTTGACTGTTCGGCGATACACGGCGCTGAATTTTGTATTAAACATGTAGGGAGGTTTGAAGGTGAGGTAAAAAGTAGCTGAAACTTTCGGGATCATGTATAAAGTAGATAATTCTTGGGTCTCGAATGAGCTTAACACAAGTAACCTTTTAATTTAACTAGGGGTAAAATAAATGGATCAAAACTTTGCTAGATTTGCTTTACTTTCTAAAGTAGGTATAAATAACCCCAAACTAATGCTTAGGTATACCTAACTACAAACCTTTACATAGAAAACTATTTTATTTTTATTGTTATTTAGATATTAAATAGGACTTAAAATATTTTTTTATATTTATTTCATCCTACTATATTCTGTTATTTATTTTTATGCCAATTACAATACATAGTTAACAAGTCGCAACAGTTCTGTCAATAGAATGCTACCAGTGCAACTCTTCAACAACGATGGAGTGTGGTGATGGTCTCATGGCACTAGATGGAGGAGTTTTAAAACCGTTCCCTTGTGAACATGTGTACAACGCACAATATTGCATTAAACAGATAGGTCATTAACTACTAACATTTTGGGTTTGCATTTGTATTGGATAGTAGTTGGCTTAAGGTATAGAGGAATGTCTTGATTATACAGTATAATAGTTATCACACTTATCACTGTCCAGTTATGCTTAAACCACATTTCGCAGAAAATTTAAATTGAAATGATTTAAGGAAATTGCAACTTGAGAAAACACAAAAGGTCTAGAGTTCTAAATTTTATTTTCAAATAGCTATAAGTCAAATACAAATATTCTATAATGCACATAAAATATTTACATATTATAAAAACAATACGAACATAAATTTGCGGCAAATGGCGGCTAAATAAGTCCTGCTTTGCCTTGCATTATTATTTTTACTGTAGGAATAATAAGGTGTATTCCCACTTCAAAGTTGATATGATAACTAATGAAAAGAAGAGTTATCCATTTTGGTGCTAACTATTCTGGTCTGCATTCTCCAACTCCAAGCAAGCAGCAAAAACTCCAAAATTATTGTGAAATCTCCAACAAATATAGTTTATCATACACATAATTTATTTTCTTAAATGATTTTCTACTATGCATAACACAGTCAACACAGCTTTCAAGGGTTGCCACATTGCACTAAACAAGAGCTAGTGAAAATGCATAGGATATTTGATTATTGTACAACTTATATTTTAAAGTACAGTACTTTTTGAAATATAAAAATGAGTCATTATTTTTCTTTTAAATATATGAACACATAGTCATATATCCTGATAAACTAATAATGGTCTAATCTGTGGGTTCATCTGCTCTTTTGTATTCTGTAAATACACTTGCTTTGAAGTTTCTGCACAGGTTTCTTTGCTACTGGTTCACTGATTTCCTGGGATTATTGCTTGATGGTGAGTATTATGTACACCTATAGCTGCATACACATATAACCAAAATTACTGCTCGAGTTGTTATTTAAGCCTTTCCGAACCTAACGACGAAGTCACTGATGCAGTTACAGTACCCCTACCATGAGTTGCTAACGTAACTTACGCGCTCGATATCGACTACGTAAACGTGCATTTAGTATGGAATTAAAACTACGCCATCTATTGACAGTTATCTGAAGTAAAATTTCTCCATACTAAATGCACGTTTACGTAGTCGATATCGAGCGCGTAAGTTACGTTAGCAACTCATGGTAGGGGTACAGCAGTCAAAGAATACTTCAGGTAACAATGCCCGTACCCGCCGGCGTCGTCTCCTTCACGATGTTTTTCCGTATCAACGCACTAGGCCTAGGTTCAAGGCTCCCTGTAGCCTAGACGCGTTGACTGTTGGTACATGACTACTTTAGGGGTAGAGCA
Organism: Teleiodes luculella; assembly: GCA_948473455.1. Taxonomy (NCBI): domain Eukaryota; kingdom Metazoa; phylum Arthropoda; class Insecta; order Lepidoptera; family Gelechiidae; genus Teleiodes; species Teleiodes luculella. Next base: position 15,198,098 of record OX419589.1, read on the forward strand.
ATCTGCTCCCCCGCAAGTCCGGTGAAGCTTGATTCGTCGTACTTTTTCTACACAAGTATAGTTATTTAATATTTTTATTTATTATAAAATTTTATACTAGTAGTTTGACCAAACTAGGTACAGAAAGAATAGAAAAGATTATCAAGCTGAATACTATACCAAACATACATACCATCATCATTATTAGTAGACACACAATATTGCGCAATCTCAACTCAACTCTTAAAATACTTATAACTTTCCAGGTGGCATAAGCACTAAGCGTTACTGCTCCTCCCTGGACCTTGGTAATTACTGCAACTACGTGCAGCAGCCGGGGGACAAACTCGAGTACCGAACGTGTGTGTACACTTGCGGGACCGATGGATGCAACTCAGCTGAGGGAGTCAGTATATCACGGCTCATATTGGCTGTCGGGATGCTTGTGAAGCTTGCTCTGTAAAGTGTTGAAGAGTGTGTGCCAAGAGATATCAAGATTTAACTGCACATCTAGAGAGCACATTGCCTTTTGATAAAGAAATTCAATGGAGATGATTTTATGTAGCTTCTTAAACATTTTCTGTATTCTTCATGTAGAGTATTTATATTTTCAGTAATTTCTGAATAGCATTATTTCCGAAGAGCGTTATAGGCCGGGAGATGATGACAGAAATTTTTAGGTCATTTGTTACAGTATGGCGTTTTTACAGGGGTCTTAGTACACAATGACAAAAAGGAAAATGATGGTCATAGCGCTGGTACAGGCGGCCCAACCGCGAAAAAAAAAATGCAGATTTTCGGCGGTATGGCGACCATTTGGAGCCGTCCGAAAAGTATGGCATGGTGATTGTCGTAAATGGCTGCACGAAGATGATCAAACTGTGCAAAAATTACCCTGGTACAAATGGTTGAATTTTTAATTTATTAACTAGTATGGCGGGCTGTAAGTCACACCGGAGAAGTATGGCATGACACTGTCGTCTAGTTATTTTTACGGGCTATCGGAAAATAATAATTTTTTTGTGGTAGGTACAAATCGTTTGACTTTCGTAATTTTTTCGACTAGTTCACTAACGCCCACGCGATTGGGCCGCCAGTACCAGCGCTATGACCATCATTTTTCTTTTTGTCATTGCGTACTAAGACCCCTGTAAAACCGCCATACTGTAACAAATGACCTAAAAATTTCTGTCATCATCTCCCGGCCTATTAGTGGGACGACTTGGATTGGACGCGTACGATACAGATTGGACTACAAGTGCGCTTGATCGTGATGCATGGCGTAATGGAGGGGAGGCCTTTGCCCAGCAGTGGGAAACAAAATAGGCTATTATAAAATAAAATAAATATATATATTTTAAAAACCTCGCCGCCGTTGTCTAGGTCAGTCCAGGTGTGAAACGTCCTTTACATAATTCTAATAATTATATTAAAATAAGTAAACGCATTTAATGGAGATGAGCCATTATAAGTAATAAATAATAGGTATGTATTTTTGTACATCACATTCCGTAATTCCGTCCTATTGAGCTTGTAGATGTATGTACCCAGTTATACATATGTACCTATTTAATTTAAGCATCTTATACACAGAAGCATATTTTAATAATGTACTAAAAAAATTTGTACACATTTGACTATATTTTTACCACTATTTTACAGATCTCTTTTTATTAACTTTGACATTACGCTTAAGCATTGAAATCAATATTTAGTAGACTGTCTGTGGTAGATAATAGAATACTATTTATACCATAAATGAATGACGTGTGTTGCATAGGGTCTCTTATTTGGCGTGGTCACTTATAACTTTCGTCACCATACAGGATTTTCTAGTAGTCTAAACCGCGCTTTAACAAGTTACCTATTTGGAATCTATATATCATTATAGCACACAATGGATCTTTTTTACATTAGATAGGAGGATCCTCCTACGTGACAACAAATTGTTTCCACAAATAGTTAGGACCTTTATAGGGTCAATATACTGCTTGACCTCAGCCAGACTGATAAGATTATTGTACCTCATAAGTATGTGTGTCGTGTCTTGTGTACAAAAGTAAGGTATTGTACTGTTATTTTATACATCACATAAAGGTAAATAATAAATTGAATTTATACTTTAATAAATTATGTTTCATTTTACATCATATATTGCTATTATTTTCCGACCATATTTGATTGCTGGTTTTGTTATTTAGATCTCATTTATTAGAAAGAAAGCATTTGGTTCATATTTATTCTGTGTGCGGTGCAAAGTAGGTAATTTGAGTAAATAGAAGGTAAATAATGAAATTTTAAACAATTTAAGGTATGGACTTAATATCAGATGATAAAAATTGAAAGTATGTCACAAAAAGTATTAATAAAGGAAGGATATTTTAATACTGTTATTAACTAGAATTCAGTGGAGTAAAAATACCAATATATCATCTGTCCAAACATTTATTGAAAATTTGTGCTACATAAGCATGATATAAAAATACACAATAAATATTAACATCGACTTAGCAAGTAATATTATCCAGATAATGCACAGTAATACTTTCACTTTCTCTTACCACTAAATCTACTGTTTTACGGAAATAATGATGGAATGTAATTTTTCGATATAATTTTAAAATTTCAGTTCACGGTTTTTTTATTTGAATTTTAAAGAGTGATTACATAATTCATAAGCAATTTAAATTTAAAAGCAATTTTGGAAAGATCTAGCATTATATATCTACGATGCTAAATACTAGAGTTAACTTTGTATAAGTTCAGGTAACCTTTTTGTACAACATTGTAATGCAAGATATACCCTTTTTAGTAAAATAATATACTTTTGAAAGTATGTAATACTGCAACTGGAATTATACAAAACTAGCGAATATACAGTGGGCCAAAAAAGTGATTTATCATATCAGGTTCAAAGTAAATCCAAATTCATCAGTGGGATTATTACTATGTAAGAAGCGACAAGCTCGAGAAGCTGTCAAACGCGACATAGTGACATTAGAGCCATAGTAGTTCTAGTAATATGTCGCGTTTGACAGCTTCTCGAGCCTGTCGCTTCTAACGTAGTAAGCCTACTGATGTGAAAGAGGGAACAACCTTTGAATGGTAAATCATTTTCAGGCCACAGTACCTATAAGTGGTTATATAATAATAATAAGACACGTAAACAAAACATAACAGGTAACATTGCTGTTAGATCAGACTGTTAAACATATCACTAAAATAAATGTCAACTTATCAGAAAAATGGAAATAGTAAAGTGTGCTGATAAAAAAGTGCTCACCAAAATTGGACATCACAAAACAAAATGTCAAAAAATTTCATAAAACCATACATAACAACCCTGATTTATCATTGCACATACATAATTTAAAGAAAAACGTATAATAATTAATTGTATTAAATTCATAAAAATTGTGACAACGGAAAGTACCTGTCATGGCAGTATCACAAGCTTGCTAAATATAGCAAAAAGGCCTTTATATAACTTTCAAACATTTACTTCCAACTACAATACAAGGTAGGCCTAATTACAATCAAAAACTTACAATAATACAAATTATACAACATAATATTATCAAGATCCACGTAGTTAAATTATACAATAAATTCATATGTAATCATAATGAAAAACATTTCCCATGACGCAACACAGAAGAGTCGAAAAATCTTTGTAGTTAATAGCAACACCACACAAATCGGTTACAATGATTGGTTGAAATTATTATGTTACCTATCAGCATTGCCATACCAAAACGAATGCGTCAAAATTCTAATACAGGTTTCTAGCCTAAATTGTTTGGCGTTAATATATTTAGGTATATCGTCATGTTGCGAGTCTTATTATTACTTAAGTTTGTCTACTCTTCTGTGTCGCGCCGTTTACCTTACAATAGTAAGCAGTGGATCCTCATTTTGAGCGATCATAATAGTTTACACGATTTAGCATGAATGTGCTCGCACGCACACACTTAGCTAAATATTAGCTAGACGAAGAGATATAATAGAAAATAAATTATTTAGCCCATTATTTTGGCATCAAATGTGTAAATTAATAGGCTCATAAAAGCTGCCTCTTAAGCTTGACTAAGCTGCAAAACGATTATTCTTAACTATCTTTTCTTAGAGGATATCTCCCTTCAAACGACCCATTTTGCAAAATTCCTTCAAAACCTTACCAAAATACTTGCATTCAGTTATTATGCTTAATACTATCTCATATTCTTCAACTTCACTGTCCATATCTTTTATACATCCGTCATTCATCCTAAGCTAAAATTATAGTGATAGTGTAAATTTTTGAAAACCTCTTAAGGCAAGTTCGCTGATCAAATATTTTACTCAATTACCAAATATGTTAAAAACTACAGACCAAGTTTATGATAATACATTTTGTTAACTGCTTTATAATTATAACCGATGTTTTTTATCGGTAATCGATTATTTTAAGACTCGAAATTAATTTTTCAATCTTGTCCATCAGTTCATAGAGTGAAATGATACAGAATAGGTAATTTAACATAGACATCAAAATTTCAAGCATTTCGCGTAGCTTATCTATCGTATTAAATTTGCGAAGTTGACAATAATACAGATCTCTAAGAGGAAATCTTGCATAGTGAGATCTATGAACAGCTGGTCATTTTCAAATTTATTGGCACAAGCTGTCGTTTGCACACAAACTATGTCAAGTAAAAATTCTTTTATTGACGATCACAGTAAATTAAAATTTTATTTGTGAAATGAATAGCGGGCATCACTAAAGTAAAATGAAAATCTTGTAATAAATATTTAGTAACATAACATTATTTCCACATTATTTCAAAATTGTTGTACAATTTTGTTTCTTGCTGAAACAAGACATTATTATTAATTTGTGCTATATTGTTTCTTATGTAATTTTTTTTGTGTATTCGTCCCATGTATAGTACTATAGTCCCGCTATACCAAGTTCTGTTACGTTACATGTTTTACACCGAAATTTCTTTAAAAGCTTTCATTTAATTTCAACTTGTAATGTCGACTACGGCTCAAAAAAAATTTGGGATTTGATTTTACCTTTTTGCTTTTGAAACCCGACTTCTCAGTAGTCGGGAATGTCACCACTCAAGTCCCGCGGAAAAACGTGAGAACTAAAATAACGACTCCCCTACGTTGAAGGTGATAAGTATATATTTATCGCTGCGTTGTGCGATTGCAATGCCGCCGCGTCTGCGGGACATGAGTGGTGGCGCGGATTCTAGTTTTAAAACTTTTGTTAGCACGCCATCTATGAGGTGTCACTGCTAACAGTTAACAACCTACATAGGTTTAGGTTTTATTGCATGTTATCATTCATGTTATCATTGATCATCATGGTAGCTTAATTTAATAAGTAGTTTGACCTTAATTCAATAGATGGCGCTGCTCCGATTGTATATAAAGAATGTAATAGCTGAAAAACCCCTCTTTCAAATAAAATGTACCTATCGATAACTAATCTACGTTAATTTTCTTGCCCACTTCCAAATTCCGCATCGAGATTTACATGTGGAGATTTACAACTTTTTTATCTCGCTTATTTGTGTGCTATGGCTGTAAATCTAACAAATAAAAGTAAATTTACCGTGCGTATGTGCGTGGTGCCTACGCGTTGTGGTTGTGGTTGTGCTGTGCCTGCAGCGCGGCGAGTGCTTGCTCGAGGTCCCTCACGCGCTGCTGGCTGTTATGTAGCTGCCGCTTCACCACGCGAAGCTCCTCGCCCTGGCGGTTGAACGCGAGTCGCAACTGGAACATACACCGTGAGCCGTTACATAGTGTACAAACATAATATCTTATACTTATGTGTTGCGGAAACACCTTTCAAGGGACTTTATATAGCTAAGAGTAAATGAACTAGGCTTGCGCGAAGCGTCTTCGCCACATAAAGCCCGACCAGAGAAATAAATTAACCTGGCAATATTCCGCAATTTCAATGGAACTAATTTTATAAGGAAAATTGTTGCCTTAGTAGTAAAAATATACACGTGGCGCCCCTAGGTTTTTTAATTCTTTGGTCAGACTTTACATACAGACAATCACGCCTCTTTCCTAGAGTAGGCAAATACCACGCTCGTTTTGTTTTCGTTTCTGATTGGGTAAAAATATATTTCGTATATACATCCACCTATATTTCTGTATATCTGTCTGTGTATAACAGGTTGCGTTCCCCTACTAATTCTCATGAAATGTTGTAAGCAGGTTCAATAAGATAGTATGCCTAGTAAATTTTTGGATTTAGCTAAATGGAAACTGACAGCCCCCTCTATCGGCGACTAACAACAAACAACTGTAGGTTCATAGTTCGCATGCTGTCTCGTGAGCTCTGTAACTTTTTTATAACAGCACCATTTGTAGTTCGTTAAAAGCAAACAAAACAACTGCAGATTCATAGTCCGCAATGCGCACTCGTCAGTATGCTAACTCACGAGCTCTGTAGCTCACGGATTTTGTATAACTAACAACGTCATCTATCGGCAACCAACAGCAAATAACTATAGGTTCATAGTCTGCTGGGAGCAGTATTGCAGCTGACCTCGGTATCTGTGAACGCGTCCCCCTGGTGTATCTGCTTGTAGAGCGGCACGGCGCAGGGCGCGTCTCCGCCGTCCTGTTTGTATAGCTAACAGCGCCACCTGTGGGAGCAGTATTGCAGCTGACCTCGGTATCTGTGAACGCGTCCCCCTGGTGTATCTGATTGTAGAGCGGCACGGCGCAGGGCGCGTCTCCGCCGTCCTGTTTGTATAGCTAACAGCGCCACCTGTGGGAGCAGTATTGCAGCTGACCTCGGTATCTGTGAACGCGTCCCCCTGGTGTATCTGCTTGTAGAGCGGCAGGGCGCGTCTCCGCCGTCCTGTTTGTATAGCTAACAGCGCCACCTGTGGGAGCAGTATTGCAGCTGACCTCGGTATCTGTGAACGCGTCCCCCTGGTGTATCTGCTTGTAGAGCGGCACGGCGCAGGGCGCGTCTCCGCCGTCCTGTTTGTATAGCTAACAGCGCCACCTGTGGGAGCAGTATTGCAGCTGACCTCGGTATCTGTGAACGCGTCTCCCTGGTGTATCTGCTTGTAGAGCGGCACGGCGCAGGGCGCGTCTCCGCCGTCCTGTTTGTATAGCTAACAGCGCCACCTGTGGGAGCAGTATTGCAGCTGACCTCGGTATCTGTGAACGCGTCCCCCTGGTGTATCTGCTTGTAGAGCGGCACGGCGCAGGGCGCGTCTCCGCCGTCCTGTTTGTATAGCTAACAGCGCCACCTGTGGGAGCAGTATTGCAGCTGACCTCGGTATCTGTGAACGCGTCTCCCTGGTGTATCTGCTTGTAGAGCGGCACGGCGCAGGGCGCGTCTCCGCCGTCCTGTTTGTATAGCTAACAGCGCCACCTGTGGGAGCAGTATTGCAGCTGACCTCGGTATCTGTGAACGCGTCCCCCTGGTGTATCTGCTTGTAGAGCGGCACGGCGCAGGGCGCGTCTCCGCCGTCCTGTTTGTATAGCTAACAGCGCCACCTGTGGGAGCAGTATTGCAGCTGACCTCGGTATCTGTGAACGCGTCCCCCTGGTGTATCTGCTTGTAGAGCGGCACGGCGCAGGGCGCGTCTCCGCCGTCCTGTTTGTATAGCTAACAGCGCCACCTGTGGGAGCAGTATTGCAGCTGACCTCGGTATCTGTGAACGCGTCCCCCTGGTGTATCTGCTTGTAGAGCGGCACGGCGCAGGGCGCGTCTCCGCCGTCCTGTTTGTATAGCTAACAGCGCCACCTGTGGGAGCAGTATTGCAGCTGACCTCGGTATCTGTGAACGCGTCTCCCTGGTGTATCTGCTTGTAGAGCGGCACGGCGCAGGGCGCGTCTCCGCCGTCCTGTTTGTATAGCTAACAGCGCCACCTGTGGGAGCAGTATTGCAGCTGACCTCGGTATCTGTGAACGCGTCCCCCTGGTGTATCTGCTTGTAGAGCGGCACGGCGCAGGGCGCGTCTCCGCCGTCCTGTTTGTATAGCTAACAGCGCCACCTGTGGGAGCAGTATTGCAGCTGACCTCGGTATCTGTGAACGCGTCCCCCTGGTGTATCTGCTTGTAGAGCGGCAGGGCGCGTCTCCGCCGTCCTGTTTGTATAGCTAACAGCGCCACCTGTGGGAGCAGTATTGCAGCTGACCTCGGTATCTGTGAACGCGTCCCCCTGGTGTATCTGCTTGTAGAGCGGCACGGCGCAGGGCGCGTCTCCGCCGTCCTGTTTCCCGAACATGCGCTGCAGCTGATGGAATTTCGTGGTTTGGTTTGCGTTGGTCTTGGCCGACTTCTCTGTTATCTGTAAATTATTTGTCATAATAAAATATTAAAAATAATACACCGTAAATTTAACTGAATATTTATCTGCAACATAGTGGTAGTACTCATGATACTGAACAACTTTCCCTAAGGAACATAGCTTGAAATCTCAAAAATTAAAACCAAATTGTCCTACAAAGTGGCCGGTCACTTGACTGAAGCACCGTATGTACGTAGTACATAATATATTTATACTGTGACTGAAGTTATTTCTCTTCCTCTATCCATCGTATTTATATTAGAAAGGCAATGAAACTGGGCCATACAGCCTATTCTCAAGTTTGTTATTAATCGTGCTTGTTATTAGCGTCCTGCGGCTGTATGGTTGTTGGTTAGTGTACCTGTTCGTGGTCGTTGTTCCCCGGCTGCCAGGTGTTGAGTGGTCGGTAGTCGGGCGTGGTCTCCCGCGTCCTGCGGCTGTATGGTTGTTGGTTAGTGTACCTGTTCGTGGTCGTTGTTCCCCGGCTGCCAGGTGTTGAGTGGTCGGTAGTCGGGCGTGGTCTCCCGCGTCCTGCGGCTGTATGGTTGTTGGTTAGTGTACCTGTTCGTGGTCGTTGTTCCCCGGCTGCCAGGTGTTGAGTGGTCGGTAGTCGGGCGTGGTCTCCCGCGTCCTGCGGCTGTATGGTTGTTGGTTAGTGTACCTGTTCGTGGTCGTTGTTCCCCGGCTGCCAGGTGTTGAGTGGTCGGTAGTCGGGCGTGGTCTCCCGCGTCCTGCGGCTGTATGGTTGTTGGTTAGTGTACCTGTTCGTGGTCGTTGTTCCCCGGCTGCCAGGTGTTGAGTGGTCGGTAGTCGGGCGTGGTCTCCCGCGTCCTGCGGCTGTATGGTTGTTGGTTAGTGTACCTGTTCGTGGTCGTTGTTCCCCGGCTGCCAGGTGTTGAGTGGTCGGTAGTCGGGCGTGGTCTCCCGCGCGAGGAAGGCGAACTTCTTGCGGTTGTTGGCGTCCTGCGGCTGGATGGCGGGCGTCTCCTTGCTCGTGGTGCGAGGCTTGTGCGTCGTTATTGTTACTCCTGAGGACAAAATGTTTTTTGTTTATTCCAATAGCGAGTGGGAGATTGCTGGAGGCAAGTTGAATGAAACACGTAGAGACGTAGTCGACAGTGGAGCGTGGATACTTTATTGAACCAAGAGAGAGAGCTACTATTACTAAGTGTTTAGTGACAGGAAAGACGGCGATTTTAGAGCGAACTTGATTTATTATAATGGCCGTTCGGCCGTACAGGCAGACACTAAGAAATGTCACGAAAGAGGGCAATACCACATGGCAGCTGCCTTATATACTTACGATGTAGCGACACCTATTTCCGATAGGAAGTACTGACAAGCGTTTATTGCCATCTATGCGTATTTAATATGAACTACTAAGTAAGATCAGTGTGAAAGGATATGACAGTGTTGAGGATCCTACCAGTATCTAAAGTAGTATGAAAGTATTTCTATACGATAATAGATGTCGCTTTACAAATATACTAGTAAAGATATTTTATAATAGTAAAATTACAACATGCTGCCCCCCTTGAAATAGTAATTTTATTGCTATTTTAAGAGATCTAATTAATTAACCCCAAAAGCTAATTAAGCAAGAAATTAGAAACAAGAGAGGTAAAGCAAGCTTAGCAAACAAGAAAGATAATTGTAGTCTAATGAAATGAAGCTAAATTAAAGTGACCTACCTAACCAGCTAGCTAAGGATAGGTGAAATAAAGAATACAAGAAACAAGTACTACTCATGGAATGGATTAGGTGTAAGGTAGGTATTTTAGGAAATTTTAGGTTGGACTAGGTAGGTTGATAGGAGAAGGGTTTCCTAACCAAATTTTCTTTTCTTTTTCTTTTAAATTATAAGTCAAAGCAAAACTTAAATAACATTATGAACTTAGGCAGAGCTAAATAAGTAAAATTAATCGAATTAAATTTACAAACAGGTAATAACAGATATAAAATCACATATTAGTTAATCTACGTTAATTGGCAAAGGACATATTTTTGCAAAGGATCGCTTGACGAGGGTGCCGTACGCCGTCTTCAATGTAGCTACCCGTGCGACGCCATCAGTTCCAGGATGAACGTCGATGACCTTGGCCAGCCTCCAATGACAGGGTGGGAGGCGATCTTCCTTCATGACGACCACGGTGCCGGCGGCTAGGTTGGGGCCCTTGGAGCTCCGCCACTTGGTGCGCTCCTGCAGAAGTCCCACGTATTCTCGTGAAAACCGCTTCCAAAAGTCTTGATAGATCTGTTGAAGATGTTGAAAATATTTAATCTTGCTTCCAGGGACCTCGTTGTACTCGTAGTCGTGTAACGTGGTTGGGGCTCGTCCAATTAAAAAGTGTGCTGGCGTGAGGGCTTGGATGGGTTCGTTATCGGAATAGGGTATAGGACATAAAGGTCTAGAATTAAGGATTCCCTCTATTTGCGTCAAAATAGTAGCAAAGCCTTCGTAGGTTAGCAAACCTTGACCTAGCACTCTCTTAAGGTGAAACTTGCAGCTTTTAACTGCAGCTTCCCATAAGCCACCCATGTGGGGGGAATATACAGGTATAAATTTCCACTCGATGCCTTCCTTTGCACAAGAGGCCGTTAGACTGCTTGAGCTAGTAGCTAAAAAGTTAAAAAGCTGCTTTAATTCATTATTAGCGCCCTGGAAAGTGGTACCGTTATCACTTACTAGCTCTTTTGGTTTACCGCGTCTTGCTACAAACCTCCTAAGCGCTGCAAGAAAAGCTTCGCTCTCCAAGCCTGTGACAAGCTCTAAGTGAATTGCCTTCGTTATAAAACATATAAATACTGCTATATAAGCTTTGTAGGTTTTGTAACCACGCCCTCGCCTATCGCGAAGTAAAAAAGGGCCTGCGTAATCTAGGCCCACGGTGTAAAAGGGAGGCGCGGGGTTAACCCTACTGCCAGGCAAGTTACCCATAATGGGTGTTGTGGAATCCGGCTTGGCCCTGAAGCAAGTGACGCACTCACGCACTACCTTGTTAGCTAAGTGCTTCCCCCTTAACGGCCACACGCGCTCTCTTAAGCTAGAGAGTAACAGCTGGGGCCCTGCATGCATGAGACGTACATGTTCGTTTCTCATTATGAGTTTGGTTAGTGTGTGATCGCTGTGAATTATAATAGGATGTTTCTTATCGTATTCGTATTTAGAGTGACTGAGACGCCCGCCCACACGAATAAGGCCATCTTCAAAAAAAGGATTTAAACTTAAAATATTAGAATTTTTAGGTACACTCTTATTATTTTGCAAATTTGCGTACTCGGTCGGGAAAGAGGCCATTTGTGATGCCTTCATTAAAATACACATTGAATGTTTTAATTCATTACATAAAATTGGACCTGTGCGTTTATTTTGTTTGTTTTTACAGTTACGCATAAACCTTATAAGAAGTGCAACTATGCGCGTTAATTTTGTCACACAAGACCATTTAGAAATTAAATCGTTAAAAAAAGAACTATCTTTGTTATTCTTTTTAATGATATTACATAATGTTTCGTGTACGGGTTTGGGGATCGGCTTTAGCTCTGGTATGGTAAGAAATAAATGTTTTTGTTTATTAGGCCATTCCTTTATTGGTTTGCTAAGAAATAATGGCCCTTCGTACCATAATTGGTAGGTCTTTTTGCAATTAACTAACTTATCCCCCTGAACCCCCCTTGATAAGAGATCAGCTGGGTTTTCGTTAGTCGAAACCCAAAACCAGTTAGAGGGATCGGTTAACTTTCGAATTTTAGAAACGCGGTTCGATACAAACGTATTTAATTTACTTGGTTCTGTATTTATCCAAGCCAATGTGATAGTCGAATCGGACCAGTATCGTACCTTATGAATAGGAACCTTAAGCGCAGATTGCACCGCTTGCATATTGTTTGCTAATAAAAGCGCCGCGCTCAGTTCGAGCCGCGGTATGGTCTGTGTTTTTATAGGTGCTACTCGTGACTTAGCAAATAATAATCGTACTAATATAGCACCATGTACATCAGTTGTCCGTAAATAGATGGCTGCCCCATATGCTTGTGTGGAGCTGTCGGAGAAGCCGTGCAGCTCTATAGTTACATAGTTATTTATTACAACTTGACGAGGAATTTTTAAATTGTTTAAATGATGAAGATTAGTATAAAATATAGACCAATCATTAAGTAAATTGACAGAAATTGGCTCATCCCAATCCGATTCGTCCACCCACAGGCGTTGGATAAAACATTTGGCAATTATTAAGACGGGACCAATTAATCCTAGTGGATCAAATATACTTGACACGCGTGACAATATAATGCGTTTTGTTATTGGTTTAGAAATAGGTTTTAAATTGATAGAATATAAAAATTCGTCATCTTGGTTAGACCACTCCAGCCCCAAGATCTTATGCAACTTATCACCGAGCTGAACTCTTAGAGGCGTACTTTGAATTTGTGTTTGTGTGTGTATGTGTGTGTTTGTGTCTGTATGTGCAGAAACAGTACCTTCGATTTTCCGAGAGTTGGACTTCCATTTACGCAGGTGAAAATTGCCTCCCTTCAGTATCCTGTTTATTTCGAGGGCTACCTGCGTTACTTCATCTTCATCGTGACCTCCGAAGAGTAGATCATCCGCGTAAAATTGCTCCGCAATCGCCGTAGCTGCTGCAGCCGTCACTGAGCGCTCCGCCGTCGCCGTCGATGAGATCGCTGGAATATTTTGTTGAAGAGAAGTGTGAGTGTTTTGTGACAGCTGTAAGAGGCACCGTGTGGCAATGTGTGGGGCGCACTTCAAACCGAAACTTAGTGTAGTCAGTTTGTATGTTTGCAATTCGTGGTGTGGTTCCTCCCGCCACAAAATGCACTGTAGGTTTTGAAATTCGGGAGCTAAATATACACAGCAAAACATTTTTTGTATATCTGCGTTGATAACATATCTATAGGTTCGAAATCGTATCAGAATATTTATTAAGGTGTCCTGTTTTATTGTGCCTTTATGTAATATATCGTTTAATGAATACCCGGAAGAAGTCGGACAGGAAGCGTCAAAAACGACCCTCAGCGGAGTAATAGCCTTTTGCAAGTTAATGACAGCGTGATGCGGTAAGTAGTTTAACGGGACGTCAGATTGATTACATTTCACCATACGTCCCATTTGCTCAAATTCTCTCATAAATTGAATGTACATTTGTTTTACTCGTTCATCCCGGGCAAACCTCTTCTCTAAAGATTTAAATCTCTGCCTGGCTGTACCTATCGATTTCCCTAAGTTGGAAGCAGGTGACTTCATGGGTAACTGCACCACGAAGTTGCCATCAGACGTGCGGGTATGGTTACAGAACACTTCCTCGCAATATTCATCATCATGTGACAACAATGGCATGGAAACATCATCGACTTCCCTAAATGGATTAAAAGTTTCGTTACATTCTTCTATTTCCCAAAAATGCTTTAATTTTGAATTTAAAGATAAATGGCATCGTACCTGTGATAGTCCAGGCGAAGAGGTAATAGCACCAGAAACAACCCATCCTAATTTGGTGTTTTGCATCGTTGGTAATCCGCGGCCTAGGTTATGTTGTCCAACACATAAGAGGTTATAAAATAACTCGGCTCCGATTAATAAATCGACTTCCCCCGCTGAGGTGAAGTTTTCATCTGCTAGTTCGTAATGCTGTGGAATGTTCAACGATTTTCGGTTAATTTTATAACTTGGTACATTACATATTGTGGGCACAATTAAACAAGTCAACATTGTTTGATACCGTCGGTTAAGTGACTCGAGATTAATATCACAATAAGAATTTATTTCGGTTGAATTATCGTTAAAGCCAATCACTTCCATATTTACCTTATTTTTTGGTAATTTTAATAAATCGTAAGCGCGTTGTGAAATAAAATTAGATTGCGACCCACAATCGAGTAAGACTCGCAAAATATGTGGCGATTGACAACAGTCGTAAACACGGACTAAAGCTGTAGATAAGATTACTGCTTTGTCTTGAACCTGTTCTGCGGTAACTGTGTAAGTGTGCGTATGAGAAAATGTGCTTGCGCTCGGTTGCGCCTGCGCATGTGTGCACCCACTCGAAGGTGTGGGCTGCACCGTCGGTAAGTTGCCGGCAGTCAATTGATGACTTTGGGTTCGAGTTTGCAAATAATGTTGGTTTAGTAAGTTAGGTTGGTTTTGCAAATTAGATTGATTGAATGATTGGTTTTCGTTATGAGAGTGAAGAGATGTACTTGTACTACGTTGTGTGGTAGTAGGGATGTAATTGTTTATCGGTAGTGAACTAGGTAATTGAGAGGTTGCTGTATGTAGCTGTGTAGTAGGTAAGGTACGGTCAATGTGAAGTAAAGTGTGGTGTTTACCTTTACAATACCTGCAGGTTGTCGATCGACACTTGGCTGTGGTGTGACTCGACCCCAAACAGTTCAAGCATAGCTTTAAAGACCTAGCAGCGTGAATGCGATCAGTAACGTTCAGGGCCAAGAATTGATTGCATTGGTTAATGTAATGTCTACCTTTACACCGTGGGCACGTTACCGCTTGACGACTGGGGCTCGGTCTGGAGGACGTGGTTACGAGGGCCTTTCTTTGTGGCTGTTGCGCTGTATAGGCTCGTTCCGACCCCTTGGCTGCCATGGTGTCCAGCAGATCGGCGTGCTTTCGAAGAAAACCTTTAAATTCCTGTAACGAAGGCAACTCTTTAGAATCTTGGCGTTCCTCCCATTTCCTTTGAATATTGGGTGGTAATTTAGAGGTCATAAAATGTATAACTAATAAATCCCAACCGTCGGTAGGTATATCAAGCGTTCGGAGGCAGCGCAAGTGTTTATTTATGTTATCAATGAGCGATCTAAATGACTTCGGATCGTCGGCGGTAATCGGTTCTATCTCTAGTAAGGCATTTAAATGATTCGACACTAGCAATCGTTGGTTATTGTACCGCTCGTTTAGCAGCTTCCATGCAGTTGCGTAATTATCTGCAGAATACTCAATCGAATTAACAACTTCCAGTGCGCTATTTTGTAGACAACTACGTAAATATTTAAATTTTTGGATAGGTTTTAAAGAGCTTTGGTTAATTATGGCATCGAACGTTTCTCTGAACTCTAACCATTCTTTGAAATCGCCTTTAAATACTGGCAATGATATTTCGGGGTATTTAATTGAATCATGGTGTGAATCTTGGTTACCATTATTAGGATCTGGCTCGTCCTTTGGTTTAAACTTTGTTAACTGAGCCTTAGCTTTAGCTACAATCGTGAAATAGGCCTCCTCAAACTCGGAACGTTCTACTATCTGAGCCTCGGTGTCGGTACACAGAAGCTCCAATCTTGATTGAATACCATCGAATTTTTCGAAAGTTGAATTTATATTCTCAATACGCGTCTCTAAATCTATTAGATCATCGGTTCTCAAAAGAACGCTAGGCAAAGATTTGACATATTTTGTGAAAGTCGTTAACTTGCCCTTATGTGCGGCTCTAGAACGTTTCAATCCTTGAATTTCTAATTCTATTTCGGATTGTTCGTCCTCGTCCTCGTGACTGGACATTATAGGAAATGAAACGTAAAATAAATTTATGTGAAATGTGATACAATAATCTAAGATATAAAAAAAAAAAATCTAAATTTACAGAGGGTGGTTAGGTAGGACGGAAGTGAGAAGGAACCAGCACACTTACTTGATTTCTTCTCTTCGTTTTCTCGTCGTTGTCGGTAGATTCCCTCGTATCGGTATATCGCCACGTGCTTCGGTGAATCGTTGCGCTCCGTGGCAGGCGCTAACTCTGCGGCGAATCGTTTTTCGCCACTCGCAGGCTGCACCGCTTCGTAATGTGCTCTTCGAGTAGTTGGTGCTGCTGTTCGCTGCTAAAACTAAATTTGGCTCACCCACCACGTGTCCTGTCGATGTGTGATGGCTACCAAACCTGGAATCTTCCCTGTCTGAACCGTTTTTCGTCAGGTTTCGTCCGGATTAGGTTGCAGGCTGCGACAAGCTGCGTTAACCTTGTCCTACCACGTGGCGCGCTCCCGCGCTGGTCTGTACCCTCAGGTTGGGACTGCTTCGCGCGTCGTAGCGTCTCCGTTGCTGCGTATTTGCGGTGGCGATTTGAACCAGCGCCCACCGCAGTTCAAAAGGGTCACCAAATGTTTAGTGACAGGAAAGACGGCGATTTTAGAGCGAACTTGATTTATTATAATGGCCGTTCGGCCGTACAGGCAGACACTAAGAAATGTCACGAAAGAGGGCAATACCACATGGCAGCTGCCTTATATACTTACGATGTAGCGACACCTATTTCCGATAGGAAGTACTGACAAGCGTTTATTGCCATCTATGCGTATTTAATATGAACTACTAAGTAAGATCAGTGTGAAAGGATATGACAGTGTTGAGGATCCTACCAGTATCTAAAGTAGTATGAAAGTATTTCTATACGATAATAGATGTCGCTTTACAAATATACTAGTAAAGATATTTTATAATAGTAAAATTACAACACTAAGTGCTAACTTATATACCTAAATATTGCTGATCAAGCGAGTTGCTCATTTAAGTGTGTGCGTGAGCGTTACTACACTACATTATAAATAATCATTGTTTTATCTGACTGTATGAATTACACTAATGGTATAGACCGAAAAAGGTTCTAAACCTGAATTATAACAGCAGTTATTTGTTTTTTAAGACATTAAATTACAGTCGAAAAAATAAAATATTATATTATATGTTTTTTCTTTTTTGAATTAAAATTCGACGAATTGCCAACACTTAGAAATTAGTGTACGTTATAGTTGAAATTCATTTTAGATTTCACATATTAAAAAAGGCATTTAATAATAAGGTTTAGTACCAGTCTTCATGCTAATAAGCATGGGCGGTGCGTTGACCCCGCTCAGCCAATCAGCGGCGCTCAGGGCGGGGTGCGGCGCCGCCGTGTCCGGGTATAAGTCGTCCTGCAAACAAACAGAGTATTAATAATATTATATTAAGATTCAATTTACATCGTCGCGGAAAAGAAAGGAATACAATGTAAAAAAATGTTTTGTACTGTATTGAGTGATTACTACTGAGTGTGTGTTACTTAAAACTGCGTGGTTTCACGAATTTCCCTCCTCGAATAGGAAATGTAAAATGTAGGTCTACCAGAATCTGATGGCAAAACACCATAAAAAATTAAAAAAGAAATTGACGCTAGCATGGTTTGGCCGCGGCCCGTGTGCAACTTGTAGAAGCGTGTGCCCCCCCCTCCCCCCTCCCCCCTCACCTGGAAGCAGTCGGACTTGCGCGGCACGATCATGGAGATGGGCTCGCACAGGCCGCGGCCCGTGTGCAGCTTGTAGAAGCGTGTGCCCCCCCCTCCCCCCTCACCTGGAAGCAGTCGGACTTGCACGGCACGATCATGGAGATGGGCTCGCACAGGCCGCGGCCCGTGTGCAGCTTGTAGAAGCGTGTGCCCCCCCCTCCCCCCTCCCCCCTCACCTGGAAGCAGTCGGACTTGCGCGGCACGATCATGGAGATGGGCTCGCACAGGCCGCGGCCCGTGTGCAGCTTGTAGAAGCGTGTGCCCCCCCCTCCCCCCTCCCCCCTCACCTGGAAGCAGTCGGACTTGCGCGGCACGATCATGGAGATGGGCTCGCACAGGCCGCGGCCCGTGTGCAGCTTGTAGAAGCGTGTGCCCCCCCCTCCCCCCTCACCTGGAAGCAGTCGGACTTGCGCGGCACGATCATGGAGATGGGCTCGCACAGGCCGCGGCCCGTGTGCAGCTTGTAGAAGCGTGTGCCCCCCCCTCCCCCCCCCCCCCCTCACCTGGAAGCAGTCGGACTTGCGCGGCACGATCATGGAGATGGGCTCGCACAGGCCGCGGCCCGTGTGCAGCTTGTAGAAGCGTGTGCCCCCCCCTCCCCCCTCCCCCCTCACCTGGAAGCAGTCGGACTTGCGCGGCACGATCATGGAGATGGGCTCGCACAGGCCGCGGCCCGTGTGCAGCTTGTAGAAGCGTGTGCCCCCCCCTCCCCCCTCCCCCCTCACCTGGAAGCAGTCGGACTTGCGCGGCACGATCATGGAGATGGGCTCGCACAGGCCGCGGCCCGTGTGCAGCTTGTAGAAGCGTGTGCCCCCCCCTCCCCCCTCCCCCCTCACCTGGAAGCAGTCGGACTTGCGCGGCACGATCATGGAGATGGGCTCGCACAGGCCGCGGCCCGTGTGCAGCTTGTAGAAGCGTGTGCCCCCCCCTCCCCCCTCCCCCCTCACCTGGAAGCAGTCGGACTTGCGCGGCACGATCATGGAGATGGGCTCGCACAGGCCGCGGCCCGTGTGCAGCTTGTAGAAGCGCCACACCTCGCACACCGCCGTGTTCACGCCGCGCTTCGGCATGAAGCCCAGCCCGCGCTGCAACACAAGCAACACTGTATCAACCAACCAAACCATTCATTTTTAATACGGGCTACACACGTCTGCCTTGTATTTCGAACAGAACAAGACGCAGTTATGCGCTAGAGTGAGCGCGGTGATTTGTATCTCATTCTAACGCATAACTGCGTTTCGCTCTGAGTGCCGAGTGCGAGTTTTGTAACCACAATAAACGCGCTCAATATCGAGAGCGTAAACGCGATTTTGTATAGGATTGAAACTACGCCATCTATTGACAGTTAGCTGAACTAAAATTTACCCATACTAAATGCTCGTTTACGTTGTAGTTATCGAGCGCGTTTCGTGAGTAAAAAACTCGCACTTGGCACTCTGTTTGCCAAACACGGCACGCGCTTGGAGGCCGCTTAACAGGTTCTAGATCTAGCGCGTCGTACAATAGCGTATTGAACACTTGAGACCGTCTGACACACATGTGTAAACTCTTTACAACCTTATTCTTTCACATTACGGTCGCATTTTCTTTCTATAATCAAAATGTAAAATGTAAGTTCTACTACTAACTTCAACCTTCTTACTATGGTAGTGTTTTCACTGTGGTAAGAGATGCTTGAGCACCTTCATGTTTATGTTTTATCTGTGGTCTGTTATAAATCAATGAACCAAACTGGGATATCGTACGCTAAGTAGGCGCATCTAGACACCGGGTTACAGAAACCGACCCGACATAGAACCGACTTATATCTGTCATATTGCTATCTCAAAAGGTTTATAATTCAACTTAATCAAACCCAGGATTTTAATAACAATGCATAAAACGAAGTGTACTTAATTCAACTGGTTATTTTTTGTAGAAAATGTAAAACCGGTACAGCTACCATAACGATTCAGTTCCATAGCCTTTCACAAAAAAGAAATACTATGACTAACATTCAATTTTTTTTATTGACTCAATCTTTTCGTCTCGCTTTATCTCCTGTCAACATTGCCCAAACCTATGTCGGGCAATGATGACATTGTTGTTGATTGATTGTTGTCATTGATTGTTGACTATACGGTAAGAGGTATTATTTGTACGCAACTGTCTTTAACACACACATACATCAATTTCAATGCAACCTTGCAGTAGCTATTTAAAAGAGCACATATTTTCAAAGCCAGTTAATTGTAAGACGAATTCAAGGTATTCGCTTCGCCTAACGCCGCTCACACAAATACAAGCATCTCTGTCGCTCTGGTTGGTGATGTGTATATGTGTCCCGCTCTCACCTGCGGGTTCCCGGACAGGAACTGGTTGAGGAAGTGCACATAGGGCGGCTCGTCCACCACCTCGTAGTAGCGGATGTTGCCGTCGCCTTTACCCGCTAAATACACCTGAAATATAACATTACATTAAAAAAAATTATAACCCCCACCACAAAACCGTTACTTAGGTCCTTTCAACAACTAGACAAGAGCTGATAATCTTCAAATAGCCGAAGATATTTTCTTGGATCATAGCTAAGAGCACTTTCAATTATGACACATTGCAATGAAAAAAACTAGATCAAAATCGGCGCATCCGATTAGGAGTTACGATGCCACAGACAGACAGACAGACAGACAGACACACACGTCAAACTTATAACACCACTCTTTTTCGTCGGGGTATAAGAATATTTAAAGTAAAAACACACACGTAATATTCGATCGCCGTCGAAATTTTTTGACAATCTGTAACATTTACTGTGACAATCTTGTATATTTGATCATTCACACATTATCTGCAGGTAATTTGTTTCTCTGGTGTTGTAGACTCTAAAAAGACCAATGTAGGTGTAAATGTCTATTGGTAGTTATGTGTACATACATGTTTGATTTATATAGACATAATTCTACTGGAATAGGTCGTGCTGGTCCCACAGCGCGTACTGGCGGTCGCTGTATATACGTACCATGTTAGTATCGTAGTCGTAGTAGGGGAACACGACCCCCGAGGAGCTGTCGATGGTCTCCTGCACGAGCGGCTTGGAGAGGTCGTGCTGGTCCCACAGCGCGTACTGGCGGTCGCTGTATATACGTACCATGTTAGTATCGTAGTCGTAGTAGGGGAACACGACCCCCGAGGAGCTGTCGATGGTCTCCTGCACGAGCGGCTTGGAGAGGTCGTGCTGGTCCCACAGCGCGTACTGGCGGTCGCTGTATATACGTACCATGTTAGTATCGTAGTCGTAGTAGGGGAACACGACCCCCGAGGAGCTGTCGATGGTCTCCTGCACGAGCGGCTTGGAGAGGTCGTGCTGGTCCCACAGCGCGTACTGGCGGTCGCTGTATATACGTACCATGTTAGTATCGTAGTCGTAGTAGGGGAACACGACCCCCGAGGAGCTGTCGATGGTCTCCTGCACGAGCGGCTTGGAGAGGTCGTGCTGGTCCCACAGCGCGTACTGGCGGTCGCTGTATATACGTACCATGTTAGTATCGTAGTCGTAGTAGGGGAACACGACCCCCGAGGAGCTGTCGATGGTCTCCTGCACGAGCGGCTTGGAGAGGTCGTGCTGGTCCCACAGCGCGTACTGGCGGTCGCTGTATATACGTACCATGTTAGTATCGTAGTCGTAGTAGGGGAACACGACCCCCGAGGAGCTGTCGATGGTCTCCTGCACGAGCGGCTTGGAGAGGTCGTGCTGGTCCCACAGCGCGTACTGGCGGTCGCTGTATATACGTACCATGTTAGTATCGTAGTCGTAGTAGGGGAACACGACCCCCGAGGAGCTGTCGATGGTCTCCTGCACGAGCGGCTTGGAGAGGTCGTGCTGGTCCCACAGCGCGTACTGGCGGTCGCTGTATCGCGAGAACCCCGTGGTCAGAACCCGCCCCGAGCTGCCCAGAAACGTGCATTTGGACGCCTTCGTGCCTTGGTGGCACAGCCCTTCCTGCCAAACGGACGTACAAAACAAAATTAAAGCCTGAGCAAAGAAATAAGAAACCTGCTCTGGGGGCGCCACGTGTATATTTTTACGACTATGGCAACAATTTCCCTTATAAAATTAGTTCCATTGAAATTCCGCAATATGGCGAGGTTTCATATTTCTCTGGTCGGGCTTTACTTCAATTCAAACAAAAGACCGAGACAAGTGGCGAATCTCGTGTCGGGGGCCAAAACCCACTTTGGGTCGCTGAGTCACTCTTGTAAGTAATCATTGGATTAAATAATTTAATTTTGCATTAAAACGCATAGAATTTCTGTTATAAGATTATGAATAACGGTAGTAGTAATATAATATTAATCAGTTGTTCTGAACTAAGAATGTTCGTTTTAAACTTGCTGAAAACATTTAAAAATTTAAGAAAAAATATTAATGTACTGAAATTATAAATGAAATCAACTTAACAAAAAACAATGTTTTATTTATATTACAAGAAAAGCAGCGCAATATGTGTATATCTCTCTTCTAATTCTATATTTTAGGCGTCATTTCACTGCCCACATTAATACGCCCTCATTAGCATCTCGCGTATAAGGTAACAAAGGACATCCTGTCATTTAGTTAAGAATGGCTAGTATTTAAATGCTCACGAATAAATACGAAACCTAACCTAACCTAACCTTTTTTTGGTGAGCATTTAAATGTTTCCCGCTAAAGCCTCTGTCACACACAGCGAATAGTCGCTGCGATTGCACTCGCTGCGAATAAAAACGAAGACGGTCAGCATGGAAATCGCAGCTAATAGCGCTGTCACACTGAGCGATTAGTCGCTGCGAGTGCCAATTCGCAGCGACTAATCGCTGTGTGTGACCGAAGCTTAAGAATACTATAATGGGGGTCGCACTGTCCTAGCTCAAATTTAACACTGAAACACTTTAAACCTATTTATTTTTTATTTGCACATCACAACGTTAGACAAAACATCCTAAATAGTAGATTATTTCCCGGACGGGACAATCCTGGAGAGATTATGTCTACTACAGGAAAGCGCCACGGTACCTATCACTGACTTAAACTAACAAGATCAATTCATTCGAAAAAGATTCAAATTTCGAACGAACTTGCGGCCAGTCCCAAAAGCAAAAGAGACGGCATAACCGATGCCAGAGTATACTCACAGACAAGACGATCCCCCGGCGGGGCTCGATGACCCGCAGCGTCTTGTCCTTGCAGGTGGTGGCCAGTAGCGACCCGTCGCGGTTGAACGACATGCAGTATATCACGTCCGTGTGACAGTCGATCACCTTCACCGCCTCGCCCTTGCCCACGTCCCATACGAAGATCTGGACAACACAACGGTTCATTTACATCTCATCATCATCTCAGCCTGTAGACGTCCACTGCTGGACAAAGGCCTCCCCCAAGGATCTCCACAATGATCGGTCCTGCGCTGCCCGCATCCAGCGGCATTTACATCTACCACAGAATATTTAATAGTACTAGGTACACAAGGCGCACTCTCTGATAGCAAATGTGCGAATTTAATTCTAGCTACCACCCACTAACGTTCAAATAACATTGAACGCGTCGAACGTGACCCTAGCTATAAAAGCCTACCGTTTGTCGTTGCGCTCGTATTAAAACAAAATGCACCTTAATACCGCGCCGCGAGAGTCCGTATTACCACAGACTAAATAATAGCGTCTTCACAAGCGCGCGCTTTTTCCTACTAACTGTCCCCAGATATGGGGCCGCCCGACGCCCGGCGTAGGTACATTCTGGAAATCTAGCGCGCAGTGCGCTTCAATTTTGGAGCTGCACTTTGAATTCATGGAGCACCCACTGTATTCACCGGACCTCGCTCCTAATGATTTTTATCTCTTTCCGCGGCTTAAGGAACACCTCAGAGATCAGAAATTTGATAATGACGACGCAGCAGTGATCGTTGCTGTAGTGTACGCAGTTTTTAAGGTATCAGAACATCTGCCAGATATCGTTTTATAAACTGTCAAGGTAACACCATCAACATCAAGGTTAATGTATGTATCGCCATTACACTTTACCATAAAACACAAGTCGCTAAAAAAAGATATAAAAAAGTGTTTAAGACAAAATCGTGACCAATTGATCGAGAAATGGCGATAGAAATATCTTTCTCGCAGTCACTAACAACGGTATCCAAAACAAAATCTTGGGCAGTGTAACTACTTAGTGACACGCGATTGGCGCGCGCTTGCTTCGTTATGGAAATTTGATATGGCTGTTAGAAGTTTTGAACATTTCAACGCATTTTATGATATAGCATAGATATGCAACCTTGATTGCAAAGCCAGTTAAGGCAAAAAGCCGTGCTATATTAAATTACTTATAACTGAAGATATTTTAGGACAATTAAAAGTAGGAAGGTCATAACATGCTAAAGTTAATGCGCCAATTTAGTACTTTAAGGAATAAGCCGGTCCATACACCGTGTTCCTGAGGATATGCATTAACTTTGCAGAGTGATTCTGTAGCTTCTATGAAATTTATCCTCAAAAAAGCTTATTTTAAAAGTTATTTGAAATCTTAATTTAAACAGCTTAATAAACGCGGTGTATGTATATGTTCGCTCCTTGACCGATTTCGGCCACGGCGACTGCTTCAGCTCCGATTTTGGCGATCATGTGCCCGTATTACTATGTGACCTATGAAGCCTATTTTGTGTGTGAAAGACCTCGCACAATATGAACACGTGAGTACACCATTAATATAGCTGATCGCCGCAGGTGCAATCTTTTTGACCGAATATAATTTTTTTACCATTTAAAATAGTAGAGAAACCCAAAATAAGTCGGGAACATGATAAATCACGTCAGTTATGTAACTAAAACTATCACAGTACCAGTGTGTTCCTGGCACAAACAAACTGTGCTAATCCAAATAATATGCCCGAAGAAGTTGAGGTATTCTATCGGCAGGTTGTGGAGAGCCGCGTGGTGATTTAAGCTCAATCGTATGGACCCATCAGTTCTCATCTCAGTCCAAGGTATACGGAGCAATCTTCGCCAACACCACATATCGAAGATGTGTACTTTACTACTATCGCGGCTGTAACAGTTCAGCTCGTTAAGAGCTCATATATGCCCCCACCGAGGGGCTCGAGGCTACCCTCAAATCAGGGTGAACAAGCCTTAGTCGACCACGCTGGCCCATTGCAGGTTGGTCAACTTCACACACAACCTTTGAATTACTTCGCTTCGCATGTGTCCTCACGATGTTTTCTTTCACATAAAAAGCGTCTAATAAACGTAATATGAATTCGAAAATTGCTTGAACCCACGAAATTCCGAATGGAAGTATAGGCCCTAGCTCCTTGGCCACCCGCGCTCTTTCACAACAATCCAGCTATAAGATATGCAATAGCTTCACCTGGCGTTATAGCTCTAACCTACGGAGGTTCCGGGTTCCAATCCCGGTGGGGATCCCTCGAACAAATATCACTTTGTGAGACTTTCCCCAGTTTGGTTAGGACATTGCAGGCTGAATCACCTGATTGTCCGAAAAGAAAGAAGATTCCGTGCTTCGGAAAGCACGTAAAGCCGTTGGTCCCGGCTATCTACAGATGTAGTCGTTATAGGAGCCATGTCGGAAGCCTGAGGCGGCTCAATAATTCCGACACCAGGGTTTGTGAGGTAGGTTAACCTCGAAACCCACACGATAAGAAGAAGGAGAAGACCTGGGGTTATGTAATGGCAGGCCTCCGTCACTCCATGTACTTGCACGCTATAACTACCTAACGCCCGGCCGAGCGGTCTCGAGTCTCGGGCCTTTTGCGGACCAATTCTCCATTCCCTAAACGTGTTAGTAGAGTGGCGCAATACGCGAGAGAGAGAGATGCAGCAACCACTTCTTTTCACCTAGCGCCGTGCGATCTGAATTGCACTTTATTATAACGGAGCTAGGGTTGCAATTTATATGAACTATGTCGCCTAGTGCAGCTTCTGTAGGGACTACTATTTGGTATTCTGTGGTAATGGTATCTCACTCACCAGGTAGTCGAACCCGGCACTGAGCAGTATGTTCTCAGCAGTGGGATGCCACTCGATGTAGGCGACGCGCCGCTTGTGTCCCGACAGCTCCACCAGCCAATCCGTCAGGTGCATCGACAGACCACCGTCCGGGATGTGCCATAGCTTCACCTGAAACATAACACTTCCTTCAAACACCTAGTCGAATATAAAATCTTTACAAGGCAGTGGCCACTATAATATTGCCGCGCTAATTTTAACCCTATACCCTCAACATAAAGTCGAAAACGAATGCATTTTGTAAATTTGTTTTGCTTTATAAAATGTTAAATCGTTACAATCGAAACTTTCGAAACTTTTATCGAATCGTTACTTTCAGTAGATATGTCACAGGAATGATCGTGTGACATATCATCGACCTTCATCGTCACTCCAGCCTGTAGACGTTCACTGCTGGACAAAGGCCTCCCACAACGATCAGTCCAGAACTGCCGTAGTAAGTTAGAAGAAAGTTCAAGTAACTGAACCATAGTGTATGGTGAAAATACAGAAGAAAGCTGACCTCAAATCGAATGGGATAAGCCTAGGAGTAGAGAGAGACAGGGAGAGAGATTAATTGTTCCACCTCCCCGTCTTTGCGTCACATGTATACAAAATCTCCGGCCCTGTAGTTTCAGAGGAAATTAGCACTGATAGACGAACTGACAGACACACAAGTGATCTTATAAGAGTTTCAGATTTGCTTTTCTATTTTTGTTAAGGACAATAAAATGTAATGAAACATCATTTTACTTCAGGTACCTAAGGTTTGTTTTAAGAGAATTGACCTCAATAAAGACCTCAAGTATATTCTATTCTATTCAATATAATATCACGTATGACATGATTATAAATGGAATAATAATACCAATTCAAATGATATCTATCGATTGTCGCTCAATAAACAATCAGGTTTTATTGATCCATATGATACCGACGCAGGCGCGTTTGTTTGACTGATAAATGCATGTTACACTATCCAATTATATCATAACAATAGCTACTTGGAGCTGTATATGAAAGTGAGTGAATCACTAAACTATGCTATAAGTCACAAATAAATCTATATATTATCATAAAAAATAAACTAGGTCTTTACCATTTGACAGTTTTTTAGTCGTGTTCGAAATTGGCCAGAAACAGAATAAAATTAAATACTGCCCAATACTGCCCATAAATCAAGAAATTTGCACTGCATTGTACACAAGTGCGAATTTGAGTAACTAACTAATAAATTCCTACGACTAAATATCGATTTTTATTATTTTCTTTTACCTTTGTTTCCTATAGTATTTACATTTCGATTTTTATTGAATATATTATTATGTAATAAAAGTGATTATGTATATTTGTTGGCTACCGTACACACACGCACACATAGTAACAAATGTAATAATTATAACGTAACAATATAAATGGGGGCGGCTCGCACGCTTTCATAAAAATGATCATAATTGGGCGAACGGAACTCGGAGGTGCCAGTAATGGCCAGCGATTTACATCAAATTGCTCGTTTGACAAAAAATATGGCGCGCCAATTTTCTAGTGAGTAAAGCAGAGAATGATTCAGTATATTTGCTTCTACGAAGTATCTAGTGCAAACAACCAAGCTTTACACTATGAGACCATAGCATCATGGTATGAAAATAAGAAGAAAATAACAATATGGCCAGTTTTTACAGCACCAGACAATGGACAGCTCTGGTTCTTGTTACTTTTAAGCAGAGATCGGAAAGTACGGGGCAATATTATCAAAACTATATATGTGCTTGAATTTCCGGTATTTCGTTTTTATCTCAACATTATTCTTAACTTTGGAGAAAGGAAAATAAAAGAAAATATCAGTGCATAGAACAATAGGTTAGAAAACGTCCCCCTCTTTCCGACCACTGCTTTATAAGCTTTGGCCCAGCGCACACCAGGAGAGGCGCGGCGAAGATACTGAGAACGTATCAATTAAAACTAAACCTTAAATATTTTGACATACGGCGGTCTCGCGTCGGCTCTCGTGGCAGCTTCGACGCGCCGCGCGCTACCGCGCTACTCGATTTTGGCATACCGTTTTCAACCGTATGTCAAAATATTTAAGGTTTAGTTTTAATTGATACGTTCTCAGTATCTTCGCCGCGCCTCTCCTGGTGTGCGCTGGGCCTTTGACGTCTAAAAATGATTTTGCACTTTGACATCTATGCGAGTCATGCTACCAAAGTACCTTTTTTTTCTTCTAATGTGACTTAAGGGTAGCCAAAATTCAGAGAGGTGGGAGTCGCTTCGCCGTAGCGGCTCCCACCTCTCTGCTAAAATTAGTTTCAAATGTAAACCATTAAAATGTTGTCATTATCAACTACGTAATGTACAACAACTTAGAATTGTGTACTTGTAGTTTGTATTTGTAATTTTGTTAGCAACGGATTCCTGGTAAACATTAACAGTAACAAAGAGCTAACATCTTACCGTGCAGTCATCAGAACAAGACGCGATGATGTTGTCATTGAAGGGGTTCCATTTGATGTCCAGTACAGGCCCCTTGTGGCCCGTCACCCTGCTAGCGTTGAAGTCAAGTCGCCCCGTCTGCGAATACAAAAAATAAAATTAGATTTCCACTCAACGGTCAACCATCGAAATGTAACGTAAAGATAAAGAATTTTTATTTGCAAGAATACAAGTATTTGTAGGTCTTAAAATTGTTAAAGTACTTAAAATAGTTATAGTACTATTGTACTCTGCCGAACAAATCGGCGTGCGTATTCTGATGATTTTTATCATCAAACGAAATTACAAAAAAAAATAGTTTCTTAAAATTACTTTTTTTGTTATCTACATAAATGCTTGGTACAAAAGATATTATAAATAGAAGTAACGCAATAAGTCTACCAATATATTTCAATTTGATAAAAACAAAATACGGTTTAATTACATGTTAGAAGAACGAGCAGACGTGAGCATAAAGTGCTATAATTATAGCGTAGGATCACTCACTACATCTTTGCATTCAGAACAATTAAAAGATTCGAGCAATTAATTTTGCAAAAAAGTTAACATGTAAGAAAGTAACGCAAAATAGGCGTGTAGTTCCCGGCTTAACATCAGGCCAATAAAACACAGTATGTCGTGCGACGTGAATATGACGGTAATACCAAAATAATCAAACGGATTTATTCATTTTAGTTTGTTTTTTAACAATTACTATATTACAACCTCTACAACTACAAAAGGTCAAACACCCTTTTTTTAAATACTAAAGATTTGTATGTTAAATCTCTTAGATATTTTTAAGACACATCCTCAATGTTTGTTTAACTTATTTGTGGTAGGACACCTAATTTAATTAGAAGTTATAAGTTCTAGCTCAAAAGAAGGCTTCCGCTCGTGAAAAAATCAATGCTATATTATTTTTTTCAGAACCAATCTGTGTGTTATGCTTTCACGCCCAAACGAATGAAATTCGCAAAGTGACTGGTAACATCACGGGGAAGGACATAGACTATACTCGTACCACGGTAAAATCAAAATAACGTGAACGAAGCAGAGCGCAGCGGGGCGGAAAGCCATAGTAAGTGTAACATAATATTATCACAATATTCAAGTGGTGTTTACGCTTCGTGCTGCAATATCTCTCGCACTTCCTTACTAGGGTCTTTTGTCGAATTATGATCCAAAAAGAGATAATTTAAAAAACATTTAAAACCACCTTCAAAGGTCCAATTCCTAAAAGGTTAAAAATAAAATAAAAATATAGCTGAAAGCATAGAAAATTCCTTATTTACATAAGATGTATGTAACGTCATATTAACATTGTGTAGACATTGTTATACACTTCATCTTGAGAGTCTTTTCCTCTAATAGAGTGAGAGAATAGACACGACAACTGTGTCTTTTCACTCGTCAAACTTTTTACTACCCTCACAGTATTTGGTCTATCTCTACCTCCAGCTTCATCACGGTTCAAAATCAATAAGGAAATATGTGGGGACATCTCACACACGGTCATCTGACCCCAAACTAGGCAGAGCCTGTACTATGGGTGTCAAACAGCTGATACTCGTATAGGTAGATACAATAAAAAAATTGTTTTATTCAAAATAAAATCACACAAATCACTTTTCGACATCTGTTAATGATAGATATACAACATCCAGACACAATGCAAACACAAGTGCTCATCACACGAATGTTTGCCCTGGGATTCGAACCCGCAACTATATTGGAGAACAGTTTGAAAAAGATATAATAATTTCGATATAAACTAGATTAAGTGAATAAAATGGGAAAGGATAGAAGTTTCCAAGTCGATTCAGTTCAAATCTAAATGCAATGCTCTGCTCTACAATATGCGCAAGCGATTTGTGATCAGCTATTTCCATTCTTGACCACCTGTAGAACATTAGCGTTTGGTTAATTATTGATTCAGTGCAAGTGGAGGTGATCGCACTCATGAAACTGAATTAGTTTGTGGTGTAGATCAGCTGTTTATAGCGAACTGTAAAAAGAACGAGTTTTTGTTCCTTGTTGTTCTAAATTGGGATTAAATTAAACTGTGAATCAATAATATATTGCCTGTCAGAAGAAAATAATACAAAGATTTTTAGATCTAGGTAGCATGGTATTTTGTTTTTGTAAATTTATGATTATAAATAGACCAACTTAACTGTTCCTGTAAGTCTTGAACGAACATGACCCAAAATGGAAGGAAGGGAGAAATCATGTAGTGTAGCATAGGTAGGTCAAACAAAAGACAGAAATAAGCACAATGGCGCAAATTCCATCGATAAGAGAGCGACAGTTTTTGAAGAAAAATAATTTATAACCGTAGGAATGGCCGGCAGCGTATTTATTACTTGTATAATAAAATAATGCATTCCAATCGTAACATTTAGAACACACAACACAATAATTAAAGCTATAATTCACTTACTTCATCCAACACGTAATCTAATTTAAAACCTACATACTTTTTACTAATCTTTTTTTGACCCTGCTGTTTGCATAGTTGACTACATCTAGCTCCAGTTTTTGCATAAAAGTGAAAGAATATTGTGTGTTTCAAATTAACATTCCGCAATCATAGGCAATAAGCGTGCGGATAGATTAAATGTTATTAGAATTAGCATATTGGTTGATTCATGTTATGTGTTTGTATTAGAAAAACACAATATAATAGTGATAGATAATAGTGCCTATTGTATGCAAGCAGTAAAGGACCAATCGTTGTGGAGATACTGAGGTTGATGATGATTATATGACGTGAACTATAAATAGATTGAAGAAAAATCTCATGTAGTTTGATAATACGTTATATTTAACGATAATATTAAATATAAAGTTTTCATAATTTGTCAGTAGGTCCTAAGCTAAAGAACTTTAATTGCAGTTATATACCTAACCGTGCCTTTATTCTAATACAATACAATATACTTTATTGCACACAAAACAGAACAGTAAATATTTTTGAAAAAAAAAGTGTAGAAAGTGTACATGTAGGCGGCCTTATTGCTAAGTAGCAATTTCTTCCAGGCAACCTTACTTTTTCAAAATAACATTTATAAAAAGAATTGAAAACTTTACAAAGTTATATGTTGCTACCAATGAAAAATCTACAAAAATATAGGTGCTCTACCATCGTTGACAACAGACAACAAACCCTTCCTATTTGTCAACAAATTGTGAAAAACATATTTTTATTTTACTTTCAACGTACACGCATCCTTTGCAATGCATTATTATGTAAATACCACGTAATACATACTACTTATTCTTCACATGTTCAACAATAATCCGTTATATGTACTGTCTGTACATAAGAGGGATTCAACGAACACAAGGACAAAATCTTATTTACATTGACATGCTAGTAAAAATGCATGTTTACGATTAGGCGTGCAAAGAATTTCAAAACGTTCAAGAAACTATTGTTGAATAACAGTACTGTTTTGTAAACCAGTGGGACGAATTAGGAATTTGTGACTGACATGCCAATTTAAACTAATTAAGTAACAAAGGCAGTGGAATTTCAACATTGGAAGCTTAGTTCAACCAGTATTAATCTTGTCGCGTCATCATACTATGCAATAAAATATGATCCAGACAGTCTGTGAGACTAGCGCCTATTCTTATTATTTATTGAACAAATAAATCCCACTTTTGACCTCAGATTTCCTTTAAAATGTGCTCGATAGAGCGATGGGAGAGTAGTGGACAAATGTTAACTCAATCTAGTTTACAACCTTGAAAAATACATTTGTTTTAAATAGCTTCCTGTCTTCCGAAGTAAGTAAGTAAAACATGATTATTGATTTGCCATAATGTACGGCTCTATTTCTATACGTAATACTTAGGTATGCCAACAGCAACAGCTTCAATAGACCTGACATTAGAATGTTGACATCAGAATATAAGCTTTAAATGACATTTAAAAAACTGAATAATAATAATAAAAAAGTATTTATTCCCTCCTCTTTCCTCATTATAATACGGAAGCTCAACAAGAATGCATTTGAGTAAGCACAAAACATAGAAAATGGTACTTGTACATGAGGTAATTGTTAAAGCTGGCCCGTGCCTAAACTAGGAGAAATACTGTACTAATACTAACTATCTTGTAAAACCAGGCCTCCACCTTGGAAAGTTACATCGGAAAGTAAGATAAACTGAATGATACTCACATGGTCCAAAGGCAATACAAGGAAAGCCCCGCCGCCAGCAACCTCAGTCACTATGGCCACGAATTTGGGGTTGACTGCGCAGAACTGGGAGTCGTGCGCATTCCTCGTGATCTTTATGTTGTCGTAACAGCGCTCCCTTTTGAACGCCGCGCCGTATACGTGGCGGAACTTTGAACTGCGCACGCCACGGAACCATATCTGTAAATTTAAATCGAGTTTCAATCCACTGCTATTTGATTAATTACATTTTGTTAGTATACTAACAATTAAGTATAAAAATAAGGGCGCAGTCTTTCTTCATAATATTATTGTTTTGTGCTATCCAGTTCAAATAACCTATTGTGTTGTATTCGATATAGTTTTACTGAACGTAAACTTGGAAAAGCTTAGGTACTCGTAAAAAATCTAAGCGTTTTTTGCTAGATATACAATACACGCATAATTTCAGTTTCTATAGTTTTATACAAAATGAAACGCGTTTACAAAAGTTTTTTAAAAGCGATCAATAATAACAAAATCGCCTAGATACGAGTACCTACGTAACAAGATACGTGGAAAACGATAATCCACAGATAAAGATAACACATGTTTCGAACGTTATTAGTTTCCTACACTAAGTAAATGAGCATGCAAGTTAAATATTATGGTCTATTCATACATCTATTCCTTCCTTAGATGTCGTGACCAGGAGATCAAACAGAGAACGGAAGACAGAACAGATTGGCTTAGACTCCACCGACAAGAGCGCGGCTCGAAGAATCATACATATAAATATGGGATCACGATGAATAAATCCTGCGTGAAATGTTTTTTTTTATCATTTAGCACTTCACTGTATAATCTAGAACTTTACAACTTTATAATAATGAAAACCAATTGACGAGCTAGAGCAACGTGTCTCATCATTTTTCTTTTTCTTTATTTCTTTTTTATATAGAAGTCAAAGAAAATTTTGTAACAGAGCTTTTGTTTTAAATCAGGTAAGACCTTAACGCTTTTAGTTATAAGTAGGTAAGCTTATCTACGTTATTTGGGCATGTGGGTGTAATGTTTACACATATTTTATGTAGTTACAGCCTGTTAACACTCATATGTGAATTTGCACAGAGGCGTGAGTTCCATGTCATTGTTGACTTTGTTACATTAGATGATTCAACTGATTTCTATGAGATATTTAATCTTTGTTTATATTTTAATAAACGAAAAGTCTGATTAGACATGCTGAGCTTTAGACCTATTTGGACATTTTGGACCTTACCTCTTTTAGTTTTGTTCATATTTAAGTTTATTTATTTGGGAAAATTAACAGCTGCATTGCCTGCATGTGCATACGTATTGTGAAAGTTACTAATAAAATAAAGGTAAATACAAGCATGTTACCTTTTAAAAGCAGATCTATACCTAAAGATAAAATATATGTAAATTACTTATTTTATTTTTTAAAGTGTTATATTTATCTATCACCATTATCATTTAGCACAGCCATTAGTATGTAGTTTATGTAACATTATTGAAACCTGAACCGGCTCCATCTTTTTTGTGCGATATTTATCTACCCTAAGGTTGCCTGGCAGAGACCTTAGCGATAAGGCCGCCTGTTGACTCCTGTATGTTTTTTTCTATTCTTTCTTGTGTGTTTTTTGGTGCCAATAAAGTATTTTGTATTGTAATGTATTGACTCGCACTACGAAACTCGCTTCTACTGCTACGGAATAATAACGCGCCCTCAAGGTCATTATGTCCAGCCGCATGTGCTGCCTACTGTACCTATATCGATTTAGCAAATTTAAATGGATTTTAAAATTTACAGAATTCGTACAGAACAAAACAGTTCAAAGACAGATGACATAAGAATAAGCATTCCCGACAATGAAAGCAGTAATGTAAGTAAGTGTACATAATAGCACAAGTAGGTAATAGCGTGTTAGATCAGACAGGTAATGAATAAACGAAACGACTCACACGCAAACAAAACCGAATCAATATCGTAATTGTATGGAAAAAGCCCAGAAGGTTAGGTTAGTAACAAAAAACACTTTATTGTATTACTATTTAGACAAATTGTGATCTAAGGATGTGGTTCAGGAAACGCAAAAAAATACTCGTAATACCTAGTTTAGTCTAGTATTATTATTTAGTTTGATTCTGTGGTTTAGTTTTATTTGTGTTTGTTTTTTAAATATTAAATTAACAGTTCGTTTCGTAGTAAACTCATATAGAATTTTTGACCTTTCTTTTTCCCCGTAATTTGATAAAGTAAAAAGACAAAATACATTTTAGTTTGTGCAAACTTTAAAAGTTTAACGAAACCTATGATGTACCCTACCCTATTAACAGTACTAGAACAAAAAGCAACCGAAACCTACCTCATTATATTATATTCGCTAACAAACGTTTGAAATTTTCCCTTCAACAAAATTTTATTAAAACTACGGAGCTGTCGTATAAAATTGAACGTGGCGTTTTCTCATGGGCGTTAATAAGGCATTGTCGCAACTTTTCTCAGTATTTCAAATTGACTAATCTGTTTCAGATGTATAAAAAAGTGTGATACAATATACAATTTCTCCTCGGAGTCACGTCACGGCAGTCAAGATATATTTGACAAATTTATGCGAAAGACTTCATATCACAGGTTCATAACCCATTGTTTAAGAATATTTTTACGTTTGAACGTAACTGCTATGATGAATTGCGAACATTTCATTGCCTCATTGATTAACAGATAATTAGCTCGGCAGTAAGCATTTACTTTTTATAACAATCAGATTTTACTACCTTTTTCTATTGTGTGAGGTGTAGCAACATTCCTTCATAATAAGGGTGTAGGAATATCAAATGTTTGAGGCAGAAAAGTAATAAATATAGAAGGAAAGATAATTAGAACTAGGTTTAGAAAACATATTTTTTGTTTTTTGGCCACGCTTTCAAGCAAAAAGGTAAAGGATAGTCAGTATAAATTTGGATTTGGAACTTTACATCGCAAGACAAAGCTTTTCCCAAGAATATAATAGAAAAACGACAACTTTGTTGTAACAAATTTCTCAAGAGCATCGCCGTCTTTAAACAAAAATAGGTCTGTGCCATTATTTTAGCATTTATCTCGTAAGTTATGGTATTAAAATCGATAATAAATCGCTTAATCGTAGACCGAAATAGGAGTAAACGGGTTATGGCTATCGTTTTAGCACGCGCCGATTCCAATTATGTCCAGTTAAAATTAATATCATCTATACATGTAAAAATATGCTAGGTTATTTTATATAAGTTAGTAACCAACTGACCTAAGAACAGACTGTTTTTAATATTTTATCTAGCTCGTTCGACTTTTTTCTGAAACAGACCTTTTCAAGCGGAAAACTAAGACAAGGTGTTACCTGTTAGTTATCCTTTAGATTAAATATAGTAGTGGGCTCAATTCTGCGTGGCCGCTAAATATCTAAATTTAAGTTGTTATGTCTCTTTCACGTTCTTAAGAACGAAAAGGGTCTGGTGATTGCCAACCTACATTTAGACACGTCAAACATCGATTCTACGCGTAATTTAGCAAGAATTTAAAAACATCCCGACTAAATTAAGCTGAATTTGACAGCTGCGCTGCTTATTTTAAATATCATTCATACAAAATTAAATTAATTCATCTCTACATCCTTTTCGATTCCCATATGAATGAAAGAGACCAACAACTTAAATTTAGAGATTTTAGCGGCCACGGCAGAATTGAGCCCAGTGTCTGATCTATCGACGTATTAAGTTTCATACTTTCATCTAAACATCAACAGTCGTTTCAAAGTTGTTTAATAAAAAAGAAAGTAAATCAACTTACGACCTCGGAAAATTTTCTTTTTATACAAAAATAAACGGTATCTTTACTTTAAACTAAAACCCTACGATTGCGGGATGCAAGATGTGTATTTATTTAGTTACTACTGGTACTGGTATACGAGCGTCGTCGCGTCGGTGGCCAAGTGGCTAAAAACGTTGACTTCCATTCGGAAGATTTTTGATTTTCGAATTCATTTGTACTTTTATTCGACGCTCTTACAGTGAAGGAAAACATCGTGAGGAAACCTGCACACACCTGCAAATTAATTCAAGGGTTGTATGTGAAGTTGACCAACCCGCACTGGGCCAGCGTGGTCGACTAAGGCGTATTTACACTGATTTAAGGGTAGGCTCGAGCCCCTCAGTGGGGACATATATATGAGCTGTCAATGATGACGTACTGGTTCCTGGCTTAGAATTGGACCAACCCAGTGGTCTCTTCCTGACTCCTGTGGGTGTCAAAAGAGGCTCAAGGAACGTCCAGGAAATGGGAAAGCAGTCACCTGTGTGACAAGAAACACTGTGATCCCCAACTCAAATGCCTTGAACCCCACTGTGGACTGTTATGGGCTGTCTGTAGTAGTAGAAAAAAGACAGACAACATTTGAGACATTATTTCGTTTTATAAGCATGACGTAAATTTAGAAACGTGTCTACTACAGTTGATTGAATAAACTCTGGGTTTGCTTGAGTTCACTCACTATCTCTTCTATTAAGACGTTTATTGGCGGGGCTATTAAGACCTATTACCATACTTACGTAATGAACCGACTAAAAGATACCAGTTTGTTTACTTTTGTCTAGCTTATGTATTTTTTTAACAAAATTGTTTAAACGATTTTATGAAAATTTTAACTAACTGATACGAGTATTATAATTATGTAGTATGTTTTATAATTTGTATGTAAGTTACGTACAGATTATTCCTAGCTTTGCTTTCACAAATTTGTTTTAGAAAAAAAAAAGGTTCGCCTATAACTCGTCGAATAATGGCAAGTAATTCATATTTAAAAATTTCGTTATAGTTATTGCGTATTTAAGAATTATAGCAAAATACAGGTTTAGAAGAAATAATGCGTCAACACGACATACATACATAAAATAACCTGAAAACACAAACCACAGAAAGTTTTCTAACTACAACACAAAACACAGTGCAAAATGAATAAATAAAAAGTAAAAAATAAAAATAATACCTGTGAATTAGTCATGGCGACTCCCAATCAAGTCAGGTGCTTAGACATGCACTACATAAGAGCAGCACTAGGTCGTGTGCATTTTACTAATTACTGTGTACACTTAAACATATCCGTTACAGGACATCACTAGCACTGAAAGGAACAAAGAAAAAAATAACAGAAACAAAAATGGAATGTGCCAAAAGAAAAATAAATAAACACAACGGCTGGCTGATTCTTAAACTGATTTTTGATGTATAATTATATTAATTATAGAGGTATGTACTTTGAACTTTTTAAACTTAATTTTAATTGTGTATCGTATGTATGAAAAACTGCGAACCGTGATCTATTTTAAATTTCTATTACAAATTTGAACATGACACGTAAAGTATACAATTCAAAAGAAAAGTAAAACAATTTGCCTATAAAAAAATCGGGTTAAAAACCAGCAACAAAGTACAATAATCACCAAATCACAGTCACCACACACGATAATACGACTAAATACAGTGGTACAGTTGAAACGCGACAAAACGAAACGGTAACGGTTACACGCCGCGCAAACGCGTGTCTCTCGCGGCGGACGAAAAAAAAGTGAAAAGATACGTCGACGCCGCACAGAGAAATTCAAATTCATTGTGCACGTCGATCAAGGCATATCTACACTATCTAGCCTAGATCTGCCCACTGATGGGAAATATATTCATAGATTTCGAAAATGCTAGATAAAAAATATTCAATAGTTTATCGTGACAAAGTTGAAGTTTTATTGAAAGTTGGAACACCGTAAAATTGGATTTTACGTATATTATATTGTTGATTTGAAAGAGCTTCAAACTAGAGCTCTCGTTTCGAGCTAGAGATGAAACTGAAAATTTCTCGTTTCGATTACTAAAATATTTGAATAGTTTCCTGGTACATTCAGAACTCTATATACTGCACAGAAATGGTCCTAATTAGACAAATAATTGAATTGAACCTTGAATACGATACCAAATGAATACTTATAACCTCAATTACAATTACTTAAGTTTACATTTTATGCTTTTACAACTAAAACTTTGTAGTCGTTTTTAAATCATTGCATTAACATTTAGATTTTTAGATACACGGACTATAAAACAAACCAAAATGCTGAAATAGTGGTCAAATACTGAAAATCTCTAAATTACATTAATTACAATAAAAACTTAATTCATTTCTAAGAGCAATTTAAACAGAATTAAAATTACTTATTTATTACGTCACGTGATAAAAACGTAATAAATAAGTATTTTTTGTAACACGACATCTTTCTTTTTACTTTTCTAGATTTAATGAATGGTAATAATAAATATAAAATCGATGAGCTTATACTCGTATTACTCGACAGATAAAATTGCTCTTGAAACTTTGATTCCACAAACTGGCCGTAAGCGTTACATACATTAGCAAAAAATAAAAATTGTTTAGCAGTAGTAATGTACCACTTTCCCCGCACAATGAGCTGATGCGGTTACATGATGGTCAGCAAACCGTTGCACAAAGATACCTACAGTACTATAATACAGTGCACCACGAATTTAAATTAAAAATTGAATTTCTGGTCAAATCAGTTTTGCACACATACACCGTGAAAGAAACATTGGTTGAACTCTCAAAATTTAAAATTAACTTATGTGGTTATTGACTGAAGTTTATATGAATTGTTAAATTTAAATTTTGATATTTCAACCTATGTTGCTTAGGGAAAGTTGTAATTGTCGAAAACGTTAGTAAAGTAACACTAATAACTCTACCTAACTCTAGTCAGCCTACCTTAAATGAAGGCGATATTCTCATTACTTGAAAGTAATTTAAATTCAAACGGTTTTCATTTGTCAATTTTTCGACGTCATAGGTTAAAAAAAGCGGCCAAGTGCGAGTCAGAATCGCCCATGAAGGGTTCCATAGCAGCCAGTAACATAATATAAAAGTTTTTGTAGTTCGTTGTGACTTTGATCGATGTTTTAATAATAGTGAAAGGTAAATTGCGGTTTACGATTTATGACGTATTAAAAAAAAACTACTTACTAGATTTCGTTCAAACCAATTTTCGTTGGAAGTTTTCATGTTAATGCACATCATATATTTTTTTTAGTTTTATCATTCTCTTATTTTAGAAGTTAGAGGGGGGGGGACACACATTTTTCCACTTTGGAAGTGTCTCTCGCGCAAACTATTCAGTTTAGAAAAAAATGTTATTAGAAACCTAAATATCATTTTTGAAGACCTATCCATAGATACCCCACACGTATGGGTTTGATGAAAAAATTTTTTTTAAGTTTCAGTTCTATGTAGGGGACGACCCCCTAAATTTATTGTTTTTTTTTTCAATTTTTATAAGAAAATCTTAATGCGGTTCACAGAATACATCTACTTACCAAGTTTCAACAGTATAGGTATTATAGTTTCGGAATAAAGTGGCTGTGACATACGGACGGACAGACAGACAGACAGACAGACAGACAGTCAGACAGACAGACAGACAGACAGACAGACATGACGAATCTATAAGGGTTCCGTTTTTTGCCATTTGGCTACGGAACCCTAAAAATACCAAGTAGGTACCAGACTGTCCATGGCCGTACAAAAGTGGCGTCCGTCTGTGGAGAAGAACAGCCAGAAGAAATCTACAACGTGTTAAAAAACAAAAACAGCAATTTTCACAAAATTATGTATAGTCGACTATACCATACCTCCAAGTTTGGAAACACTGGGCATCCACAGTGAGCATCTAGCACTTATGTCATGGTCCGCTTAGAATATAATGTAAATGATATAATGACTTTGTAGGATTGCATCACCGCTAAATACAAAGTCATCGTCATGTGCTTGAAGACACTTAACATCATTACCGGATGACTTATCGATAGTAAATTGGAAGATGACGTTTTAATGTCAAGTAAAGATTGCAAAACCTGGGTGCGAAATTAGCAAATGATTTGGCTAAATAAACAATACGCCATCAAAATGTCTCAAACTACTACAATTTTTCCGCAATAATAAAGTCGTTTAAAAATGAAACGATTTTGAACCTAATGGCATTTATTAGGTTCAAAATCGTTTCATGCAACATGCACAGCTTAAAGCTCGTGCAAGAACTTGTTACGGTAAAGAAAACTCTTCTATTCGTTTTACTGTCGTGGTACCTAATTCTTTTATCAAGGTTTTTTGATAATTATGAAAATTACGATAACTGTACAAAAGAAAGTAGATTAGTTCAAAGCAAGGGCCATTAACTAGCAGTGGTCACGGTGTAATTAGCAATTTAGATATCAAAATTAGGAGGGTAATATTTTTTGAAAATCAGGGCATTAAAAATAGAAATCCAAAATCATGCTCGGAAAATGGTTTAAAGTCAAAGACAAAATTATTCCGTGATTCGGAAAGCACTTTATGTACGAAGTAGGTCCTGGGTAAGATTAGGAAATAGCTATTACATTAGCCACGCCGAAAGCCTTAGTACGCTACACACAAGTAAATGATATCATCAGGATTTATAAGGTAATTTATTTAACAACCAACAAGATACGAAGATAAAAGAAAGGCGCTTATTAAACTGGCACCAGAAGGCGGGTCAATCGACCTAGTTTTTTAATGCAGATAGGTATAGATAGATAGATACCATATTATTATGAATATGTCTAACATCAATTTAATTCCATGAATCGAACAAGTGTAATTTCGCTAACGAACTTTGACCTTTCGAAATCTAAACTCCGAAATAAACTAAGCATTATATCATCCGATCAGTATAACAAATTGAACGCGCGCTCATATTTTAATCGAAGTGGAAATGTTAAATTTATTAACAGTAGAAGTTCCTATTGCGTCAGAAATAACATAGATTATGTAAAAATGCGTCTATCAGAGAAAGCTGATTGCAATGCAAAACAGTGTGGTGTGGTGTGGCCGTGATGTATCGGATGCAAACGCATAGACGACAGATATTCGTATGCAGTTTATCATATTGAATAATATGTATAAATAGAATCGTGTCTATAGAAGACTTTCCAAAATCTCGTATTGTTGACGTAAGAGAAATAAATCTTTAGATAATGCTAATGTAGTATTTTATGTTATAATGTAGTATAATATAACATAAAATACTACATTAGCATTATCTAAAGATGATATGCGTGGGTCTGCAAATATATTTTTATTCATTGCGATTTTAATGTTGTTTATAAAACCGCCGACTTCACAGATCCTGGCGTCATCATTGAGTCGCCTAAGATCTCTGATCGGCTACATTCATAAAAAATAATGGTCAAGTGCGAGTTGAACTCGCCTGGAGAGCATATCAAATGAAAGCTCAGTCCAATCGAGTCTAGTGGCGCCCGGCAACGTACTAATCCAAACCAGGAGAACAGAAATTATCAGATAGCTTAGTTTGTGATCCCGTGTTTCATAAAAGGTCATTCGCAAATGATCGTTTTGAGGATTTCAAGGCAATTTACTTAAGGCGTTGCTAGTTTCAGAACTAGTCGCGCAAATAAGTCTTAGGATAGGTTTTCGGCCCCAGGGTTAGTGAAGTTGGTCATTGACTCCACGACCCATGATAGAAAATCTTCAGACACTTTCCGCAAGGTGACAATGGGGTCAAGTGAGCTTCATAAACAATAAACAAAAGAAAATTAAAAAATACCGAGACAAATAAGAAGTGGCTTGATGACAAACATACATTATTGGGTATTATGAGCATCCAGCGAAAACAATAGAAAATACCTATCTACAAGTATGTATAATGTATGGATAATAATAACAAAACAAAAATATAAATATTTATTGCAAGCAAGATTTTTTTATATTAATTTCACTTGGAGTATCATGCTGGAGCATTGCGCTTTACGGGAGTGAAACGTGGATGATGAAATTAATGACACAACGTGACAGGGAAAGATTGCAGGCCTTTGAGATGTGGTGTTGGTGCAGAATGGAGAAAATCAGCTGGACGGAAAGGAAAAGCAACGAAGATGTCTTACAACTTGTGAATAAGAAAAAGACTATTCTGGGGATCATTGCAAATAGAAGAGGGAAGATGCTGGGTCACTTAATACGACAGGACGACTTCATTCATCATTGAAGGAAAGATAGAAGGGAAAAGGAGAAGAGGACGACCTAGAAGGACATATATAGACCAAATTAAGGAAGGAATAGATGTCGTGTCGTACCAGGAGATCAAACAGAGAACGGAAAACAGAACAGAATGGCGTAGACTCCACCGACAAGAGCGCGGCTCTTAAATATGAAGAAAAAGAAGAAGTATCATGCTTTTTAATTTAAAATTCAACTGTATTAAACATTACATTGTATCTTATTTTGGTTTAACTACTGCAATAGGTATCATATTAGTAGGTAGATAGAATGAACATATTGAACATGAACTGGATTTCTTTAAATTCAAAATCGAATCGGCTTTATGATTGAAAGTTTAATTATTATTTATAGTTCGTTTCTAGGAATGTGGTTGTTACTTGATTACATAAACAGTTTAAATTTGATGCTTTCTAATTCCACCATTTGTTTACTAAAGGCTAATTCTGAGGAATCCATACTATAAACAAACTGGTGAAGTTGTATTGTAACTGTATTATTAGCTTTATAAATGGTTATTCATTAAATCTCTTCACTTTTGTTTAATTGAGTAAATACCTATGTAAAATGTTCAAATATTAAAAAATAATTTCTTTGGACTTTTGTATTTTTTTGACTAAGTATAATATTCAAATTTAGTTTAACAAGCAGGGTTTGATAAAAGCGAGCACCAGGTGAGCCATACTTAAATTAAATTGAATATTTGTCAATCATGTTGTGAAAACAAACATTATTTTCCAAATTAATAACTACCTATTGTTGTTATCATGATAATTATCAATGGTTTCAAAACCCTATTAAAGGGTACTCAGAAATGAATATTATTAAAAGAAAAATTTCATAAATAATAAATAGGGTAATCTATAGTAGGTATAATAAAACTGTAGAGGTCAAATGTCTGTACTTACTTAGAGAAAAAAAGATGAAATCCGAATCAGGAGGATATAAGAAGTGGAATAGAATATATCCAAAAAGTTTCTTTTTTTTTGTTCCTCTGTCTGTTTGTACGGGCTAATCTCCGAAACTATTGGACCGATTTGAATGAAATTTTGCATAGTGGTTCTTTATCTTTGGTCAACATATTAGATACTTTTAATCCCGGAAAATTAAAGAGTTCCCGTGGTATAGACAAAAATTACTACGGAAAAGTCGAAAAACAACGCGGGCGCAGCCGCGGGCAGATAGCTAGTAATAAATAAATCGCTGTTCACCCTGTGACATTGACATTATATTATGGAGAAATCTTAAACATGACGCATCATGGACTACACCAATTCAAACAAAGCCTATGCCTGTATTGAGCCACTGGAGTTTCATCCGAGGAGTTCTTCCCTACATAAGATGGCTACATTTTTAAACTCGCTAGAAAAGAACATGTAACTAACTTAAGTCTGGTGAAGCTTGATTCGCTGTACTTTTGTGACAAGATGCAACGCCTGTGGAGTTTCTTCCGGAGAGTTCTTCTCCACAGAAGACAGCCAAATCGTGAACTCTCCTCGACGTCAAAAAATGATTGTGAAATCTTACTTTGAATAAACACTATTTGACTTTGACTTTGACTTTGACACAAGCAAAGGTCAATTAAAAAAAAAACTAACTGACTTACATAAGTAATGAAGTAAATGACATCAAGTTTAAAAAAAAATTGATCTTTGAGGAGGAGTACAACTGATAATTTACAAGTGTAAAATGTGTACTATACATATTCTGAGTGTAAAAGTATCTTTTAAACTTTTTAACTCATAAAGTATTTTTCGTCATATTATCTTTAATTACAAAATATTTTGAATAAATTTTTTACTTGAAGTTCTATAAGTAAAATCTTCAAAAGATAAATTACTAATTATATGTTTACATTTATTTGTAGGAAAAGTGACCTGTTAGACTAGTCACAAGTCCCTAGAGATGAGAGAAATATGTAACTAGTTGGTTA
The DNA here is from genome assembly GCA_948473455.1 of Teleiodes luculella. NCBI lineage: Eukaryota > Metazoa > Arthropoda > Insecta > Lepidoptera > Gelechiidae > Teleiodes > Teleiodes luculella. The sequence goes on from OX419589.1 coordinate 15,242,425, forward strand.
ATCACTTAAAGCAAAGTAACTAAAGGACAGCTTGATAATTTAATTACTTACTAAAGATAAAAATGGTCTAGATAGTTAGTACTTACCCATGTTTTAAGTACCTATAATAAATAATAATAAATAAGGCTTACTTTAGGCGCCTGTTACACGTAAAGTATTTACTGTGATCCGTCAGTTCAGTATTTATTGATAGACGTACGTAATTATTTGATTTAACACCAGAAGAACACACGTACAATATTTATTATGTCAGTATTTAGTGCAGTTTCTTGCTGAATACACGTAAAATGGACACAGAGCTAAAAATTAAAGCTTGTCTGGCTATTATTTTAGCAATTGGTTTAAAAAAAAAGTTAAAAGAACAAAATGGTCAAAAAACTGGTACCTACAAAGAGAGAGGTACACCCATTTGAATTTAATGGCCGAAATTAAACTACATGGCGAAATGGATGATTACGAGAATTATTTTTGAATGCCCGATTTCTGCTTTGAAGAACTTCTAACAATGGTAACACCATTTTTAAAAAAGCAAGATACAGTGATGAGAAAAGCTATTACCGCAAGAGAAAAATTAGCTTTAACTATGCATTATTTATCAACAGGAAGAGACTTTAAAAATGTAAGGTTTTCGGCTATAATATCTTCCACCTCTTCAAACAAGTCGTCCGTCTCCATCGCTAGCGTGAGGCGCCTGTTACACGTAAAGTATTTACTGTGATCCGTCAGTTCAGTATTTATTGATAGACGTACGTAATTATTTGATTTAACACCAGAAGAACACACGTACAATATTTATTATGTCAGTATTTAGTGCAGTTTCTTGCTGAATACACGTAAAATGGACACAGAGCTAAAAATTAAAGCTTGTCTGGCTATTATTTTAGCAATTGGTTTAAAAAAAAAAGTTAAAAGAACAAAATGGTCAAAAAACTGGTACCTACAAAGAGAGAGGTACACCCATTTGAATTTAATGGCCAAAATTAAACTACATGGCGAAATGGATGATTACGAGAATTATTTTCGAATGCCCGATTTCTGTTTTTGCAGTGCTTCTCCTTTTTTTATTAGATTTTTGTAATCTTTCGACGAACTGTCCCAAATCTCCGGCAGAATTTCTAAAGTTAGAATAAACTCCTTTAGAACTTCTTGATCCCTAGTGAGGGTGCGGGGCGAGGACGAGGGCAACGATACTTCCCCCTGAGCTTCCACCTCTTCAAACAAGTCGTCCGCCTCCATCGCTAGCGTGATGCGTACTGACGTGGTAAATACTGACGCGAGATTACACGTTCAATATTTATCATATTACAACGGTTCGTCAATGCGGAATCAAGAAATCTAGAAATCCATGATTAAATATTGACATCCATCAGTACGCTAGTTACACGTTCAATAAATACCACGATACTTCAGTATTTATTGCCGGAACACAGTAAATACTTTACGTGTAACAGGCGCCTTAAGATGTGGTAATCTAGACCAATATTTTTTTAAAAAGAACAGCAATATTTTTTGCTCAGCAAGAAAATGAATATTTAAAAGCTGCTGGTGCCTCATAAATAGTTGTTGTCATAAAGAGATGTAAAATTTGCTCCTGCAGTTTCAATCTCATGGCTTCTAATTGAGTAGGTATGCCTGTGTGCACCTGCAAGCTTACTAGGTACGTAACATGCATTAGGCTCGAGAAGAAATTTTATAACAGTGTAAAAACAATCAAACAAATCAAAAATCCCAACCATATCCCAACATAAAAATTGTATTAGTTCCTAACCTAATCACAAGGTATTGATGAATATATTAAGAGTTGCTATTTAGAACACGTTTACGAACAATTAAACAATGAACTAGGAAGACTTCAGTGAAAGCATGGTCTTAAATCCGGCGTGCGAAGAGGCGCTTTCTAGGACAAAGAACGACTTATAAATATTCACTAAATCGATAGTGTTTGCTGACCATCACGGCAATTTCCACATGTACGAGCAAAGTAATTATAAGATATGGCAATCTTACCTTTGAAGAGGGTTTATTACACGCTCTAACGTCCACAAGAGCGCAGTTTTTCGCTGGACTCTTCTCGCCAATAATAATGTCCAATCCGTTAGTTTCCTTTACAGCTTCATCCTTTGCCGGAGGCATATCCCTTACACAATATAACCGACCAATATTCTTGAAATTATATAGAAAACACGACAAATAAACAAATAATTCAAATTTTTCGTAAAATAGCGAAACCACAACACAACAGCCCGCTTCAAGAAAATCGAATCGAAGTAAATTTTTTTTTAAGTATATTTTATCATAAAGGAGTAGGCAAGGTAAACAGATTCATACAGCCCAATTATTTACGCTTCCAAAGCAAACAAAATATATTTCACTACATAGTATAAAACAAAGTCGCTTCGCTTTCTCTGTCCTTAAGTCGTTATGTCCCTATATCCCTATGTCCCTATGTATGCTTAAATCTTTAAAACTACGCAACGGATTTTGATGCGGTTTATTTTATTAGATAGAGTGATTCAAGAGGAAAACATACATAATATCGTTGGTGTATTATATGTCTATGCATAATATACTTAGGGATAACCCACAATAACCATTTTCCTGTGCGAAGCCGGGGCGGGTCGCTAGTATATAATATAAAAAACCTCTAAAATGGTTGAGCCCGGCGATGGCTGACCCAATATAGTTAGAGAGCCCACGACCAAGATTTTTGTCTCATAGCAATACGGCCAAAACCGCATCAAATCGATAGATACGATTATCCTGAACTCGAAAATACCAATATCAGACATTTTCCGCGTAGCGTTTGATCTGACCGAATTTTCAAAATTGTCAAAGAATTTTACCGAACTGCATCATAGCAATATGTCTGATTTGCAGACTGTAGTTGAATGATAGTTCTGAGATACCGGAAACATATTTTTCAGACGTTAGTGGTGTAGCGCAAACCCGTAAAATCACTTAAAAAAATTAAAAATGAGACAAAAAAAATGTCTCATAGCAATATGTCTGAAAATCTTTTTTATTAGTAAATTTTGGTTATTTGATGCGAACAAAACAATTTTCAGACGGAAATGTGAACGCATTAAATTTTGAGACCGTTTTGAAAATGTTAACAAATTTTACCGATCGGTATCATAGCAATATGTCTGAAAATTGTTGAACATGATAAAATAAGTTGTCCACATGTGCAAAAAATTTATATCAGACAAATTAAGTGTAGCACCTTCTTTATCAGACTTATGGTAGAGATTTTTGGGAGTATATGCTACACTTAAAGTGTCTGAAAACAGGTTTTTGGTAATCCTGGCAGCAATACGAAAAGTTTAAAAAAAAATTTATCCGTATTGCTTTGACGGCTAAATTTGTTGACATTTTCAAAAATGCGCTCAGGCTATATGCTACGCGCAAAATGTCTGAAAACAAACTTTTTCGTAATACAATTATAAAATCTATGTACATTTTCACTATCAGACGTATTGCTATAATACCGACTGCCTTTTTTTTTGACACAGCAGAAATGGCCTCCCACGCAGTTGCTACACTTTCGACCGTTACTACATACCTAGTCGGGTTCAGAATCATACAATCTAACGATTTTATAGTGTTTTTGCCGTATTGCTATGAGACATGGTTTTGGTCGTGGGCTCTCGTACTAATAGGTACGTCCATCGACGACATAGCCTAGGCTATGTCGTCGATGGGTACGCCAAATCGTGAACTCTCCTTTAAAGTTGATTAGTTTATTTTAAGTCGAGTACCTAATTTTTTATTTTATTTATTTGAAACATTTGCTTCGCCTTTTATTTATCTTTTATTGATTAATAAATAGCTTTTGCGTCTTTACCTACATCACAATTCCGCCAAGTGGTGTGCTTCGCCTTTTGTTTTTCCCGCGTAAATATTTTGACAAGCAGGCAAGCAGGCAGGAGCAAAACCACACAAAACCAAGGATGAATGGATGATAAGTAGATTATACGTTATTAAGGTACAGTTACACATGCTCATTAGTAGCACGAAAGCATGCCACTATTGAGCAGTTGCTACCTAGTAGCATGTGTATCGAAGCATTGCTAATTATAAGCATGCTAATTTCGAGTTTGCTCAAAAATCGACAGTCGTGCGATTTTTGGGCATGCTACCTGCAGCGCGGGTAGAAGGGGGGGTGCTTTTAGCACGTGTGAACAGGTTTGCTTATTGAGCATGCTAGTATCGATCAATCGTTTGCATCAAGTTTTTGAACACACTGTATTGCAATCAAAATGGTTATTCTATTACATTTTCTGGAGAGGGCCACTTAGATTTCCATTTTTCACGCACTGACACGGACAGAGAACTTGCTACTATGTCGATACCGAAGCCTAGCCTGTGCTCAATTAGCTGTGTTTAATCATTTGCTTTAAGCATGCTTATTTAAAAGTTTGCTTAAAAGAAGCATGCTAAACATAAGCAAATGTGTCAGTTCAAAGAGCATGCTCGCTTTAAGCATGCTAATAAGCATGACGTTTTATTAGCATGTGTAACTGTACCTTTATTATCTTCTGTCTTCTGTCGCCCGCCAGTGAAATAATTAAGGTATTTCACTGGCGACAGCGATAAAAAACGAAAGAGACGCAGTTATGCGCAAGAGTGAGCGCGGTGTATTTGTATCTCATTCTAACGCATAACTGCGTCCCTTTCGTCTTTTGTGTTTGTCGCCAGAGAGAAAAGTAGAATGAATGAATGGTTGTTTTGCAGGAAAAAAAAACGAAGTCGGAATAAGTAGGTATAAAAACCAAGGGTATTGTTCTATCTGTATTGTATTGTACTTACTGGATGGTACTGGCCTGGGAACTGACTAACCGTCTGTCTGTGGCCAGCGTATTTGTGTGTATGAGTAGGTACTTACGCTAAATAGGTATAACATTCTTTTGATATAGATAGTAGAAACTTCACAGCAATGGCAAATATTCGTAATTTTGGAGCTGGACCATCAAAATTGCCAGATGTAGTAAGTTTTTGTAATATCTACAACTTAGCAATAAATAATAATATAGGTATGACAACTTTTTATAACCTAGAACTTTTTAATTCATTTGTATATGGAAAATTATTAATCGAAATACAAAGATTACATAATTAGTGCATTCCAATTTTTGCTTGAGTTTCCTGCTTCTTAAATTATTATTTGCACCCTTTGTTAAGCCTACCTAGTTGAGAGATCGATAGTATCGATACTATTGATTTTCGCTCCACTATCGATTGCTATCGATAGACTATCGCTAATAGAACTATCGATCGGCAACACTAGTAGATGCATCCAGTAAAATTACACATCTATAGGTAGAATTTCATGCATTTCTATGCATGATATTATGTATGTGCAACGTGCGTCTGTACTATACTATAAATATACTAAGACTATACTATTATATATCTATAAATACATAAATATTCTCTCCCTCCCTTTCTCTCTACTGTACTATTTGTTTCACACATCGAAATAGAAATACAATTATTTTGCTTGTTCATTTGTTTATTCGCAGATTTACAATGAGATGAGGATTGAGTTAAATAACTTTATGGACACAGGAATTAGCATCTTAGAAACAAGTCACCGCAGTACTTTTTATAAATCTTTCAACACTGAAGTGCAGAATAAAGTTAGGAGACTGTTGTAAGCGTTTATAATAGTATCCCTACTAATATTATAAATGCAAAGAAACTCTGTGTCTGTCTGTTACGCTTTCTCGCTAAAACCACTGAACCGATTTTGATGAAACTTGGTACCTACGGAGATAAAATTGACCTTGGGGACGGAAAGACTGTAAGCGCGGGTAGAGCCGCCTAGCCGCGGGCGGAAACTTGATGAAACTTGGGGTATAATAGAATAGACCTTGGAGATCTTTAGGAGATGGATATAAGCTCCGTTTTACCGCGGGAAATCTCCCCATTCCCATGGGAAAAATGGCAGTGTAGGTGGAAATTTTTGATTAAACTTAGTACAGGCGGATATTAATATGGGGATGTATAGAGGCTACCTTTTACCGCGGGAAAGATAATACCTCATTCCCACGGGAAAATGGTAGGCCAGGCGGAAAGTTTTGGTGAAACTTGATACAGAGATAGAATAAATTTTGAAGAGGATGTAGGCTACTTTTACCGCGAAAAAATATATTATTCCCATGGGAAAAGTCGAAAACCAACGTAGGCGTAGCCGCGGGCGGGCAGCTAGTTTATAATAAATTAAACTCGTAACGTTGTTTATATTTTAAAGAAACAATAATATTAAGTATAGGTATTATCTAGTTTATCATTATCATCGTTACTTCAGTCGGAATATGTCCACTGACTGGAGAAGGGGAAACCCAACACAATGATTGCTCCTGTACTTACTGCCCATATCCCCTTATTGGCACCTGTCTACATAATTTTTGTATTACATTTTTTTATTTACAGAGAGTGGAATTTTATATACTCGTATTTTAATTTTACAGAAATGTGCCTCCTAATTATGGAATTATTTTAATGGCTGGAGGAGGACAAGGGCAATTTGCTGCTGTTCCTCTAAATTTGATATCCAGAACTGGCAGTGCTGATTACGTCGTGACAGGTTTAGTCTTAACCTTTGATTACTTTTACCCATATTTAATCTCATTATCAGAACCTACCAACTCTGATGAAATAATATACAGACATATACTTAGGTACCTTTTACTTTTACAGGTGTGTGGTCAAGTATAGCAGCCAAGGAGGCTGAAAAGTATGGAAAAATCAATATGGTTCTGCCACCAACGGATCAGTACATAGATATTCCCGATCAATCCGATTGGAATCTCGATTCAAATGCGTCGTATGTGCACATTTGTAGCAATGATACTATAAATGGTAATGATACTGTAAATTGTATTTGATTAAAAGACAGTTTATTTACCATTTCTTGTGGATGAAATAAACCTGATAAGCATCAGTGAAAACGGTAATTTATAATTAACAAAGTTGTGTTTTTTATAATTAATTAATTAATTTGGTTTTACAGGTGTAGAATTTGACTTTATTCCTGACACAAAAGGAGTGCCTTTAGTTGCAGATATGTCTTCAAATATAATGTCAAAACCCGTAGACGTATCCAAGGTGAGCAGACTTTATTTTTGATATACGATAATTAAGGGTCTGATGATGAAACGTAAATATTCAATACCTTTAAGATATAACTTGCACTTTATCTACAGCAGTGTTTAATCCACAGTATGGCGTTATATACGGATGTGCTCAAAAGAACATGGGGACAGCGGGTGTCACGCTAGTCATTGTGAGGAATGACTTGCTTAATCAGGCTCTGCAGATTTGTCCGTCAATACTTAACTGGACTCTCAACATTCAGATGGATTCCATTCTCAACACTCCACCGATATTTGCGTAAGTTTACACTATATTTAAACAAAAAAATGGTCTTAATTGTTATATAATAAAGTGAACTTGAGTGTTAACTTATTTCAGATTTTTGGGCTTCATCTAGTTTTAGGTAAGCTGCGTATAACTTATCCCCTCGCATCTTGATGTTTTCCTTTTCAGAGTTTACGTCATGGGATTGGATTTGGGTTGGATCGAAAACCAAGGTGGGCTAGATATTATGGCAGTTGATGCAGTAAAAAAATCTTCTATGATCTACGACTTTATTGATTCTACTGGTGGATTCTATAACACTCCGGTGGTTAAAAAAGTGCGCAGTAAGACCAATATCCCATTTAGAATCAAGGGTGGTGATGAAAACTTAGAAGAAAATTTTTTAGCAGGTGCTGAAAAGATAGGTCTCATTCAACTTCGAGGGCACAAGTAAGTCTATGATTATAAAATTTACACTTTCCAGCGCTTTTCTTTTATTTTAATAATAATTGAACTACATTTCACCATTTACCATTTCTTTTCAGATTGGTTGGAGGAATTCGAGTCTCGACATATAACTCAGTGACGTTAGATGATTTAGAAATATTAGTTAGCTATATGAAAGATTTTTACAGGATAAATAATAATTGAACTCTTTAATTTAATGATTCACCTATAACAAAAATAATAATCATTTGTTTTAATTTTAATGCCCATATAAGTTAAAAAGTATACGTAAGTATGTTATGTATGTAGGTAGGTACCTATACATCCAATTTTTTTTTTCTGTTTGCGTTAACAAACTTTTACACTTTAAGATTATACAGGAACTGTAATAAAACTCATTAAACGTAAAATATTTTATTTTGTATTCTTCTAACTAATCTAACGGTAGCGGTTAGAATAGAATTTAAGAACTTAGTATAAGAAATATGATTTTGATCCCTGTTTACGATGATCACGATCAGATCATATAATAAAACTGAAGAGATCGAAAAACTATATAGAAAAAAAATGCTCAAAGCCGAGTCAGGAGTGATTAGAACAAAATCCAGACTTTTTTCCTTTTATTGTTTCTCTGTTTGTACTTTTGTATGGGATAATCTCCGGAAATGTTTGAATTGATTTGAATACCTTATAAATAGCCCCGGTCAACATATTAGGTCGTTTTTACTGCGATAAAATATCTCATTCCTACGGGAAACTGCACGGAAAAGTAAAATAAACGCGGGCGTAACCGCGGGCAGACGGCTAGTAGGAAATACGGCAGATAAAGCACAGAAGAAAACAATAGTACCTACTAACCCGTATTATCAGTTTGAATGATAATGACTTCTACGCTCTGCGCCGTGCGTGCGCAGACTTTGCGGCCGGCTCGAGTTGTTTGTCGGGTTAACAAACCAGTAGGTACATTACAAGCTTCAATTGATTGCCGGTGTCGGCTCTGTGCAGTTGTGTCAACGTTAATATAATTTTAAGCATAAATTGAAGCTAACATCATGGTGAAAATATGTAATTTTGGAGCGGGTCCGGCTAAAATTCCCGAAGAAGTGAGTTACAAAACGATTTTCAATTACATTTCTGTTTTAATTTAATATTCCATGAATTTAAAATTATCGATGTGCGAAGTCTTTCGCTGTTACCACCTGTTACCAAGTGTTCATTTCGTGTTGTGTTACATTTCGTATTGAAGTACCTACCTAGTGTTTATAATTCTAACTAGTGACACATCTTTTATAGGTTTATGAAATAATCAAGAATGAATTGACGAATTTCGATGGCTCGGGAATAAGTTTGCTGGAAACAAGTCATCGTACAGCGACGTATAAGAATTTAAATACAGAAATTCAAAATGTTGTAAGAAGACTGCTGTAAGTTTATACATAAAGTTGTACAGTAGGCTTACTACGTAAGAAGCGACAGGCTCGAGAAGCTGTCAAACGCGACATATTGACAGAAGTACTATGACTCTAATGTCACTATGTCGCGTTTGACAGCTTCTCGAGCCTGTCGCTACTTACATAGTAGTTATGGGATTTAATTAAAGGTAATTTATTTCTTACTGATACCAATTCTGATAGACGTTAGACGTTTTAGAAAATAAGGGTGCGATATTCTAAATGATGACCAAATAAAATAAATAAAAAACCTACTCGGGGGGCGCCACGTGTATATTTTTATGACTATGGCAACAATTTCCCTTATAAAATTAGTTCCATTGAAATTCCGCACCTTCCGACCTCAGAGGTCAATGAACCGGATTGACCTTTTTGGGACAGAAAAAAAATAAAAAAAAACGAAAAAACAAAAAAAAAACTTAGTTGTTGGTTGTACTTTAAATGTTGTTTTGTTTTTTTATTCGATAACGATTAATCAGCACTAAATAAAGCGTTAAACTAAATAAGGCGGGCACCACTTAAAGTTTTCGTTCAGTTCTTTGGAGAAATTATACCTAATTGTTTCAGAAATGTGCCAGAAAATTACAAAATCATATTCCTTGCTGGCGGTGGCCAAGGACAGTTCGCCGCTGTACCTCTCAACTTGATTTCCAGAACGGGCACAGCGGATTATGTTGTCACAGGTAAGATCCATCCATAGGTTCCATCTAGGTACTTTGTTTCTTTCATGTTGTACTTTTTTACTCTTCTTCAGCTTATTTCCTAGAATTTGTAAATTGGCAGAGTAGCCAGCACTGAAGTTGACTCTCTGACCCACATGCGGCTGCAAATGTTGATTTTGCAAGCGCCCGTATTCCGTAGCGGTAGGGGTGAATTTCGTTGTGCGAATGTCCAACCGTATGTGCTGGCTTCTGTATCTAACTCGGTGACAGTAGGTATTTACCAGCTGGCCAATGAGGTTCAGGATCGAGTCCTGCCTGCCTGCCCAAGCTCAATGAAAAAGTAGTAAATTTTCTCTTTAGAAATAAGTAGTAATTTAATTGTAGTTCATTTTAATTTTGATTTAGAAAATTTGTATAGGTATTTACATACTATTCAAAAATATCTGTTATTATGCTAATAATTTGATTGATATCATGGAACATAACTATAGATTCTATGTACTAATATTTTACATAGCTACAAGATAGTTATACAATTTAATTCAATATAAAATCTCTTAATCTTCATACACAGGAGCATGGTCAGCTAAAGCAGCGAAAGAAGCTAAGAAATATGGCAAGGTGAACATGGTTATACCTCCAACAGACCAATACACGGACATTCCCGACCAGTCTACGTGGAACCTGGACCCCAATGCTTCATACGTCCACATCTGTGGCAATGAAACTATTCATGGTGAGTGTAGGGTGGTGTAGCTCAAATGTTATTTGTGTTAGTAATAAAATAATCTTCTTGACTGTCCCATGCCACTACTCCACTTAGTTGGTGGTTTTCCCGTAAAATTGAGCAGCATTCCTGCTGGAAAAAGTTTCATAAAAATCTCCTCCTAAGCAAGGGAAGATAGGGATGTTGACTATTCAAAATAAATATCTTACACTATGTAGGAAATGAAACATCTGAAATTACTCTAGTATAACTTATGTAGGGGCGATTTTTGCTAAATTTATGATTTGTTATTGTAAATCGAAATAAAAATCGTACAAAAACGACAATACAAGCTTGTGACGTCATAAGCTAGCCCCGCCCGGCTCCGCACGGGAAAATGGTTATTTTGGGTTATCCTTAAGTATATTATGTATGTATTATACATATAAACCTTCCTCTTGAATCATTCTATCTATAAAAAAAACCGCATCAAAATCCGTTGCGTAGTTTTAAAGATTTAAGCATACATAAGGACATAGGGATATAGGGACATAGGGACAGAGAAAGCGACTTTGTTTTATACTATTGTTACGGACGTGGGGTTCGGGATTTGTAAGAAAAGCCGAATAACTTGATTTGAGAATTTATTCGACGATAAACAAGTCGCAGGTCCAATCACAACTGTAGCCAAATCGCAGGGTCGCTCGTAGTCCGTAGGTATCGCTTTAGTCGCAGGTTTCTTCCACTGATCGCTTGTAGATCGCTTGTTAAGATCGCTTCGATAGCTCAGAAATGAACTGGCGTTGGCCGTCGTCTCGGGCGTTTATATACCCCCCACGAAACAATGGGTTGTTTACGCGATGCTTGATTTCTGGAGTAATCCCATTGTAATCACGTAATCGGGAAATTACTAGAACATTTCCTTTGTTCTCAGACAATACTTGTCACAGAACAATGGGCGCGCGAGATCACCAAATTCGAGTAAACAAGTGGCTTGCTTAGGTGATTTTGTGCCTTGCAGCGTTGACATAAAGTCCATCTTCGTTTGCACCGTGATCCCTCTGTTGACGCAATTGGAATTTCCCATCTTTTATAGCTGTATAGATGTACTTATATCGAATTTGAGTAGCGATCTCTCGAACGTTCTAGCAAGTTCGTAACACTGCCCTCCTCTTAGAGATGCTCGTCCCGAGCGTCTTAATTATCGCCGTGATAACGTGCCAAGCGGTCATCGTGAATTGTCTTCAGCGCTCCTCTTGAATGCCGATGTCTCGCCATCAACTCGCGTAACTAACTTGTATGGGCCTTCCCATCTCGTTTGTGGTTTGGATGACTTCCCTTTTTGACGTTTTAGTTTACAGAGCCAGACTAGTGATCCACTCTCCACTCCACTGGTATTTTCTCTCCAGTCATAATTAGGCTTCATGTTTTCGCGAGACTGTAATCTCGTCTCACGTCCGAAGTTCGCGTATGACGGGATTGCTTTCGTGCCCTTATACTCCGAAATCCATTTTGGTTTCTCGCTATGTGGCTTCCATGCGACGTTATGTGGTATGTCTTTGTCGTTCTTTTGAGCTTTCTTCGTTGACGTACAGGAATCCGGTGGGATGATCCTCATCAGCCGCACGATTTCATTAGGCTCTTGCTTGAAGCGAGGCTTGCATGGCTCCGGGCACGGTCTTCTTGAAATTATATCAGCATTTCCACATGTCTTCCCACTACCACGTTCCTTAAAGGTAGAGCTGCCTTCGGATTCCGCCTTACTAGGAGTTGGTTGACACTTCTTCACCCAGACAGCTTCCTCACTTCTCCAAACAGCGTTGTTTTCCTTTGCAGTAGTATTTCTCTTAGTCCAGGCTATCGCTCGGTTCTTCTGATTTGCAGTAGGACAGGAGAGTTGAATATGGCCCCTTTCTCCACATCTGTAGCACATTGGTCCAGTTGCCGGCTTCTTGGACGGGAGCGACGTTTTTACTTCCAACAGTTTGAGTGTTGGTCGGAAATCACGCCGCAGAGCTTCCACTTCAAGGGCGTGTGCTAAAGCTTCCTTCAACGAAACATGATGGCGAAGCGCCACTGCAGTCCTTATCTCCTTATCTCGAATTCCGTCGATGAATGCCTGAAGGGTGTTGGATTCCACCATCTTCGCATCAGCAGACGGGTACGCCTTGCGAACGAGCTTTTCTATCTCCAAAGCCCACTGCTGAAGTCCTTCGCCTGGGCTTTGAATCCGGTCACGTAGTTGGGCGCGGTAGGCGTGTTGCAGGTGGCGCTCTCCGTAACGTGCCTCAAGTGCCTCCATCAGGTCTTCCAGTGTGCTAGCCGAGTCTGGTAGCACCTCCAAAACGGAAAGAGCCGATCCCCGAAGTGCAGCGGTAAGAGCTGTCAGGCTCTGTTCCTCTGTCCACCTATTCGCAACGGCAACAGTCTGGAATTGCCGGCGGTACGCGGCCCAGGCCGTAGTGCCGTCGTAAGATGGTACTTTCACTCTCAAAGGCTGGCTAGCATAAACAACTTCATTCGGCGCTGCGGCTCCTCCAATCTCGATTTGTAGAACCTTTTTCTGCAGTTCAGCGAGGTTTTTCTTCATGCTGTCTATGTAACTTTCCAATTTCCCAACTCTCTCTTCTACTTGGTCCACGTTTTCTTGTAATTTTTTCACAGTGCCCGAAACTGACGAAATGGCAAGCAGCATTTCCTCCTGTTTGTGGCCCAGATCCCTCCGCATTTCTTCTTGTTTCCGGCTCAGGTCCTTGCGCATTTCCTTTTGCTCCTGTTGCATGATGTCTTGTTTCAGGCTCAGGTCCTCGCGCATTTCCTCTTGCCTCTTTTGCATGATGTCTTGTTTCAGGCTCATTTCCTCCATCATTTTCATAAGACGGCTGAGGTCAAACGTTGATGCTCGGGATTCCTGGACGCGGCTGGTAACCGGAGGTGTCGCTCGATGGGCGGTAACAGTAGGCGGGGCTAGTTGTCCTGTTGGTTGGGCTTCTGGGTCGGTGGGCAAGGCTTCTGGTCCAGCAGGCGGGGTTCCTGGTCCGGTGGGCATGTCTTCACGGGCTGTAGTCGTGGTTTCCGCAGCTAGCTGCGCCCTTGTTCTGACGCCGTCAGTATTCTCCCTCGGAGTCACTGGCATTTCCAAATCCCACTTCTGACACCAAATGTTACGGACGTGGGGTTCGGGATTTGTAAGAAAAGCCGAATAACTTGATTTGAGAATTTATTCGACGATAAACAAGTCGCAGGTCCAATCACAACTGTAGCCAAATCGCAGGGTCGCTCGTAGTCCGTAGGTATCGCTTTAGTCGCAGGTTTCTTCCACTGATCGCTTGTAGATCGCTTGTTAAGATCGCTTCGATAGCTCAGAAATGAACTGGCGTTGGCCGTCGTCTCGGGCGTTTATATACCCCCCACGAAACAATGGGTTGTTTACGCGATGCTTGATTTCTGGAGTAATCCCATTGTAATCACGTAATCGGGAAATTACTAGAACATTTCCTTTGTTCTCAGACAATACTTGTCACAGAACAATGGGCGCGCGAGATCACCAAATTCGAGTAAACAAGTGGCTTGCTTAGGTGATTTTGTGCCTTGCAGCGTTGACATAAAGTCCATCTTCGTTTGCACCGTGATCCCTCTGTTGACGCAATTGGAATTTCCCATCTTTTATAGCTGTATAGATGTACTTATATCGAATTTGAGTAGCGATCTCTCGAACGTTCTAGCAAGTTCGTAACACTATGTAGTGATATGCACCACACTTGGTTAACATTATCATGAGTGACAGTAGTGATTAACAGCAACTAATTGTGCTACGTATTATTATTTTCAGGAATTATAAGTTAAATATAACTTGTGATTTGTTACAGGTGTAGAGTTCAACTTCATCCCAGACACCAAAGGTGTGCCGCTAGTCGCAGATATGTCTTCTAATTTCATGTCAAAAAAGCTTGATGTGTCAAAAGTAAGTGATGACGTAAATAGGTAATAATAAAAGTAATATATTAATAATAATCTTTATTGAACTTAAAAGCCAGTGTTTACAATATTTTTCACAACAGGGATAATTAACAGCTGGTGGGTCTAAGTATAAATGGTGTAGCTGACATTTAAAAAAGGATGGGTGTCTCAGTAATGGTGTTATTAAACCAGAGCCCCTTGATGGTGCCATGATGCTGAGTAGTAGCAGAACCACTAGTCTTCGCGAATCTGAGAGAGGTGGAAAAACTGTGCGGCAAGCTCTCGAACCCCTCGGAAGCGGGGCGGGCTGGGGCGGTGCGTAGGGCTTGCGGGGTGGGGACCCGGCAGAGGCACCATGCCGACACTGTGGCCATCCGCCCGCTGCTTGCCTGTCCGCGCATTCCCGGTTACCGTTCTTGCGACTGGGGGACTAGAGAAACGGGCTGCGCGACACATTCTTGAAGGCGAGGCGCGCGGATAGGAGGGGAAGCTCACTACATACGGATGAGTGGCATCATCAGGCTGGGATTAGGGGTGAAATAGTTCCCATACCGGGAGCTGATCACCCGTCTGCGCCACTCGCAGACGTCCCCCATATAGAATGGTGTTATTAGCATGCAGATGCTAGATTCTTACAAAAAGATACTTAATAGAACCACTTCACAGTACATTTTCTTAATTGTCAGTTCGGAGTGATCTACGGCGGCGCCCAGAAGAACATCGGCACTTCGGGGGTAGCTCTAGTGATCGTAAGGGAAGACTTGTTGAACCACGCTCTACCGATCTGCCCCTCCATCCTCGACTGGAACGTCAACTACAAAGCAGACTCCATATTGAATACTCCTCCTATGTTTGCGTGAGTTACTCTAATTCATAGTTTTAGATACAGTTTACAGAACATCGGCCGGCACTTTGGGTTAGCTCTAGTCATCGTGAGGCAGGGAAGACTCTTGTTGAACTATTGCTTTAAGTAGGTACATATCTGTCTGTACCCTATCTACCCTTTATTTTAACTAAAGCCAATTCATTGATACTAATATTATAAAGAGGAAAAATAGGCTCCGAAATTACTGAACCGATTTTAAAAGCTGTTGGGAAGCTACCTTATTCCCCGGTAACATAGTCTATATTCTATTTAAAAAAGGGGAATTATAAAACGAGCGAATAAAAAAACAACTTTGCGACTGATGATGACATACTGTTATAATAACTTGAGCGGCATGAATTTGAGTAAGCGAAAAATTAACTAAACTAACGACGAATATTGATTAATATTAAAATCCAGAACGAGCTTACAAAAAGTGAATAATCCATTTCAGATATTAAAATTACCAAGTGAGCGACTACATTACCAAGTGAGCGACTGGAAATACAGAGAGGGCAACTGGCAACACGAAGGTCACTGGCTTTGATAATAGTAGTCAGGGCTTTAAACGAAGCGGGGGGATGGGGGGGGGGATCGGGGGGCACAGCCCCCTGCTAAAAAAAACAAATCTACCCAGAATCAAATCGGTTGGTTAAGGTTAGGTTAGACTGATGTCAATAACAGAGCGGAGGGAGCCGAGCGAGCGGAGCGAGCGTGCCTCGGCAGCGGCCGGGTCCCGCCGGAGTTTTAATTTTTTCAAAGTTGTTTTTGTATTTGAAACACTTCATTTAAGATCAAAATGACGCTCAGTATAAAAAATACATTTGCCAAATATTGAAAAAAATGCAGGACGTAATACTCAAACAAATATTAGGTCGCTCAAATATTATGAAGCTGCTCATTTTGTATTTTAAGTAACTCAAATTAATGTTTGTAAGTTGCTGTTCTGTTGATTTCTCGTCGCTCGCAGTCAGTCGCTCACTTAGTAATTCTATAACCCAAATTAATTAATTTTGACACTCAAAACTATAATTTACAGTCACTCGTTTAATTACTACCCTTTAAAAAACAATTTGGTTGGGATCCTAACTAAAACTGCAATAATTTAACTCAAGGTGTAAAAAAAATATTCTTAACAATTAAATTGCCTTCAAAATACTGACCCATTTTTGATGAGACTTGGCACAAATATAGAATAGACCTTGGAAAAAACATGGGCTACTTTTTACAGCGCGAAAATTTCTCATTCCCATGGGAAAACACTGCTAATTAGGGAGGAGCCACAGCGGAAAAACAGTATTAAATACTACTCCAGTTATGTTTGCGTGACTTTTTCTAGCATTTAAGTTTTTAGTTAAACGCAGGCTTTAATAGCGTTACTTTAGAATTTATTTATCTATACTGATGAAACCAAAACCAATAAATCATCTGCACCACAAGTCACATGTTATTGTAGTAACTAAACATGTTTT
Organism: Teleiodes luculella; assembly: GCA_948473455.1. Taxonomy (NCBI): domain Eukaryota; kingdom Metazoa; phylum Arthropoda; class Insecta; order Lepidoptera; family Gelechiidae; genus Teleiodes; species Teleiodes luculella. The sequence goes on from OX419589.1 coordinate 15,259,350, forward strand.
TGTTTTTCTGCTGTCCTTTCGTGATATCGATGACGTATCTATAGCGTTGTTTTGTTGACCGATAATTTATAATAACAAAAATAACGTGATTTTTTGTTATTTTTGAAGATACATATTATGTAGGTACGTTAAAGATAAAATTGTACGTCTGCCCACACTACGCCAGGCTCCCCACGTCATCTTTCCAACCCTAATTTAACAAAAAATCTCTTTCAGCATCTACATAATGGGCCGTGTGTTACAATGGATCGAGCGGCAAGGCGGCCTCGACGCAATGGCCACTAACGCCACTAAGAAGTCCTCTATTGTGTATGACATCATAGATTCCAGTAACGGCTTCTACACCGCGCCCGTCGCTAAGAACGTTCGCAGCAAGATGAACATACCGTTCAGGATCAAAGGAGGCGACGAGGCTCTAGAAAAGGAGTTCTTGAAGGGAGCTGAGGCGTTGGGACTTATCCAGCTTAAAGGACATAGGTAATATATATTTCTTACTTTCTTTACGATATAGAGTCAAGACTTCTACACAGCGGTCTATGACGCTTTTTAGGATGAAGTTAAAATTACTTAAGGGGCTACCCAAGGCTAAGTGGCACCGAAATCTGTTAAACAATAATAACACGCGAAGTATTTTTTTTCTCTAAAATCCGGTAGGTTATTTGGAAAGGTGGCGTGCTATAGGATATATAGGGGCCATAAACTGTATTTATTATAGTCTACTGTAATAATAATACATAGAAAAATAGCTAAAAACGGCCAATTGGCAAATTTTCTATCAGATCAGTAACTTCATCAAACTCAAGCTAACAGAGTTGATGGCTTATATTATCTAAAACACCAAATCTTTAAAATGACTTACCGGATTTTTGAAAAACTGTAGTATAAAAGCCAGTAATTATTGTTTAACGGATGGCGGCGCCACTATCAGTCAGAGAATCCCTTAAGTACTGTTTATATGTCTAGTCACAAAGACTCGTGCCAGACGATGCAATATAATAGTAAATAAATAACTAGCGACCCGCCCCGGCTCCGCGCGGGACAATGGTTATTGTGGGTTATCCTTAAGTATATTTTGCATATGTTATACATATAAACCTCCCTCTTGAATCACTCTATCTATTAAAAAAAACCGCATCTAAATCCGTCGCGTAGTTTTAAAGATTTAAGCATACATAGGGACATAGGGACAGAGAAAGCGACTTTGTTTTATACTATGTAGTGATAATAAGTGGTATCATTTTATTCTTTCATCATATACACATTTTACATTTTCATTTCGTCATCATCTCTTTTGTTGCATGGTTGGTTCTTAGTCCAGAGGTCAAGTAGATTATGTCAAAATGAATAAAATAGCTTATTATAATTTAGCTAATATTTATTTACCTGGTATCTTCATAAAACTTCACTGATAAATATTATACATTTAACGACTAAACAGATTGTGATACAACTTGGTAGGATGTACGTCAGTCTCTTATCTCCTGCGTATTCTGTTACTGCTGAATAAAACTAGAAACTACTTAAGCGTGGTCTATTAAAAGGAAATTATCCTTTCATTTCTAAGTATTCGACCTATCACGAGTTCAATTGTAATGGTAGTTGTTATCGCAAGGTTAGACACTGCGCTATCTTACGTAATAAATACAATACTCAGTTCATTCGATGCCAATCGCAATTTACTGTTGCGTTTTACTTGACCTAATTCATTAGGTTATTGACTTTCCGCTACGCGGCTCCGCCCGCTTTAACAGTTTTTCCCGTGGGAAATAAGTATTTTCCCGCGGTAAAAGTAGCCTATGTGTTATTCTGATTTACAAGCTATTAATATGCCCTTTTCTTGAAATTTTTATCGCCTACTATTCAGCCGTAACAGACAGTTACTAAAAAGTCCTAAGATCAGATAATATAAATAATATTGCTTATAATAAAGCATAAAATAGTTCTTATCATGAAGAAACACAGAGCACACACCTGAGAAGAAATTGAAAGGTTGTGTGAGGTCGACCAACTCGCTCTGAGCCAGTGTGGTCGAACTAAGGCCTGTTCACCCTGATGCTTGAGGCTTGAGCCCCTTCTTGGTTCTCACCACCACCACCTATATAGGCTGTTAATGGTTGACGTCACTATCTCCCATTTTCCAGGGATGTGGGCGGCATCCGAGCGTCAACATACAATGCAGTTACTCTGGAAGAAGTCGAGCTGTTGGCTGCTTACATGAAGAACTTCCAAAAGACGCATCACAAGTAAACGCCTTATCTATATCATTTAGACCACAATGACGGTGCCATTAATGGGATAAGACAATTATTTAAAGTCAAAATACTGTTTGATTATTGTAGTATTCAATGTAATTAGTGTTATTTAAACATACATTTTGGATGGTGTATTTATAATTGCATGTTTTTAATAAGAGCTATAATGGTTAGGTCTCGTTTTTCTTTCTGTAAGTCCCTCTGTTTTTGGTCTGCTCGGCACAGCCATTGTGGAAAACTGTAGTTATGTTGTTATATCATTATTGATATTTATTATTATTGTCTTATGGCATATGGCATCAATTTGAGCTCTCCAGAAATAATTTATCACCATATTTAGCATATTTAGAGTAAGTGCCTTACTTTTGGCTGTGTAAATTAAAACATATCTTTTGATATTAAAAGTAAATGTATTTTTCTATTACATGATATTTTATTTATAACTCTTATCTATATTATATTTATCGTAGTACTTTAGCGAATAGATATAGCCTTGTTGCTAAGTGGGTGACTTGTATGGGTTAGTTTGGTTTGATCAATTAGGTAGATTATAATAGTGAAATAATTGATTCTCTAATCAACTTGATGATATTCAATTAGATAAAGCGTTGAGTGTTTACTGCGCTGCTGTGAAACTATATTCGACGAGTCGGTTTATCTGAGGCTAAAATTACAATTTTGCAAAATGGGCATGAAGGGGCATGATTCGAAATACGCCTTTTTCGCAAAATGTGCAACTTTAAATAAATCATTATTTAACATTTAATCGTTATTGTTTGTATCTCCTTTTGTGGTACGATTATGTATTTTTACACATTTTGCTAAAGACATTTTGCAAAATAGACATTTTAAGATAAAGTCGCGTTGCAATTGGTGGCATCTTTGCAAAATTCACGTTCCGATCCTGAAAAAATATTGAGCTGTGTGTCAGACAGTCAGATGTGAGCGTGAGTGATTTTGAGAAATACGGCAAAATGGCCTTTTCCTAAAAGGTCGATTAATTTACGGGTTTTTATACTAGCTCACTCTCATAAATGTCGTTGTACCGAGACATTTGAGTAGGAATATTACCGACAGCTGATGTAACGTGAATCTTGTCGTTATAGTTGTGTTTATTAAAAAAACAGCACCTTTCTTTATTAAATACTAGCTTACCGCCGCGGCTCCGCCCGCGTTAACTGTTATTCCTGTGGGAATAAGGCATTTTCCCGCGGTAAAAGGTAGCCTATATTACTCAGGGTGAACGTAGCTTTCTAAAGATGAAAGAAATTTTAAAATCGGCACAGTAGTTTTTGAGTTTCTTCATGATTATAATATAAGTATGACTATTTTAGTATGATGATCACGTCGTAGCTAGCCACTTTAATTAGTATACCGAATCACGAGTAGGCATACGTAATCAAAATAGGGTGTGTCACTGTTTTTATATTATTTATCTAAGGTCGTAAGGGTAATAGGTCAATGTAATACTGGTATGTATTGCAAACTATTAAATAGCAGAAGTCATTTTTATCAATGCTTATTTACAGATGAAAAGGAACAATAATAGCGTAGGTACTCATCTCCTAAATATTCATTGTTTACTTGTTAAATTAACATGCAATGGTAGGAATATTTCTAACTGGTAATCTTATCTTTATAACTTTTGTTGTGAATTGCTTGCGTTACCTGTTCTATAAATAGTATTTTATTTTCTTATCTATGTAAAAGTGGTTTATATGAGACGTTAGAAGTTATCTATCTTTTTAACAGATTTCAAAAGGAGGTTTTCACATCGTTCGTATGTTCTTTTTGTTCGTTATAATTGAATTGTCTATACTTGTAACAGGACTAAGGAGTAGTTTGCGTTAATATCTCAGCAGACTATTTTGTGGTTTGATGAAATAATATCACATAAACAAATTCCTATAGATTTTAAGGTCATCAATAAAATCTTCTCAACATGCATTGTGTAGTATTAATCTTTGTCCGGAAAGTTAAACTAAGAGGGGTTGTTATGAAATAAAATACATAGTTACAAAATACGTATTAAAATTTATTATGTCATAAAATTTTTGTAAAAACATTATTGTTAAGTAAATCACTAATGTGGTAATTATTGTGATGGAACAGGCCACCCGGGTACTTGAGTATTTTTCAGTATTATTCCCATACAAAAATATAAAAACAAATTATTAGAAACATAGTCAAAATACTTTTGTGTCACTTAGAAATATAAATAAGTACGTACAGGTGTCACTATTATAATTTACTATTGGAAGTCTTATTACTTTAATGTACTGATATTTATTATACATTACATATTTTCTCTATTCTCATAATAATAATAAAAAAACTACGCATCTCCCATATTTTCTAACACTCGCACACACATTCACATGAAATTGTTATTTAAAAATACACATTTCAGTTTATATATAATACAAGATATAAACCTGTGACTTATGTTATCGACGTTATTACGCGATTCTAGTAAAAACCGCTATATACTTGTTCGATTCAACTTTTTATACAAACAATAATGTTATCTCTATACGATTTTTACTATCACCACGGAAATTGTCTGCCATAAATATACAAATATTAATAACATTATATTTACATTGTTTTAATGGAATGTCGAAGTTGGAATATTTCAATATACATTATTATTATTCCGTTCAATTGCGAATGACCTTTTTAGCATTTGGTCCATGTTTGTTAATCTCATGTTGCCTATCCAGTGACTGAAACTGATTTCAAAGCCTCATTTACTCCGAGGAAACAACATGCAACAGTGTCAACATGTGCTACATGCTTTTAGCATACGAAATCATGTAGTATGCTACAAATAGAAAATATTTGCGGTATGCATCAGCCTATGTCAGATTTCACGCCTATGCAACATCGTGGCTAGATCATTTCCAAAGCATCTTGTTGCACACTGTTGCATGCTGTTGCTGCGGCGTAAATGAGGCTTAACAGTTTCTTAAATGATTTTGGCATTATTTTATTATTCTCATTATATTTTACTTTTCTCTGCCCATTGTATTTGATTAAACTATACGACATCTATTATTAAGTACAAAGAAGTAGTCCAATAATAATAAAAAATCGGGACCAAATACAAATAGAACAATTCGCGACATAACGGTTATTTAAAAAATTTAATAGCCCTGCATTCTGATATGGCAGTGTTCGCCTAAAAATACTTGAGCATTCTCTCGATGACCGTAATCTCAGGACATCAACACAATCACTGTTTTAAACTAATATGAGCCTGTAAAGAGGCTCGGTAGCGCGCAAATTAGCAATGATTCAGATAAAAAGAAAAAAAAAACTCGTTACTGGCTTTGAAAATAAAATAAATACTTGTGAATTTGCCAAATCTTCAGTATCAATTTATCTATTTCAGTCGTAATTGTGTATGGTCTGTTCTAAAAATAAAAATATTTTAACTAAAAAAGTTAATTGCTTTAGTGTAATTATGTTTTTCGCAAAAGTTAAGTTGCGTGTTGACGCGGCTACTTCTCTCAAAACCTATTGTAATATGTACTTTGTGACGTCACTAAAAGTTATATTTGGTGGGGCTGTAAGGTTAAACAGTGAGTGTGTTAATACACATTCGTTGAGTTCTAAAACTAACTTAATAATAAAGCTAACAGAGTACAAAATTACAATAACATACGTGACTCTCGGATTTGTACCTCGAGAGTGGATTAGAATACGAGGTAATTCCAAAATTAGAACAATACAAGTCTTTAAATATTACAGGATAACAGCTGTTTTTAAATGACCTGAAAAGTTATACACTTTCATTATATAAAAAGAAAAAAGAAATCTGACTTAACTTAAAAACCTTGCTATTTTTACAACATTTTGAAATTACCTGTCCGAATCATCCGAATTAATCGATGCCCAATGCTATATATTTTTTGATAATCCGAAGTCTTAGTTTGTAAGTAGAAAGTAAAAGGGCATCTACTATCGGTGATTGTACAATAATATTTGACTATTATCGTTCGGAAACACCGAGATTGATAAACGTTATTCTGATATACACTTGAAGGCACTACTGTAATCTTAAAAATCTTTTAAAGCTGTACAATAATTTTTTGGATTCTTTTACGATCGCAGAGCAAAATTATTTTCAAACTGGCCTAAAATGCGATCTTAGCATAAAATTATTGCCTATCTGTTATTTATTAATAAACTGGTTTTCGAATGCTGCCATCTAGTGGATATCAAAAGAACTAATCACACCTAGTACGACAATATTATGTAAGTTTGACCAGAATACGACAAAACGCAGCTCTTGCGATTACTGACCCTCGCTGTCGGTGTCACTCTTATCTGTGGACAAACAAACAAGTGAATTATTGCGTCATCATCGTCATACCAATAAGTACGAGAATTGCATGCACTCAATAACAACGGTCTGTCCATTTAAAGGAGTCCCTACAATGTAAACAAATAATATGACGGAAAGTTTTTACGACTGGGGTTATTAATTAGCCGACTAAAACTGACTTACTTCATTACTTCATAACTCAATGAACTCAATTATGATAAGGTTATTTTCGGTGAGTGGTCTTTTTTTTTTTTTCAATTGACCTATGCTTGTGTCGAAAAGGTACGACCAATCGAGCTTCACCGGACTTAGGTGAGTGATCGATCTGTATAGCGACTCCGTTAAATGCACAGTAAATTAATAGATATACTCATTGTTTTAATGCTAAATAGCAACGAGATAGAGCTAGCGTGTTATAAGATTTTCATAATAAAATATGGCTTTACTGAAATTCTGAATTTCACATTCAAGTTCGTACAGAGCGCCCTCATTGAAGAGTAGGTATACGAAATAAACGTGAAATATTAATTAACGGAACATTTCATATTGCATCATATCAGTGGAAATGTTTCAAGAATTATTATACTGATAAATAAACATATCGGCTTATTATAAATGAAATGATATAACTGAACGCCAGCAGAGATTTTATGATGAAACTTTAAAATAGACTGTTAGTAAAGAACTGCGAGCATTATTGTAAGAGGTACAGTTTAATGTTTATAACAGAATTTTGAAATTGTACCTATTATTTGAAAGAATGGCAGGTACAAAAATCCTATAGATAAAATATTGAACAATAATTATGGTATAATAATATGTGCCTACGAACTACTGCTGGTGCCTCCTGTACATACATATATAGGTACCTATTTTATTGACATATTGTGCTATTGTGTGCTTATATTTATCTTATTAATATTACGAAATACGAGCCATGAATAAAATCCGTATTTTTTAACTCAAGTTGCTGCGGGTATTTGCCACACTTTGATACTCGCGACATTTTAATATTTTGGATGGTGATTCAAAGAACATTGTTACAGAATACTCCAGCCAAAAACAAAACTTATAGATCGTGCGAAAGCTGCATAAAGTAAAAAAAGTGTAAACAAACTACGTGCTGTAAGTACTGACCTTTCTTACCCGGATACGCATGCCTCTTCAGCCGATCATACAAATCCTCCTTGGTCCCGTAGATGCTCGCGTTCGACCGCGCTAAACTGTTCATCTTCCCATTCATGCCATTATGAAGACTCTCTTTCATATACGTTTCGTTGTAGAAGTTAGGCATTTCCCAGCCGTCTTCTTCGTCGTCGTAGTAATGGGCGTATGTGGAGTGGTGGGAAGGAGCAATGGATTCGGCATAAGGCGTGTGCGCGCCGTAGTAGAAGTTGACTTGCGAGCCGTTTTGGTCTATAGCTGGGGTTAAAGTCTTCTTTGGTTCCTTCTTCTTTGTTGACCTGGAGAAGGCAAGTTATTCAATTATTGAAGCAGACGTAATTTTGATGTAATGTCCTATACATTTGGTTGAGTACTTAAATCAATATATTCATGTGCTGAGTGCTGATATTACAGATGTCAAAAGGTTTACATGTTTTTAAGTTAGTTTGGTACTTTACAATGGAATTTCCGTCCTCCGCGTTCGGAACTACAAGCGAGCCATAAGCGAGTATTAGATTTTCGATATTAGATTCAATAAATTATCCGTTGGAAGAGTTGGGCGAGATACGACAGTAAGAGAGGCAACTACTATGCCCGTTCTAGGAAAAGGTAAATCATCGCTGTGCGATCTGATATGCACTCAATTTTATGAGAGCAAAAGTAGCTTTTCATTTAAGCGATATTGCGGAGTAATTGTTCTGTATTCTGTACGCTAGCAGGCTTTTCAGATTTTGCAAAGCCATCACTTACACACCTCATACATAAATGAATTATTCTACAAGGCTATTTAACAACACCCTTACTTACCCTCGAATTCAGTCCCCAAACGTATTTGGGGACTGAATTCGAGGGTAAGTAAGGGTGTTGTTAAGTAGTCTTCTATCTATCTAAGAGCGGGACGGGTGATCAGCTCCCGGCATGGGAACTATTTGACCCTTGTTCAGTAGTCTTACCTGGCACAGATCATCCATACGAGCAGCACCAGGAAGATGATGAAGATGACGCCGCCCGCGACGCCGCTGGCGATGTACGCGAACTCGCTCTTGTCTCTGCAGTGTCTGCCCGTGAACGAGCCCTGGCAACGGCACGAGGGTACACTGCGAGCGTCTTTGACACACTCCCCGCCGTTGTCGCAGAAGTCTATGCATACGTCTGTGGAACAATATGGATCTATTAAAATCTCCTTTCTTTGAGCCACCTATGGTTGTATCAATTGTAACCGAAAGACGTCCAATGCTGCACAAAGGCCTACCCCAAAGTTTTCCACCTTTTTGGCGAAACCGAGACGCAGCGGCTTCCTGCGACCCTTTCCAGATCTTCAGTCTACCTTGTGGGGGGCAAGCCCTAGGCTCAGGCTACGCTAGGGCTAGCCCTTAACTTGGGCAAAAACACTTTAGTTAACCACGCTGGCCCAGGCCAGTGTGTGTTAGTTGACTTGTCTCACAATAGTTGAACATTGCGAAGAACAAGCCCTTTCATCCGTTCAGTGTTAGTTGCTAAACAGAATAGAATAGAATAGAATAGAATAGAAAAAAATTATTTGCAAGAATACATGAAATGTGGATCTTAAATATAATACAAAGTCTCAATGTACTCTACTGAATTTTTCCAGTGTGCAAATATTAAAATTACATAGGTAATACATGTTTGTCCAGAGGACAGCAAAAATGCATTTACTTACACATTATGACAATGTACATAAACAGAATTCTCTTCGTACTCAAGAAATTGTTTTACACTATAGAAACTATTTTTAATTAGCCAGGATGTTAACTCGGATTTAAAAACATTTACATTATTAGTATTTTGTATCTGTGCTCCCAAGTTTTAAATCGCAAGTGTTGAGGACTCACGATTAAAGATGGATTTAGTGTGCATCTGGATTAACAACTAAGGAAAAGAACGTGACACTACTTCAGAAAGAGAAATAACGCCCGTTTTCACTAACCTCGTCTTAGGTTTTCTCTAGTTAACAAAAAACTAAGCTAAACAGAGCTTTAAAAAAAAATTGGTTTGCACTAACAGTTTTCACTTAAACGTTTCGTAAATTTGGCGGTACCTAGCTAAGTAAACGAACAAACTCTATGGTTTCATTGTTTTCCAAAACACGCAAAGTAATGTAGAGTAGTACAATAGTAGACTGCAATTATAGTATAGATTTTGTTTTATTTATTTTTCGAATAAAAAGTACCGTACAACGGAACGTATTTTCAAACACCAATCAGCGTTCAGCATTATTTTCATACAAACTGACAGCGCGGTGAGCGCGGTAACGCTCCAGCTTGTTCATAAATATTGAATTGAATTGTTATTTATGAAAAAAAAGAGAAATTACTATACCTAATATTGTGTTTTTACAATTTTTACAAACATTATAAATAAAAACAATGGATGGTCCGATTACCAAGAATTGTGCTGCTTCGAAAGGTAAACAAATACGGTTATTTTCGTTTTGCATTTTTTTTGCCTACAAACTACATAATTTTATTGTTGAATGTATGTAAGCGTGCTACTGCTTTAAAATAGGCTTGAATATTATGTATATATGATCCAAAGAGCCACGTTTACATCAAACTATTATGTTACTGGAAGAAAATCTATTTGCAATCGAAGTGCCAAATCCGTATGCCAAATAGTGTAGAAAAGCCGAAGAAATAGGTGATATTTCAGTAACTAGCAGTTATTCTCAATTATTTTACGAGAAAGGATTGTATGATGCGGGCATAGCTGTATCCGCTGACAGCTAGTTTCAAATAATTATGCAATAAAAATACAGACTGTAAATTGGTTATAAAGCAATAAAAAAAATATACACAAAGGCACTTTATTATTCTTATAACATAATGTATATAAGCATTTTTGTATTTTGGCAGGTATGCAGCTTTACATCTCAATAATGGGATATCAATTCAAACTATTACATCTGGTCTGGTGCCATTGAAAGAGGGAACAACCTAATAATGGAAGTAATAAGCCATAAAAAAGGTATGATCATGATGTCTTAGTTTTATTGACATAATATTAACTTATCGAAACGAAAAGTTGATTCAGGCTTTTGTAGTAATTAAGTATTTTTATGCATTTCAGGTTAAAAATGAAGAGGCAGAACTGGTCATAAATATGCAGATTATACTAGAAAGATTATACTATTTTTGGAGCTACACCAGATGGACTTATTAGAGCATATACCATGGAAGTGAAAATGAAGTGAAATGATAATTCAATTTCTTGTACAGCACCAGCATTGTATTATTGTATGTTATAGATTATAAAAATAAAAGAAATATAATTATAATTAAGTTTGTTGTTTTCTTCTAAAACATTACATAAAAGTTTAACCAGGATATAAACTTTCCATTCAATATAATTTCATCTCATATATTATATTTCTTAGTATAACAGTTATAATATTTATAATATTAGTTATGTTATAATATTATAAACTAAATAAGAAATATAATATATAAAATGAAATATTGAATGGAAAGTATTTATTTATTTGTTTGTATGTTTGCATTGAATGCAAAGATAGAATAGACCTCGGCAAAGGACATAGGCTACCTTTTACCGCGGGAAAATTTTTTATTCCCAGGAGAAAAACTGTTTGCAAGGTCTGCCTATTGCTAAGCAAATTTTAAACAGTTGTGCTGACACTTCGGCGGCTGATGAGCATACTGCTTCTTTCTTTGTTCATTTCATTTAACTAGCTTTTCGCCTCACGCCTTAGCCCGCGCTGGCAATTTTTCTCGTGGAAATGTGTAATCTTCCCGCAGTAAATGATAGCGTATGTGTTATTTAGATGTATAAGCTAAATGATTGTAAAGTTTCGTTAAAATCAATTCAGTAGTTTTTGCGTGAAAGAGTAACAAACATCCATACATCCTCACAAACTTTCGAGTTTATAATATTAGTAGGATTTAAAAGAAATTAATGGGAAGTTGTGAAATGTATTAATTACGAAGAAGTTAATCAAGTTGACCTTAAAAAATGAAAATATAACGATAAATATGTATGAATATTACCGTAAATATACATAACCTCTATTTATTTGCAATGACAAATAATCCACAGAATAAAAAAACACAACCTAAGTCGTTTCGTAAGCTCTAGGCGCTGTCAAATCGGCCTCATAAAGTTATGGATAACTTAAGCAGGTTTAAGAATAACTTAATGTTAGTGAAAAAGAAATTTGGACTAAAAGTTTCCTAAATACGTTAGGCATCAATTTAGGAAATTCTCAATGTTAGTGAAAACGGGCATAAGTGTCTTCGTTTCTGGTAGATCTGCGTTTTTCATTTGGACGGCAGCATTACCTATACAGAGTCTCCCAGTGCTGTTGAAGCCTGGCTTGCACTCGCATCTGAACTCGCCGGTCTCCGGGATGTGCAAGCAGAAGGCGTTGGTGTCGCAGTGCATCTCTGGGCCCGACATCTCGCACGGGTTCGTGCACTCCGATTCCGATGTCTGCAAAAGAGTGCAAAAGAATGGACTAGAACCAATGTGTGTGAAACAGCCAGTAGTCACGTTTTATACAATTGATTTATAATTAGAGGTTTTAAAAAACAATGATGTCATCAAGTCTGGCTTTTATCTAGTCTACTTTATTTCAATTATTAAGGAATGCCATGTTTTTGTGATAAATTATAAAATAGTGTTACAATGTAGGTACAGTATGTAGAGTAACTATTAAGATTAAAAACGGCATATCTGCCGAGACTTTTTTAACCGTGAAAGTTTTAAAAAGTATGTAGAGTATTTATACCACTAAATGATAATAATACAAAGAATAATAAAAAGGTATAGATAATGAATGAAAATTAAATTAAGTGAATTATCCTTTGACTAGTACAGGGACTACTATTTGGTATTCTGTGTTAGTACGAAGTCTTAAAATAATCTACGACTAAAATTGTTATGCTTGTAGAAGTTATAATATAACTCTATTGTGGTAGAAGGCTGGCCGAGTAACCCAATTTTAATCCAACTAGATTAGATTTTCATTTAGTGACCATTGTCTTGGCTAGTCAGTAGCCAACAACACTATATTATATGACAGATCTTCCAGAGCTAGGTCGTTTGTGTAATTAACATTGTCTAGGTCGCTTTATGAATTAACCCAGCCTAACAAATTACGTGTCTCAGACATTTTGAGACCAATATTAATAGAAATAATTAATAGTACGATACAGAATGGTGACGCGTTTCCCCTCTAATGGAAATGCTTTTCGTATCATAACCATTCTCCCATTTTGTAAAGATGCCTTGCTTGTACGTTCGCAGCAGTCTTTGTCTATAGACAAAGTTTGTATAGCGTGTCACTGCGTGTCCGGAATGTGTTAATACTTACGGCGCCAGGTCCTCTAGTGCTGGTGTTGATAGGACAAGGGATGCATGAGGTCTGTTGAGCCTCCGATTGGTAAGTACCCCTCTTGCAAGCCACGCAGGAGTTCAAAGTTGTGTTTAGGAAGTTTCCTGGAAAAATTACAAACATTTTGTTAAGAACAAAGATTTTAATATTTGTAATAATTTACTATTCAGGATAGATATTTGCTGGCAATTGCCAATGAATTGATTTGATTTACCGTGGAATGACACCGCTATTAGTCAAACTGTTAAATCTTCGATATATGTATATTTTCATCTCCCCCGTTTGCTGTCGACTCGAAAAGAAGATCTCCCTCCAGTCCAAACAACATCCAAAAACATTAATTTTAAGTCTTACCAGGCTTGCAGACTGGTAAAGAGCACTGGTCCTGTGAGGAAGCACCGTCTTGCGGAGTGGTGGTACCAGGAGGGCATGAAGCGCAGGCGGCTCCCGATCCAGTCGCTCGCCACGTGCCGCGCGGGCAAGGCTCGCAGCCACCGTCATTGCCTAGTTGCTCTCCTGTTATGCATAAATTACATATTATGAGTGAGTAGGTACTCTAGTCTAGAATACAAAATAATGACAGGTAAATTAATGACAGGTAAAGTGTCTGTAAGTACGACTATTGTTAATATACTTCTTGGTGATATTAATATGTAAAAAAAACCTCTTACAAACGTCTGGGTAGTAACGAGATCGATTAAATTAAGCATAGAAAATTACATAATAGGTAGCGAAAATGGGCCAAATAAAACAAATTTGCAAAACGCATCACGGTGAAACACAAATTCGGGAAGGTACGGTCAAGTGCATTATTCAATGGACGTAAGAACGATGCAAAGTAGCTTAGCGTGATCATCATGACTTTACTCATTATGTCCCATTTAACCCCAATGCCATACCTGAAGGACAGTCATCCCGGCACTCGGCGGCCGACACGGCTTCCGTAGCCCTGGTGGTCTGCCCTCTTGGGCAAGCGACGCAGGAGAAGGCACCTTCCCGAGGCTGGTACGATCCGTGACCGCAAGGACGGCATAGCTCTGCCTCCGCGTCGTAGTATTTACCAGCCGCACAGCGTTCTGAAATTGAAAGTTGTTTTTTTTTTTAATGGAAGAAGATGTAGGTTACCGTACTTGGAATCCAGTCAGTCACTAGATTTGATCGGTTTGGTTATCTAAGTTTTGTAAAGAATTCATTATAGTCTCGCCGTTATTAAAGTGTAGCAAAGGTTATCAATATTATTGGTCGTGTAACGTTGTGAAAATACTAAAAATAAAGCCGTTATTGAAATTGAGTTTGAGAGTAAAAATATGAGATTGCGATGACAGAGCTTCATCAATATGATGAACATGTATCACTTGGTAATGTAGAATATAATATAAGTAAGACTTGTATAGAACATTATATCGCATGTCTACTTGTAATTTTTCAAATTGTAATCTGAACTTCTGCCTTTATGCAAAACTGTTGCTAATCTGGGGTTTTGTTATTCCGGTTCTTTGCTTATCTGTCCTCCTATTGTAGAGATAGAGTTTGAAGTTATTTACTCTTACCTTTACAGTCAGCTGCGCTCCTAGCCCCCGGGGCTTGGGTGACGCCGTTTTGTCCAGCGATGGTGGGGCAGGCGGTGCACTGCAGCTGGCCCGCCTCTGATTGGTAGCTGCCCAGCGGACACGGCACGCACGTGTCACTGGCCGCGTCCAAGAATGTGCCCACAGCACACGCCACTGGAATTAACAAGCTGGCTGGTGAGTGTTTTCAATAAATAGTCTTTGTAGTATGTACGGAGTTTGATAATTTCTTATTTCAGTTTTTTTTTATTCTTACAAATGTTTATACTTGATTTCACTTCGATTGGAATTCCCCTTTGGTTTTCTATTGTCTAGTTTAGACAAAAATGCGTATATTACCTATCTCTTCCTTACGATCCTAGTATTGTACCTATTTGGATATTGTTTGTTGAACCATATAAATATTTAGATTTTATAGATTTTTTAACATGAAAGAAATAACTTTTCTAACAGGAAAAATGTTTGAAACAGTGTATTATGTCTCGTGTCGTGGTATCACGACACATCAAGCATCGTCCTTAAACACCAATAAGCTTTGACACGTTATAGCTCTGAAAAAATCCTTTTATCATCATAGCTATTTGTTAAAGCGCCAAAAAATCGTCCAAGGGTAGATAGTATTTACGGAGCCTTTTGAAGTGCTCTATTGCGCTCGGCTTTGTACTATTAACGTTGGTAGGATATCCCATTTCAAGAGGCACAGTGATACGCCTTATCGTTTGTGTTAAAGCCTTTGAGTTATGAATAACAGCCGCTTTTTTAGGCTCTTTGTTGTAATAGACCAGCGACGACGTTTATTATGATGCCGTTATCTGCCTCAGACCTCAGAAAATAATGTTTTGGAAGATATAATAGCGTTGGCAGTGGGGTCTCAAAGCAATTAGACAGCGATCAAGCCATTGATTGTAATCGGAACAAATTTGCCTAGGCGTTTTAATTTCTTTTGGTTCTGATAATCGCAAATTTAAATGTGATTTTTTTAAACTGATTGATTATAATACGAACGACATGAAAACATAAAATGTTAATAATCCCTTAGCGATCACAATTAGGTAACCAATGATATCAACATGGTAGCATCTAGCTCTTATACCCATTTTATTAAAGAATTATTTACCCAAATACGAGTAGTTCCATTTCATTACATTTCTGTCCAATAGTGCCTAATTTTTTTCTGCTAAACAACGAAAAGAAAAAAAATAATTCTCTCTATTCTATAGTTGAATGAATGGAAAAACTCACCACAGTCAGGAGCCATAACGACCTGTCCCATCGGGCAAGCGTAGTCAGACACCAGCTCCAAGCTGGCTGGGTCGGGTACGGTGTTCGGAAGGATGTTTCGCACGTCGAACTGTTCGTCTTCGAGGATAAGCTTCTCCAGCAATCTCTGGACAGTGGACCGCTCGTTGTTCCCACTGTGGATCACTGGGTCGCTGGAACGTCCAAATATTCATTGGCACTGATTCGGAAAACTACCCTCGAATGTTTAATTAACTTTCGTC
Source organism: Teleiodes luculella (assembly GCA_948473455.1). Classification (NCBI taxonomy): domain Eukaryota; kingdom Metazoa; phylum Arthropoda; class Insecta; order Lepidoptera; family Gelechiidae; genus Teleiodes; species Teleiodes luculella. The sequence goes on from OX419589.1 coordinate 15,275,534, forward strand.
CAGTCTTTTTTTTCAACTAAATATTTTACTTATGCCAGATATAACGATTTTGAAATGAAAATTTTTATTTGCATTAAATGTGGTGGAAGACTTCTTACATTTGCGTTCTGTATCACACATTTAACCACAAAGTGGTATGCAAAATTGTATAAAATTTAAACAAATTAATAAATTAAACATAAATTAAATCAAATCATATCATATAAATTAACAATTAATAAAACAATTTCAAATAATATACATAAAAATTTATAACAATTTTACGGAATAAATACATTTGTCACATAAATACTTAAACTTTTTACCTCGTGAATGCATCGTTGTCGGTATGAAAACACAACAAAAATTTATATTATCTTAAATTCACAGCAGAGCTACGTAGGTACTTATTTTATAGTATGTCAAAAAAATCAAATGTTAATTTTCTATCTTGTTTATAACCAAAATAATAAAAAGTTGACGCATTTAAATTTAGGTTCAGAGTATGATTGCGCGAATCAGGGGCCATTAACTATGCGCGAGACTTGAATATTAATAAACCAGCAAAGAATTAAGGTCGGACTTTTTTGACCTTTTTCCTGTTAATAATTACAAAGGTTGCTTTTTTACGCGGCTCAAGCAGTCCCTTTTACTCTCTTCATTAACTAATTAAGTTAAGTTGAAAGGATGAATTTGTTAAACTAGATTATTTAGATTCTTACAAACAAGGCTACGCTCAGGTAGCTGCCTGGTTATAAAACTACAGGATTGTTTAAGGAAATCTACATAAAGGATTACAAGTGCTACGGGTGCAGTAGTAGTTCATGCGAGCACTTACTTGATTGCGGGGAAGGAAATCTCGACGTTGTAGGTATCTCCGACTTGCCGGCCCTCCCTATTGCCTCGAGCCCTAAGTGCCAACAAACATGCATCGTGAAGAAAGACATGCCAGAAGAATTTATAGTGCAAATAAATACTCAATACGAGACGTGTGATACATTGTGTAGTATAACACATGCCAACAAAATAGTGCACTGCAGTCTAATAATGGTAGTATAAAGTACATTTTGGTAAAGTTGTGCTTCTACCTACTCCAACACCTGTCTGCAATTTCGAAACTTTGTATCAAGTTGCTACGTCAACTAACTATTCCGTATGAAGATAATACTCACTCCTCCACGGGTATGATGGTGTCCAACACATACGTGTCTTCAGTGGTGACGCTTGGTGGTGAAGAAACTTGTCTGGTTTGTCTCACGTTCGCTCTGTGATCGCATTTGACGTTAATGTCCAGTTCTTTGCACTCTCGAGTACCTGTAACAAGATGAATCATGGTGTAAGATGACAAAGGGCTCTAAAAGCTTTAGGCGCTGTCAAATCGGGCTCGTAAAGATAGATATAACTTAAGCAGTTTTTAGAATGTCATAAGGCGTGCAAACCAAATTTTACTAAGAGTCGCTTAAATACGTTACCTAGTCATCAATTTAGGCGATTCTTATGTTTAGTGCAAGAGCCGTGCAGTTCATATTTAAGACATACTAAGGAATAAAAAAAGGTAACTCACCATCAACAGCATAAGAGCAGAAGTTCCAGTCTCTGTTAAGTTGATTGATGGCACTTCGGACTTTCTGTCTAAGAACGCCTTGTCCTGCGTCATTGCAGAGCACTGAGCTTGGGAACAGCATCGATATTTTGAAGACTCGCTGTGCTGGTGAAGCCGCTGTAAATGAATAAAAGGGTTTCCAAATCCATTCATAGTCAAAAAGCTATGGTAATTCAGGGAAATATTAAAACTGATATCTTACGTGAGCAAGCAGGGTATACAAGAGGTAGACTAGGGTCTGTTGTGGGTCGCCAGAAACCTTCAGCACCGCAGGTGTAGAACGGCGGTACAGGTTGTGAGAATCTGAGGCCATCTCGGCAAGCAATCTCGCAGACCTTGAATTGGCCACCTGCTCCCCAGTCGCGGCAGGACTGGTAGCCGCCCAACGGGTCGGCCAATGGAGGGCAAAACTCGGCTAAAAAGTAAACATGTTACCATTAGTATCTACTTTGAACTCTTAGAATTTATTGTTGAAATGTATAGTTTGAAGAATTACTTACATAATACAGTGACTTTGAAAGTGCAAGTAGCAGCGTTACCAGCAGCATCGTATGCAATGTAAGCGATGTCATAAGCGCCCCAAGCAAGGTTCTCTCCAGGTCTGTGTCCAGATTTTTCTACGACTCTTGCTACACCAACATTATCGCTGAATACAGGGGCGTCCCAACTGACTACAGACGACCCATTCTTGGCAATTACCCATAGATCACCAGGGCAACGGTCTACTCGCGGTGCTTCCTTGTCGACTTGTAGTTGTTGGCATTTAGCGCCGGTGTAACCATTGGGGCATACTCGTTGACCACAGTGCGATGGCACCATCCTTTCTACTCCGCCAGTGATATCTTCGTATCCGGCCCAGTTAAGAACCAAACCACTGTAAAGAACTGGCTCAGTTCTACAGTCACGGACTTGTTTTTGGATTTCGTTCGTTACATCAAGAGCGCGGTTCCAGATTTGTACTTTGGTTAGGTGTCCTTGGAATCCAGCTTCCGTGTATGCTTTTGGATTGTCTGATTGAGGCTTTCCTAATGTAACCCAAACACTGAAAAGAATTTTTTTTTGCTATAAGTTAATATTCTTACAAAAGATACTAAAGATAATAGTTATGAAATTCTTACTATTTTGGTAGTGTTCGTCCGCTGCCATATCCTTCAATCTTGCTGGCTATCAATCCTTCAGTTATGAGCGTAAGTTCTCCGCCGTTAGCTCCATCCCAGACCAATGCCACGTGGTGCCATTGACCATCATTCACAGTTGCAAATTCACCAAAGCTTAGGTATACATCTTGAAGTTCAGGGAATATAGACACTTGCACTCCACTTGAGTGGGCTTGGATGATAGATCTTCTGTTCAAAGCAATGTGGGAGTTGCTGACACTGTAAGCAGTGAAGAAGATGCCTCCTTCATCTTGCTGGGTGTATTGAACCCACATGGCAATAGTCAAACTGTCTGTAGAGCCAGAATCAAAAGGCACTACCTGAGCGGCACTTGATCTCATCGGATCGCTGAAGTAGAAATCGTAATCCACGCTGATGGCTGAAAATAAAATGGATTAATCAGATTTTTGTTCGTATGTGGAACAGTTATTAACTAGAAACAAGTAAGAGTACAAAACTACTTACTCTTTCTGCAGTCGTCTCCAGTAAGGTTGAAAGGACATTGACAGTAGAATCTTCCTGGAAGATCAATGCACGTTGCGGATGGTGGACATGAGTTATCCTTACAGTCAACGATGTCTTCATCGCAGTTCTTTCCTTTGAAGCCTGGAGCACAGATGCAAGAGTATCCATCGCCATTATCCACGCAAGTAGCTCCATTTTGGCAGAGACCAGCTTCGCAAGCGTCAAATTCATATTGACAACCAATTCCTGTGTAATCAGCCGAGCACGTGCAGTTGAGTCCAGATCCAAAGTCCTGGCATTTTCCTCCATGCATGCAAGGGCTACCAATACATCTTTCTGGTGCGGTCTCACATTGCTTTCCATCTGTTCCGCTTGGGCATCTAGAAGAAATAAAAAAAAATAATTTTATGAACATTTTGTTACCAATGAGTTAAAACTAAGAAAACATCTTAATGAAAACTTACACGCAGAAGTAATCTTGGAAGAGGTTAATACAGTTGGCATTATTTTGACAAGGCCTATTGACACAGTTACCAATGTCACTTTCACAGCGATGGCCTGTCCAGCCTGCTGGGCAAGAGCACTTGTATCCCCCAATTTCATCTTTGCAAGATCCTCCGTTGAAACAGGGGCTCGATGCACAATCGTCGATGTTAGTTTCACATAGCTCTCCGGTGAAACCTTCATTGCAGACGCATTTATATCTGTTGTCTTGGTCGATGCACTGTTCAGTACCAGTAGGATTGCAAGGTTCGGTCAAACATTCGTCAATTTCGGTTTCACATTGCAGGCCAATGTATCCTGGTCGGCACTTGCAAATGAACCCGTCTATTTGGTCAATGCAGGTTGCTCCGTTGGTGCAAGGATCAGAAGAGCAGTCATCAATGGTATGTTGGCATCTTTTGCCGGTGAATCCAGCTTCACAGTTGCAAGTAAAATCGTCAATACCATCAATGCATTGGCCTCCATTCTCGCATGGTGAGATTACGCATTCGTTGATGTTTATGTCACATGATGGTCCAGTCCAGCCTGGATCACAAATGCATTGATGAACAAAGAGTTTGTCGACACAGATTCCATGTTTGCATGGTTCGTTTGCACAAAGGTCTATCTTTTCATGGCAACGTTTTCCTGTGAAACCTGGTGGACAAGCGCAGCTAAAGTCGTTGACTAGATCAGTGCATGGCGCACCGAGCAGACATGGTTTCTCTACGCAGTCATCGGTATTTGTTTCACAGAATTGTCCTTCCCATCCAGGCAGACATTCACACTTGTACCTTCCTTGTTGTAAAGCAATGCAAGATGCACCATTAGTGCATGGGTTTCCATTGGCAGTGCAAGGATCAATCTGTAAAAGAAAATTATTGCTATTGCAGGTTTTTGTTGTACATACTATAATAATAATAATAATAAAACTTCATTTGCTTTGAAAACATGTACAAAGATTACAGCAGATGATAAGCCAGTTAACGGTTTCAATGTTTCCAGTCACAATATTGTAACATGCAAAAGGTTAAATACAAGGCATATAGTCCATTAATTAATAATATAGTCCATTTATAATATAAACGATTCCTTTACTATCTTAGAACTTACTGTAATGTCGCAGTCAATACCGGTATAACCAGCTCTACACAAGCATGTGTAGTTATTGTATCCTGGTTCATCTTTGCACATAGCTCTTTCAGGACAAGTATCGTTTCTACAGTCAGATTTTTCTTCTTGACAATTAATTCCTCCATATCCAGGTAGGCAAGAACACCTGTATCCTTGAGGTAGATCGGTACATGTTCCGCCATTGTAGCAAGGTTGGCTAGCGCACTCGTCAATGTCTATCTCACACCTGCGTCCAGAGAAACCAGCTGGACAGTAACATTGTACACCGTGTCCTTTAGGTACGCATAGACCGCCGTGTTGGCAAGCGCTGTTTGAACATTCAACTGGTATACATTCCTCCAAGCCAGTGGCTCCCGTTCCTACAGTTCTCATGTTCGTTGGGCACTCCATGCAGACTGTTTGTCCAATCGTGTTTTGATAGAAGTTTCTTGGGCACTGAGAGCAAGGAGCTAAACCAGTCGGGGAGTAAGTTCCTGCTGGGCATTTGGCTCTGCATCTGTCTCTTCCCGGGGCTGCTGGTTGGTAAGTGTAAGTATTTACAGGACAGGCCTGGCAATCCTTGAATCCTCCTACTGGTGGTTCGCTTGTGTAACTATTTCTTGGACATTCAAGACAAGGCACCAATCCTGTTGGAGAGTATGTACCATACCCGCACACTGGTATACAATCCGTTACGTCTTTAGACCCTTCTTCTCTGGTAAATGTTCCTTGTGGGCATTTAAGACACGACCCTTGTCTGGCTTGATTTTGGAAGTAACCTCGAGGACACATAGTACAAGACTTTTGTTTCTCACCAGCAAATGTTCCCGCAGGGCAATGTACTGTAAAAAATATATACAAAAATTAAAATAATTATAACTAACGAATGCGTGTTACAGTATTGTTTTTAAAATATTTTTTCTACTTACAGCATCTTGGAACGTCATTGGTATCCATATTCAAGACTTCTCCAACACTACAAGTGAAACCTCTAGAAATTGAACTTCTGATGGCTCTTAAAGGTGGACATTGGTTTCCAATAGATGAAACGTTTAGCACGGGTTCAATAAGAGCACTAGCATATGGCACAGAAAGATCGAACATGAGGTTTAAAGTTGAACCACAGAGATCATAGAGTTGAGTTTGTTTGATAGCTGGTTGAATTGCCAATACGAAGTCCATTTTTACTATGTTCTCGTCCAGCAGACTTGGCATTGCCTTCACAAACGTAACGTTGATATTAACGTTGACAGCAGAGCAACGCTCTGTAAGTTTTGCATTTAGAATGGTGTCGTATTGAGCGAGCAAGTCTTTGTATTGAGGTAAACAAGCGTTAGAGACTGCACCGAGAGCTCTATACTGGACACCAGCAATGACATGGTAAGCAGCTTGTTGAGTATCTGAAACAAAAAATATAACAGTGAACTAAAAGTTCTTGCTAGTGTTCGAATTACTAAGGAAGATAGAAAAAAAATACTTACTTTCAGAGACACAGTCGGGAACGACGGCTGTAGGGACCCATTGACGTTTTGTTTCGCAGACAAAGGTCTTGACTGGTTCTCCGTCAGTAAATCGGAAGCCAGGGCTGCATGTAGCAATACATTGAATTCCTCTGTCGCCAGGGAGGCAATTTAGAGCTCCGTTAGCGGGTGGTTGTAACTCCCAATCAACACAAGGTGTAGCTTGAACAGATACTTGGAAGTGACACTGTGCTTTGTTTCCGTATTTGTCTGATGCAATAACTGTAACGTTTTCATAGCCTCTGATTGGAATAACAGCTCTTTCTGGAATGAATTTTAGGAATACTTCTCCCGATGCATCTGTCGCATTGATCCTCCTCCTAGTGTCATTAAAGTTCACCGCGTAACTGTCTTGTTTGTCTACTAATTCGATTACGTAACTTTGCGGGCAGCTGAGTCTAGGTGGAGTATAATCTGGGACGGTAATGTTTACTTCACAAATAGCAACGTTTCCGTCAAAATCAAAGGCTACGTAACGTACTACCATGTTGTGGAATACTTGTAACGGCGTCCTAAAATGTTGAGGAGTCACTTCTAATCTTGCAATAGCTCCGGAGTTATCTGTTGCTGTCGGTTCTGTGAAGTTCACTGGAAGAAGACCTCCATTAACATCAGTTTGCACTACAATCGGTTGTTGAGGACAGTTTTGGAACACCGGTGGCTCGTTATCTGTAAAGACACAAAATATTGGTTTGAAAAAAAAGACCGTGAGGATTCTTGATTAACATTATAAATGCAATTTTTATTGTTTTACTTACCGACGCAAGGAGAATATCCATAGTCGTAACCCAGTAAGGGTTCAGCAGCTGGTTCGTCACAGCCCATTAGCTCAAATTTAAGGCAAGCGTTGTCCATAAAACTAACAATACCCAGTATAACAAATCTTGCGGACACGTATTTAGGCAATGTAATCATAGCCAATTCACCATAGTTTCCTGGATCTCTCATGGTCAAATTAAAGTTGGGGAAGTAAACAACATAGTTTTCATTTTCAGCTTGTTTGTAGAAGAATCGAATTTCTGTAGGACGTCCAACAATATCTGAAGTTACAACACCCTTTACAAGAATAGCCTTGACTCTGTATACCTTTCCTAGATCAACGCTCACGTAAGTGAATGCCTCCTGTTTGCCACACCATCCAGTAACTGAGTTTAGCCTGATGTTCTTAGCTTCATAATTAGGCCTTTCCGAAGTCGCATTAATTGCTGAATCAGGAATTCTTCCTGAAGCTAAACCAAGAGGTCTGATAACTTTGCATTCAGGTTCGCGTATGCAAGTGATGGGACGAGGATTTATTAAAATATATCCAGGCCTTGAGCATCCAAACAGGACTTCCGAACTTTGTTCGTAACTTCTTGCAAGCTGGTAACCATCAGCAGGCCTTCCTGGGTCTTCACATACAGGTCCTTCACATCTTAGGTCACCGAAATCCCATATTCCACTGGCTTGACATCTGACTACGTTGTCGTGCTTATTTGTTTGCCCAGCAAGTTTGAAAGTATTTTGACAGCCAAAGAAGAAGGAACTTTGGTATCTAGTATCCAGGTATTGGCCATATTCGGCACCAGGAGTTGGCATAGGTACTCCGCAATCTTTCCTTGGGCATTGAGGTTGCGCTCCAGAAAACCAATAGTCAGGAAGTCCCTGCAAAAAAATCATTATATATAATTAATCATCTATTACAAATATTATTGTATAACTTCAGTAAAGGTGTACTTACCGGCTTAGGATCATACACGCACTGTCTGAATGAGGAGGACACAGTGTTTCTTAAACTTCTACCGGGCGAGGCACAAGTAATAGTAACATTGTCTCTATATGGCACAAGTACGCTTTCTGGATCTTCTCTAATCACCTTTAGGCCATCATTTTTATCATCAGACAAGGTCACGCAGCGAGCATCTATAAAAGTTGGACAAAATTAAGTTAATTCAAGTTTTGAATAAGTAAGTCAAAGTAAAGAAAATGTAAATAATTTATTACATTGGCATTCAGGAGCAGTTCCATTCCAGGTTCCACTAGACGTACACAGTAGAGATGAAAATCCTGACATTACATAGCCGAAGTCGCATTGGAATTGAACAATATCTCCAAAGTGGTAAGCATTCTTGGTAGACAACAGCTTGCCATTTTCAGGAGCAGCAAGGAGGGGACATTGAACTGGGACGCAAGTTTTGTTTCTTTGATAAGTGTCACCGTCTCTCTCGCCAGTTTCTGATCTTTCGATAGCGTATCCTGCTGTTCCGTTGGTGGAGTAAAGTTCAAAGCCCAAGTTGCAAGCGCATGAAAAGTTTCCGGGTCTGTAAATGAAACAGAATAGATGGAGATTATCCTGTCGAGAGTAATTTCATCGAACAAATCAAAACCTAAATCTTTGAACCTAAAATAGCAATTAAAATAAACTTACGTATTGATACATTTCTGATCACATCCTCCGTTGTTCTCATTACATTCATTAATGTCCATGCAGTCTAATCTGGCACATCCCATAACTTCCAGTTTCAGACAAGGTGCACCGACGTAGTCTTGTATCTTAAATTTCACGTATTGAGCTTCGATTGGCATTGGAAGGTTCAGAACTGATAAAGTAGGTTCCAAAATACGGAATTCTACAGCTGTACCATCTGGGTTAGTGTAGTCTTTGAATACGTCAGTCAGGTCGTTGCTGTATTGAATTCTGATAGCAGAAGTAAAAGCGATGTTTCCATCTGCGCGCATTACACTCATGGTCCTGAATCCTCTGATGATAGTAGGCGCTCTTAAGTCAATTAGAACCCAGTTGGCTCCGGCTTCCAAATTGTTGCCGCACCAACCGCCACCATTGTTTAGGCGTACCATCTGAAATTAATTTATAGTTGAATTTGAATAACTTATATCTATTGGAGTAATAGTAAATTAATTTTGTCTTATAAATCTTACCCCTTTAGAATATCCTTGTTCAGGTGTTGAAGTAGTAATAGATTCGTCAGGGACAGCGCCATTAATGAGACCAAGGTCTCCAACTGGTCTGCAATCCAAGCTTGGAGTGAAACCAGGTCGGCAAGGACAGAAAAAGCCACCTGGTGTATTCTTACACTCTGTAGAAGCACCATCGCACTGACTGCTGAGACATTCATTAATGTCTTCGCATGTTGGAGGTGGTTCGAATTTTTGATTAGATTCACATCTGAGTATGGTAGGACCGGTAAGTTTATAGCCTAAAATACAAAGATTAAATAAGTATAAATATTGTATTGTCTATACTAATATTAAAAGATGAAAGATTTGATTGTTTGTTTGTATATTTGCATCGAATAGGCTCCGACACTACTGAACCGATCTTAATAAAACTTGGAACGAAGATAGAATAGACCTTGGGGAATAGCATAGGCTACCTTTTACCGCGGGAAAACTTTATAAAGACGTATTCCATTGTGTTAAGAATACAATGATCGCAACAAACCTTTGAAGCACTGCACGCGAGCCTCATCTCCGTACATGTAAACTCTCGATTGGTCAACGAAGAATCCGTTCTTGATTTCTGGGAAGTCGGGGCAGACGGCTTTAGTACAAATTGGTACATCACCAGACCAGGTGCCGTTGCTCATACAAAGGAGGACTGGTTGTCCAGAGCGAATATAGCCAGGTTCGCATTCATATCTGACGATAGTTCCGTAGCTTCGTCCACCGCCATTGAGAATCGTCACATTTGCATGTGGAACGTCAGGTAGAGCTACGCATTGAGAAGCTGGAAAAAGCCAAATTATTAGATCACATTATCAAGGATCAAAATCTTTGTTTGTTGTATTTGTTTTTAATACTTACCAAGGCAGGTAGGTGTCCTTTCCCATCTTCCGTCAGAAAGACAAGAAATCTTTTCAATTGGTTGTCCAGTAGGGAATGCGAATCCAGCGTAACATTGGTAAGTAGCAATACCACGGTATGTGACATTTGTGGAACCAATTGAGAAGCCATTATCGATTTGTGGAACGGGACCACAGTACACCTCTGGAAAATATGAAGCAAGGTATTAGTTAGAGCTTTTATCGCAAAGTTATACAAGACAAGAAGAAACTTATAAAAAAATACAAAAATACCTTGACAGCTAGGAATGTATGTGGTTGACCATTTTCCTCCATCCATACATTTTGTTGTGATTCTAGATTTTCCAGTGGCAAATTCTTGGCCAATTGGACAAGAGAAAGTTATTGTAGTTCCAAAGGCGGTATCCCTGTTCGATGCTAGAGCACCTACTCCGGACTTCAAAGGTGGGCAATCTAAAAATAAAGAACATGCAATGGTTAATTAAAATGCTCACTATTAAGTTGGAGATAAAAAAGTAAACACTTGTATTTCGTATTACCTGCTGAGAACGTCGCCTTCCACCCTTCTCCATTATGCAAAGCATCTGACACAAACCGTAAAAGCATTTCACCACTAGAAGCGGTCAACGTTATTCTGGGCTTGACTATGAATCCATTATCGGAGTGTAAACGTAATCCACTCGTACTCGAACCATCAAAAACTTGTACAACATCCGAAGGGTGAATTTTAAATTCGTCGAATTTGAGTGAAAGCGGGCCGCCATTCGGGTTCTTTATCCTGTATAAACACTCCTGGTTGTTTGGATAGTTGGTAAGGCCGTAAGCCGGGGAAGTGAAAGTAGCGTTAGCTGCTATTATCGTAGCTCTACATCCTTGAGAGTACCTCATATTAAATCCCTTCTTAGAGTCACCGAGACTGGTTCTGAAGTACATGTAGAGATGATTTGTTGTAGATATGACCACTTTTTGATTGTCTTCTCCGGGACCGGTAAGTCTTGCAAGTACAGGACTTGATGGGCTATTACCATCTTTTACAACGATGTAATCTCTGTTCATGCCCAATTCTAAATCTTCGATCTCCAATGACACAATTCTGCCTGGCTGAGCTTCGATTATGTACATGCATTCTAAACCGCCGGGGTAACCGTTCGGATAGCCAGGTGAGGTCAATACCTGACCTTGTGGTGTGGCTCTAAGTATGCCACCGCAGTTTGATGACTCAGTCTTCCAAGCCGCGCGGAATCCTTTCCTTTCAACGGATCCGTCGGTGCTAAATTTAATTATCATAAAGTTCGATGCAGATACGAAAGTTTTGCTAGATAAGTCTTGTTTGCCTGAGAGTGTGGCCAGGTTGACAGATTTATCTTCGGTCCTGCCGCCCACTAAGATTTGAACAGTGTCGAAAGACTTTTCAGTTTCAAAATCTTGGAACTGTAAAATGATGTTTTGGCCTTGCGGTCCTTCGAGGGTCCATTTGCAGTCGCTGAAGGGCGGGTACTTGTGTGGGTAGTTAGGACTCTCAACTACATCACCACTGCTGGCCATGTAAAAGTGGCACTCGGAAGCACAGTCCATTTCGTCGGACGCATCACCACAATCGTCTTGCTTGTCGCACTTGAAGGCTGAGTTTATGCATCTTCCGTTTGAACAATGGAAGGTTCCTGCAAAAGAAAGGTATTGTTTCAATCGATTGTTTTAGTAACCTTAGCATTGCTTGTTCATGTTTCCGTTTTAAGTGAAAAATTAAATTAATTAGAAGGGTACGGTTTTTAATTAATTGAATGTGGTTACTCACCGGCGGGGCAGGCGTTAGCTTTGCACATAAACGGCAGAAGTTTTTCGCAAGTTGTGAGTTCCCACGACTGACTGTCGGAACTGACTGTAACATCTACGCATTCTCCGTCTTTGGGGTTTGGTTGCCGCAGGTCCCAGAATCCAGCGTACTGAGATACTAAAGCACCAGCTGCGGACTCCAAAGTATTTGTTCTCAAGTCGTCTACTGTCGCGAGACCGAGCCAGTAGTGGTTATTACTTGGACTAGCTGGGACCATATTGGCGGTCATATTGTTTTCTGTATAACTGTCTACAACCATCAACTCGCTGCCGTATCTGAAAAACAAACAAGTCGCATTTTAATAAGGACTTTTTTGGAGGAAAAGTTATAATGATCACGTTGTTACTGTGCAAAGTTTCTGACTTAACTAATTTGTATATTTCTTACCTCCGACATAATTCTGCCGCTTTCTCCCAGGAATGTCTGATGTTAAAAAATTTATAACAATGTAGTCCTTTCAACTCCCAACCTGAAAAAAGGAAACTTTGTTTAGAACATCCAATAATTCTTTAAAATCTTGGTGAGAAGAAAATGAAAGTGAATCGGGGATAGAGAATGGGTTTCACATTTCGTTTAGTAAACACTTAACGTATACATGGAGCCAATAATGAGTGTAAATAAACGTTGGTGTTATTCAAATAAATAGCTTTCTCTAAGGGCCCGTCGTCCGGTGAAATCGGCAATAAGGAACTGATGCTCAGTGGAGAATATTAAAAACTCAGTTTAAAATCGGAATATAGCAAAACGATATGTAGAGTCATATATCATTTGGTTTTACATAACCGTCATTACAAATTGTAATTTATATTTTAAAAATAATATTAATTAGCCGATGGACTACATTATTGTACTAAATTATTCGTATTGGAAGTATCTTCATATTATATAATGTTTACCTACTTATTTGATAATCGGTTTAAGTTACTATTGTAAAAGAAATAAAAAACTGTTTTTATTAAGTAAAGTATTTATAAATAACTTTAAATGAGAATAGCCCTATTTGTTGTATCTCTAATTATTCAGGAAAAGGTCAGGAGCTTTCTAGTTACATATAAATTACTTCTCATGACTGTGTCTCTATATCCCGTGTCAATACGAACAAGATTGCCCGTACAAAGTCTTGAATAAAGCATCAGACATCAAAAGGTGTGTCAAACATGTGTTAAACAGAGTTAAATGAGCAAACAGCGGAATGAACATTCGAACACTGCCGTAAGACGCTCGCGGTACGTGTTTCGTTTAGAAACTAAGTAACTGTTTAGAGTTCCCAAGATCCGAACACAGAATTTCGCCGGATCAATGTGAACACTTGATTGGATTGGAACAGTCTCTTGCCAAGTTTGGCCAGGTTCCCAACTAAGTTTCCTGTGTTTTGCATAGAAGGTACTCCGCGGTGCTGCATTGTACAGACTTGGGTTAAGTGCTAATTTACTGAACTACAACTTTATATGGCGTTTGTCTCGATCACAAGTTCGACTAGTTACAATTTGCAAGTTTAGATATAATTTCCATACTTAGTCATAAATTACCGCGGACATTTCTAACTTTTGATTCCTGCACCTAGAGATTCTTTACTTTCTTCCTTTTTCCTCGTCCACGAATAAACGTCTCATTAAACTAATGAAACCAAGAAGTTAATCGTTTATAAACGAGTTATCCGCAAGAAGTATTCTACCGGTGCGAGCGCAGCGACCTGGCTTCAGAAAAACGCGGGAATTTTTATAGAATAGTCGGCCTCCGTTCCGCAGTCACTTTTACATCCGTGTTCCCATATAAAAAGTGTCAACAGCGCCGTCGACAGCCTTGTGTGTTTTGCTTTGCTAACAAACGTGTGGAAATTGAATTTGAACTTTGAAGGTGTTCAAACACAATGCAGTTTCTCTATCTACAATCGACATTGCTTTATTCTTAGCTCACACACAGTTTCAAACTGTTTTGGAAATTAGTCATAACTTTCTTGGACATTAGCTAAACATTTTTCAGTGCCTGTAATTAAATAGTAGCTTGTTTAAATCATATCTCATATTTTTTACTTCAAAGATAAAAATATTAGATCACTTATGATAAAAAAAAACTATATATTTATTTGATTGTAATCCCAGAACTGTTTTGATTTCAGTCGCATTTCAATGAATAAAATTATCCTTGTACAGTATTTTATTCATCAACTTCATATCACGCTCGAAGTAAAAACAGATTTAGCAACAAAATTTCATCCCGAAATTACCACTGCGCCATCGGCAGTAACGAAATTGCTGTTCGTTCAATCCCGAAACAATTTCACGAAAAATTTGCACTCCCTAATAAGGTAACCGCAGCCCAATTTGTCTGGCCCTGGCTCGTGAACGGCAGATTACCCCGGATTACACTATCGAGTGGCCTGGCGCCTCTGACGTCCCGACGCCCCGTCAGGGTTGCCAACTAGTGTTCACTTAATTAATTAGCGGCTCACGGCGGCTAATGTACCCTGTATTCCTGACGTTGCTTTTTCTCATTTTTTCGTTGCATTAGTGTGCTGATACGCGAAAGAGATTGAACAATTTTAGATATCTGTCTAGTGTCTACGAATCTATTTTTTATTAAGAACAATCGTCTAATATTTCTAAAAATTTGTTTGTTTAAGTTCAAACTGCTTCTTTGGTGTCGACGATTCGAAAATTGTGTCATTGTCTAAACTAAACTAACTATTTGGTGTCGACGATTCGAGTATTCTACGTACTAGTATCTGTACGTATAGACTTGATTTGATTTATACTTATGTTCCGCTGACCTCCGCTTTCACGCCTAAACGGTTCAAATTAATAGTTTCAGCCTCAGCAACACAATGTATTGACCTTTGCCTTCCTGGTTGACACCCCATAACCTCAGTCCTGACGGTTGGAAACGTGGAAAACATCCAATAGATAAGGTGCCGGCAATGAGTATTGGGGTTGCGGGATTTCCCTTTAGTAACGAGTTTTTGGTTTTATGTAGATTGCGCTTTGTGGCACTGTGGCCCAGTAATAACACGTGAACACCTTTGTGCGGCCTATTGGTAACCTGATAGCATCGGGATTACAATGCCCGCCCTGGATCCCCCTGATTTATAGCCAGTAGATAATGAACCTTATTTAGGGGTACAAAGCACTGATTGTTATGGGAGATTCGTTTGTAGGTGCGTATTTATGTGATGATAACTACCTCAAGAGAATATTCCTTACACGATGGACATATTCAAGTCCGGTGAAGTTTGATTCGTCGTACTTTGCGACACAAGCTTAGGTCAATAAAAAAAAAACATCTTGAAGTCAGTACGAATTATGCCAAAACTGATACGTTAAGGCCAGTGATATTCAGCTGATAAGTTCGCTTATATTGTTTCGTAGCAATAGGGTAGCGAGTTAAACTTCTCTTAGGGAAACATTTGATGAGCACTACGCTTTATCTGAATCTATATGATAGACGATCCTACATAAATCTCAATCAGAAGGATCGACTTTGGGGTAAAGTTAGCTATGAACTAATGATTAAAGGACTATTATAATGACAACGAAGATATGTCACACTAATATTTTGTACTATACTTTTTACCGCTAGAAAGCACCTTGTTTCTACAAGGAAATTGATTATGCGGGCGGAGCTGTAGGACAGAAAGCTAGCTAAGAAAATATTGGTCGGACATCAACCCTCCAGAGATTATTGGCAGACTAAAGTTATGTACTGACACTCACATTTCAAAATCAGCGCTAGCATATCCGTGCGTGTGAAACGCAAAAAAGCGAATATCTAATGGCAGTAAATAGAGCGTGTAAGTTTGGCGACTGCGCGTGCGCTGTAGAATCGTCAGTTGCCGCTTCACTGGCCCCCCGCCTGCTTGCCTGCCCGCAACTCGGTGCAATGCGACCCACTTACTGTACTGTTACGCTGCATACTCGGTTGCATTTCATGCGTCTAACAGTGTAAGATAGCGGGCCCAGTGAGTCTGAAGTTTTCAAGTCATTCTGATGTTTTGTTGCATTGAGACGTTTTTTCTGTGGCAAACTTATATAAGTAAAATTTACAATCTTTTATATGAATTCGCACACATGATCATCATTATTCACTCACTGCTGGACAAAGTCCTGTCAGAAATCACACTATTTTAGGCTCAATAGGACCTATAGTTACACAATACGTAAGCCTCATCTTTTCCTTATGGTGCTAAAGGTACCTAAATTTATATAAATCCTATAATTATTTAGTTAACATAGACCTGTAAACTGGCCACACAGATATGTTTTTGAAAAAAATTTAATGCTCTCCTTTTTTCATATTTCGTCACGATTTTTTTTACGTGTAAACTATATTATTGTTTTAAGTAGGTATAGTATAATATAATTTGTGCGCTTCTAAAGACGGAAATACTAAGGATGACTCGTACCAGAAACTATTACTCACTCATAGATAGATACGAATACGACCCTCATAGGAATTTGCTCTCCTTTCTACCGTTCAACCGGATGGCCTGGCTGGATGGATGGTTATTGGCTATTTACCTACTAGAGGTAGCAATTTGCTCCCCATAAATTGCTACTTATTCGAACTGCAATCAAGGCTTGGATCATAATTTGTCCTGCAGGAAACGGTCAGTCGGTATGTATCTAGCTCAGCGAGTGAACGTGATCGAATGTTAATCGTTCGCGAATGATGAACGGTATGTAAATACAGAATACGGGATCGTGAGTTACGGGATATAGAGCTTGTATGTGTGTTTGCTAAATTACGGGTCGTTTTGTATGTAGCTGTCAGTTGGGCATCCAAGTTGGAAGCCGCGCGCCGTCGTCATCGGTTCGGTTCGGTTAATATCACATTCCAAAGTGTCTTTTTAATTTTAGAATTCTTTTTTATTTGAAGAGCTATTTGCAGCAATCCTCCACCCTTACTCGTAAATCAGTTCAGGTAATAGGTTAGGTTTTTCAAGATCGAACATGTAGATATCATAGTAGATAGATAGCTATGTAGAGTACCTATGCTTAAGTTTCCGTATACACCTATGCGAAATAACTCATCACTACATAGTATAAAACAAAGTCGCTTTCTCTGTCCCTATGTCCCTATGTTTGCTTAAATCTTTAAAACTACGCAACGGATTTTGATGCGGTTTTTTTAATAGATAGAGTGATTTAAGAGGAAGATTTATATGTATAATACATGCATAATATACTTAAGGATAATCCACAATAATCATTTTCTTGTGTGGAGCTGGGGCGGGTCGCTAGTTAGTAATATGTACTTGCGACTTTAAGCCGAGATTAAAGATAAAGAAGGATCAAAATAACTATTAATTAATCTCACTAGCCTACGCAAAATATTCAGGCTTCCAACTTATGTAAAGTCATTATGAATATTTGTCCTTCCAACTCCCGGGGCTTCTATCTCATTATTTGCTTAACTAATTACCCAAGTTTATAGAGGTTCAAAAACCGGCTGTGAGTTCATTTAGCAAGTTCACCGACTCTATCTAATTCACAGTCGAAGTGGCAGGAGAGGGTAGTTAGCAAGTTTGTCGCCACAATTGGCGACGACACGCCTTCACACTGTCGCGTCGCGTCGCCGCTTAGGCGCAAACCCCACATAATCTTACCGCAGTTGTGGCAAACACACGCGAGGACGCGATGTCGTGTCCGCGCTTCATCTTTTTGTTTGTCTGTTGGACGTGTGCGACACGGCGCTTACACGGCACAGACGGCACGGCACGGCACATACTACGGTCGTGGCAAGAGTTTAAAACAAAATTGGCGCGAATATTAAACACTATGAGGTGTAAATAAGGTCCTTGACAAGGCGCGGACGAGGTGCCGACGACGCGACGTGCGTCGTCGGGCGTACAAATTATCACGCCCGTGCCCTCGCCTGACTTAGTGTGACTTACGCCTTAGAATGTGGGTGCTGACCTAAATGCTGCGTTTGCCATTAATAGTGATGTGATTTATAATAACACATCGATAAGTAACGGAAGCAAAAACGTAGTTATATTTTCCATTCATAGTAAGAGCAGGTTAACTTCTTACTCTTTATACTTATAGAATCATTCAGGTATTAAACTAAAGTTCATAGATTTTGATCTCGTAAGTATGAAATTAAATTAAGTCAATGAAATATACTTTATCAACAATAAAGGTACAACGACACACAAAGGAAAGAAAAGGTATAAGGAAGCTTTGTTTCTTTATAAGCCATTTGTTTCAGGCGGTCTTGAGATAGGTATGTTATGTTATTCCTATATTTATTTTCTGGCTTTGATCACCAAGATTGAGGTAGCTAAAACAAATTAATTAATGTCTGTTCTGTAATCTAAACAAAATTCATCAATAAAATATCTAAAATCAATATCAAAAGTGTATTCGAAGTAAGATTTTACAAATCACGTTTCAACGTCAAATGAAGTTAACTTCGGCTTTGCTCAAACCAAGGCTGGCTCTCGTCTTACTCTAAAATGAAGAATAAAGTCTGAAACTTTATAGAATTCCATACATCTATATATATATTACGCAAGCCCGATTTTTGTACAGGCCATCAAATCCACATCCAAGGTCCGATATTGATAAATTATACCTCATTAGCTTCGTCTCATCCTGGAGGGGTGCATAAAACTCTTAGTTTTTTAAGTTTTTTAACAAAATACCAATTAAAATACATAAAAATAAAGCAAGGATTTGTTTACATTAAATGACATAAATGACAACCACTCAAATTTTAGTTTTTTTTTTTTCGTATAGTGGCGTTTGGCTTCTAGGGCATTTTGCCAATGTCAATAGACTGAAAAAGAATAAATAGCTAGAAAAAACCAATCCATTCCAAGCCTTTTCATTTCGCACAGACTCGAATAAGAATAGGTAAGGGATTATAAGTTATTCTAATATAAATTTTCCGACGAAACTTAACAGTATTGAAGTAAGTGGGCTTCCCAAACACGAGCTTAAATTAAAAATTGGTGCTGTTGTCATGCTCATGAGAAATCTAAATACGGCCAAAGGGTTGATTAACGGAACTCGGTTTCAGTTAATAAAACTATATACCAATTCTTTAGATTGTCAGGTTCTGACGGGTGCAAGTTCAGGCGAAAGAGTTATTCTTCCTAAAATAAAGCTTAGCCCTTCAGACTCCATCCTTCCATTCAAATTACAAAGATTTCAGTTTCCAGTTACTCTTGCATTTGCGATAACAGACAATAAACAAGAGTCAGGGGCAATCTTTGAAAAAAGTAGCTGTCTATCTTCCAAAACCAGTATTTTCTCACGGGCAGCTTTACGTGGCTTTAAGTAGAGCACAAGTTTTTGACGGTATAAAGATATTTATAGAACAATCTAAAGATCAAAGAATAATCGGACAATGCCAAGGTTTTACTACTTCAAATACACCGTGCTTTTTTAACCGTCTTACAAACGAAGCCCAATGTATATGCCCGTGATATAGAATATCTTGGCAATGTTTTTTTTTTTTTAAGAAAAAAAATCTAAGATTTTTTCAATAAAATAATTGATCGAGAGATCGAAAAATGTGTTTATCTCATATTTTTCTTTTGTTTTCCCATTATTTACGATTCTCATGCATGCGCAAATTGTTACTAAATTGTAAATATTATGTACAGGTTGATTCAAAAATATTTTGCATTATTTTATTTTACTTCACGGTTTTATTATTTTATTGATAAAAAAAAAATAACATTGCCAATATATTCTATATCACGGGCATATACATTGGGCTTCGTTTGTAAGACGGTTAAAAAAGCACGGTGTATAGTCTATCACGAAATTTGTTAATAAGTCAATATTTTGAATTTGGTTATATTTTATAGGGTTTTTCTTACTTTTCAGTTTTTTCGGCGGTTTAATTTTTTATATTATTTCAATTGGTGTAAATTAGATCTAAGATACATAAATGGTTAGGTATATGTGAAAATTAGAATAGTTATTGTCAAAACTTTGTTATGAAATAATAAAAAAATGGACGAATTTGTGAAAGAAGCTGTTTTAATTTTATTTTTTCAACGCTAAGTAGGTACAGTCAAGGTTCTATCAGATAATGTGAGCGAGCGAGAAATCCAACCAATATCTGACGGTGACTTTACCTACTTATTAAATGTTATCATTGTTTAGAGTCCGTTTCCTATTAAAAGGGTCGTGGTTTGTATGGGAGCCTATTCCACGACTTTTTTCTTTCCTCACAGTCTCTATATCGTCGATTGTAGGAATATTTATATTACAAGTATAAATAAATATCCAGGGTGTAATTTAAGTCGTGTTTTATTAGTGTTATTCTGATTCGGTAATAATAATAATTAAAAGGTCAGGTAAATATCTAAAATCATATTTTATTTTTATTTCTGCCGTGAGCATTTCTCAAAATGTTTGCACATAGCCCCGTCAGCAAATTTTAACTGATCCTATTTGTTACCAACATTTATTAAAATAAGTTGACTTTTGTATTCTCATATTTAGGATGATTGTAGACAATAGAGAACCTTAATGACTAAAAAATGCTAACTAACGTCTAATTTCTCAAATGATTCTTGATATCAAAATAAGAATCAATGAAAGATTCTTAAGTTTTTTTTAAATTGTTATGCAAAACTTTTGACAAATGTTAATTTCTACGTTGTGATTATAAAGCAATTAGGCTCAATTCTGGTGGGTTATATTTTATTATTATTAAGGCACCATTTCATTCAAATGTGTGTTTTGAGTACAGTATCGAAAAAATGCCTTATAAATGGTTTATGTTTCCCTATGAATATTTCATTACCATATTCTAGCGGCGGCGTTTTGACGCCGCTTCGGGTCTCTAGTATTCCATATTACGCCTCAGAGTTCAAATGACATCGATGTCGGCAAATTATATTATTGGTTTAGCATCCCTTCACTACTCTAGCAGATAATAGCCAACTATGTATTGTCACATGCAAGTAATAGGTAATTGCATGTATTACTTATGCGAGTGCGTTGGCCGTATCTTCATAACACGAAGGTGTAAGATTGTGTGTATCTTTCTAGTTTTCTGACAACATAATATTTTTTTAATCACAAAATTTATTGCAATTCACATCGTTAACAATTCATATATGTCCCCATCGAGGGGCTCGAGCCTACCTTAAAATCAGGGTGAGTAGGCCTTAGTCGACTACGCTTGCCAATTGCGGGTTTTTTTTAATTGACCTATGCTTGAGCAGAAAAAGTACGACGGATCAAGCTTCACCGGACTTGCGGGGGAGCGGAAGACTCTACCCCAAAAAAAGTCATGTACCAACGCGTCTAGGGGCGGCTAACCAGTGCGGGTTGGTCAACTTCACACTCAACCTTTAAACTACTTCGCAAGTGTGTGCAGGTTTCCTCACGATGTTTTCCTTCACCGTAAGAGCGTCGAATAAACGTACATGTGAATGGGGTATCATCAGTTTACAAATCACTACATAGTATAAAACAAAGTCGCTTTTTCTATCCCTATGTCCGTATCCGTATATCCATACATAGGGATTAAATTAAATCTTTAAAACTACGCAACGGATTTTGATGCGGTTTCTTTGAATACATAGAGTGATTCAAGAGGAAGGTTTATATGTATAATACATAAGGATAACCCACAATAACCATTTTCCCGTGCGGAGCCGGGGCGGGTCGCTAGTATTTTATAAAACAATATACCTGTAATCGTGTGGTACATTTGCCCGTAAGGCAAAGGATAATTAGAGGTATTCCCTAAGGATAGCAAACCACACTCGACTCTAATAGGATAATTTCTGATCACCTTACGCACGACTTAAATGAAAGGTGGCACCAAAATCTATAAATGGTACGAGTACATTCGATGCGAAGGTTATCTATGTTATGTTATGTTATGTAAGAAAGGATACATTTTAATATATATGACAAGCTTTTTACATCCTTTTATATTTTCTTTGGGTATAACGAAGAGTTGAAACTATCCCTTCTTTGAGGAACTAAGCAAGCCACAACTAATATTTTTCAATAATGATAAACCGATATCTCCATTATCCCTTTAAGTATTTTTAGTAAATTATTAATTTATATTGATACAGTACATATTTGTTTGCAAATATAATAATGTATCTTATCATAAATTTTAAAAAATTTCATAATATCTCTAAAAAGACAAAAGAAATAATTTTCTTCAGCTATTTCATCCAGAAAACATTTAATACGATTACCTAGTAATTGCCTTTGCAGAACCTCTATAGTCGCACAATTATCCCCCAATAGAAATACTCATTAGAGCTCAATTAACTGTTACACAATACCAATAACAGTCTTTAATAGGTTTCTTAGTTGGAATTAGTATTTATTGCGAGTTCCCACTGTTCAAGCTATCGGATCAATTTCCTCTCTGAAATAGATCCGTAAGAAAAATCGTGCGAAACTAGTGCCACGACTCGCCCATAAATGTAGCTAATAGGTACTATTTTAAGTTATTAGGTAATGAAGTTATTATAGCTTTTCTGACGCTTTTTTATTGATAATTAAAACTTTATTATTAATAGGTACAAGAAATAGGCTATATTTTAAATTGAATCAATTTACGTTCATGCTATAAAACAAAGTTAGGAAATTCGACTCTAGGTGTGAGAAATGCATATTGTTTATTTCGTGTAGTTTTTTAAAATAAATATATTTTGTTATAGCTAACTAATTATTTCCGTTTTAGCCGTCCACGAATAAAAAATAACTTCATGAAAATGTTGCTTCAATGAGAGAACTCTTACGGAATTTACTCGATGAATTATCTTTTTAGGATTCGATGGTGGTGAAAATGACACCTACATGGCCACAGAAGAAAATAATAGTACTAACCCACATGGCGTCAGTTCAACTCGCACCATTCCACCGGCGCCGTTCCCATGTCAGATAGGTCACGGATGAGGGGAACCTAACTGTCTCGAGCTAGCGGATAGGGCTCAAGTGTCTTTAGCCGAGAATCGGGATCGGTCACTTAGCTACGGCTTTAACAATAATGTAGCAAAGGTTAAGATATTTGTATGTCGTAAGGGAATAAACTGTTGTTTATCTTGATGTGCAAGATTTAGTCAGATGACAACTAAAATTTTTTTCAAATCATTTACTATTACAAATAAAAATTATCTTATTTTGTGTTTGTATGTGTATACTGTCTTTTTCTTTGTGTAGGTTGTAAGTAAGGTCATCGACCGATCCCATTAATTCTGGTTTTAGAATTAATGACCAAAAATTATTATTATTATTATTGACTGTTACAGTGACGCTCACAGGTTTTTAAATTGATACGTTTGTAAATTGATACGTTCGAAAAAAGTAGCTTAATTTATGCTACGGAGTACTACGTGTCGTAGCAATATGCTACGGAGTGCTACGCCACGCCGCTATTTTTCTAATTTGTGGAGCCGTTTTTAGGACAATTGTTGTACACTCGTTGTTGTGACGTAATTAAGTTTCTATGTGCATATTTGAATGCCTATATAAATTGCTCGTAAGTTTCGTGATTTAATACGACAAACATTGTTAAAGCTAATGTTGGAAAGCTATTTGTGTCCAAAGCAATTTATAGCGCTTTTTTAAAATACTCGTACACCGTAAAATGAAATAAAAATATAAAGCAAAAGAGGTTTGATACAATATTGTCCGCAAATAGATTTAAATCTAACAATACCTAAGCCAGCAATCTCGTAGATCTGTAGGTATTCCAAGTCAATTTACTTCTAGACAGGAGACGATTCAGCGCAGCTATCTCCAGGGACGCCACCTCTGTCTAGGATTAAGACACTGTGTGAACGCATTCGAGTCAGGGCGTGTGGTGTGTGCACAGCTGTTAGGTTTGATTAAACTGCACGATTGGAACACTGACTATTCTGTACCGCTACTCACTCATACCAGATACAGATTCATACCCATCGCTGGGGCAGAACTTGCCAGTTTATTATTTGCGAAAGAAAAGTGGCAGTGGAAAGGCAATGAATTGAATATTGGAATTACGTTTTCTAGTAGTTTTGCAGGATAGTGCTGCGGCGGAAATAAGATTCGATGCATGAAAGTCCTTGCGTTCGGATTGAGCTGTGCTTGTCAGTGGATGTTTGGTCAATGTCACGTAGCGCTGTTGTTGAAATGCTGGAAATGGTTCCAGCTATTGAAACGTATAAACAATTTCCTGGAATTTCTAGATTGGTTCGACGAAGTTATATGATTGGATTTAGTTTATTTGTTTATTTTATGTATTTTGGTGCGGCGGTGTTTGCAGTATTATATTCAAAGAAAATGATCTGTGGAATAGATTAGTAAAAGCCACATTCAAGTGGGCGTAACGTTTACTTGATTGATGGAATCTCATGTTTGAAAACAGTAATGAAGACCTAAAGAAAATTTTGCGATTCTTCACTTTAACAAAAAAAAAAACATTGCCGGGTTCTTAACTTTTTAATTTTACAATTTTGCAAATAAATCGCCCAGACCGCAAAAGTATCTTACCGTCTGCAGCTCTATTTGAATCATCAGCTAAGCTAAGTCATTAGTTCATGCAAATTTTACCAAAGTTTATATAGTTTGCCGCTCACCTCAGTACACTAACGCTACGTTTATTTCTGAAAGAGTGCGTGATTTTTTACAAGGTCTGACTGCTATTTTAAATCTAATGGCACAGTCTACTGCTTGTCAATCTTAACACTCATGAAAATTATAGCTAAGTAGTTTCATGTGTTCGTGTGGATATTTTTCTATTTTTTATGCGGAAGCTTATTATTAGCCTCAGCTGTTTTTATATAAAAAATCTATTTGTGAAACTTTAGTGCTGTTAGCTTCCCGAAGATATTAAAAATAAAAAATAGAATAATTAACTTCATCTCTACCCCGAAGTAGTCATGTACCCAAATCAACCTATGGAACAGCAACTTCTGTTTTGATCGGCCCTGGTAACTTAAATGTGTGCGTTTGCGAACTGTATGTCTGGACATCGATTTTTCTTATTATAAATATCGACAAGCAACTTGAGTAAGCGAGCGGGGGTGAGGAATGAGCGTGGAGGGAAAATAATATATTTTACTGTGAACCTTACGTCCGCGAGTTCTACCACGTGACATCTTGTTCAAGTTGTCTGCCTCTAGCTACATATGCATGTTATATTTGACATGCGTTCAACCGTACAGCAAAATATTAAAATGATTGGCTAGTCACGTTAGCATGTGCCTTTCACTCATTACGAGTTACCACTTGTCTCGTATGCCTCAAGGCTGCTTGGGCTGTTTGCCGCTCAATTGCCTCCAATGCTATTGGTAGGGGACAAAGATACCATTGTCTTGTCGTGATAATATCCCAATTGGAAATATTAACTGGTTTAAAACTGTTGGGTATTTTTGTAGATAGCATTAACAGGATCACGATAGTAGGTTATATCTACTTAAGTCTACAAGAATAAAATACCAGTAAAGAACCACCGACATGACGAAGAAAGAAGAATAACGAAAATTCAAATAACGAAAGTTAGCATATTGTTTTCTATACAGTTTGTGGAGTGGCAGTTTTGTAAAATTTTCCGTTTTGTAAAGAGACGAGATTCATATTTTTACCATAAAAATATGTGGGAAAACAGTTCATTGCAGTGACTTCATGAATTCAAGAGATCTAAAATTGTTTGTGAAAAATCAATTAACCTCCTAAACATGAAACAGAGACAAAAGTTCAAGGCGCCATGACACAGCACACGTCATTACAACATCATCTAGGATACAATTACATGTATTATTGTATGCGTCAAGCCGGCTACACCACCGATTGCCTACTATAACGCTAGCACACTAAACCGCTGGCCCAGATTGTCCCGCTCCGAATCTCCGCCAATCGTGCCAACTTTACAATCAGTGTAATGTGGCTCTTAGTGCGGGAGATTAATTCGGATTTATTACCAAATCCGAATAGAGAATAGAGAAATATTACTTGCTGCTTATATAGTCTCCTACGCCTAAGGTTCCTTCGAAGGGTGGTGTTGCTATAGTCTTCACACTTTTCAGGCGGATTGGGTATCACAGTTGTTGGTTATAAAGGTAAACGCAGTTACTCGCAAATTCTTGGTCGCGTTCTAAGCTGGGAATAGCGGCGCACTTCGTTCACAAACGATGTTCGTTCATGTTATTATAGTAGCCAATTTATCAAAGCTCTTGTCTTGGAGGCTTTAAAGCTTTGTTTATCTGTGCATCTTTCGTGGGATATATTATTTATTATATAGTTAAATCAGTAAGTTCAATGGAAATGAATTCAACTAAGGCGTAGTAATCACCTCTTTCATTACGTAAGTCCTTAAATACCTCTTTGTACACAATACCTGGCGCAAACGCATGGATTTGATTTAATCTTCTTCGTTGAAGACAACCCCCGTCAGCTGTTTTGATCACATGAAGGGTTCGCTGAAATAGCAACGTTTCAAAATTGGAAAATGAATGCGAGCTTTTTCAAAAACGTCCGCTCCGCTAATTGGTTTGGCGTCTTTGATTTCAGCCTCGCTACGAGTTTGAAGGTGGACGTTTTAATGAAGATAAACTTGTCCGGTCAAATTAAAAAATAAAAGGGTCGTCGTACTCAACTCGCCGGTTTTTAATACTTCTGCTATACCTACCTACCTGTCTACTGTATCTATTATAGGTAACGTATTTTTACGGGTCTTATACGCGATAATTTTAAGTAGGTACGTTTTACGAATACTTAATTTTTACTCGACGTACTGTATCTATCCTAATTTATTAATCGAGGGTGTATAAAACATTGTAGTTTTATAGAACACCGATATTTTTATTGCCAAGACAAACAGATTTGATCGGAGAATCGTTTAGATTTCGAAATAAATTGTAGTAGTAAATATTAGTATGAACAACCAATACAACCACCATCGCCATTATTACCAATATTATTATACTTCACATTATTGTTTGTTAGAGTTTTTTAATTCGTGGCACACGCTTCAGTCACGTTTATTTTAAACCGTCTGACACACGCGGAAGGTTTGGAGGTTAGCTCATTACCCTCCATTGTTGGATGATGTAACGACAGCAAAAACGGAGGACGCACGCTTTGTGCTGACCGTACAATAAAGCCTGTGATGCTGATTTTTGGGCAAGCTTAGCGTTATTTGGGGTTACACTGCCTGACCTTTGAACGGCTCAAACTGAATATTATGTATTTGTGAAAGTTCAGGAAAAGATGTAGTAGCTTAGGTAGGTAATGTAATATAGTTAATATATCTGTTACGGCTAAAGCCCGAAGTGCGGCTACACCTAGTTTTAGCCGGTTAGAACTAGGTGTAGCCGCACTTCGGGTTTTAGCCGTAACATATCTATCTCACAAAATTACCCTGCATTCAAATAAAGTCATTATCCAGGTATCATATTGAATGAAAAAGCAAGTTGTGCTTAACTATGGTGATTCTGAAACTGGCTCTCCAACTTGACATATTCATTAAAAGAGATCGCTTATTAGCTCGTACTGCACGCTTGGGCGAATTAATCAGTGATTAGACTGATTAGTGTTGTCTGTCGAAATATAATGTGCAATAACCTCAAATGTGTTACATTTTTATTTTTATTAGGTACTAGCTGTCTGCCCGCGGCTACACCTGCGTTCTTTTTCCACTTTTCCGTAGTATTTTTTACCTATCCCACGGGAATTCTTCTTTTTCTTCGATTAAAAGTAACAAAGATGTTGACCGGGGATATAAGGTAACACCATGCGTTTCATTCAATTTGGTCTAACAGTTTCGGAGATAAGCCCGAACAACGTATTGAGCCGCATGAGTTACTATAGTTTTTTAACTATCCCACGGGAACTTTTTAATTTTCTGGGATTAAAAGTATCAAAGATATTGACCGGGGATATAAGGTACCGTCATACAAAATTTCATTCAAATCGGTCTAACAGTTTAGGAGATTAGCCCGTACAAACAGACAAATAGAGAAACAAAATATTTGAAAAAAAAAACCTTGATACGTTCTACATCAATTCTTACATCGCCCTGACTCGGTTCTTAGATTTTTTTTTCTGTGTAGGTACAGATTTTGGATCTCTAAACACGTCTCTAAACTTTTATTATATAGATTTTGCTTTTATTTGTACTCGGCAAAAGTCGAAAATCAGGTCTTATCAAGTCGGCTACTAATCAATTACGTTTCTTGGAAATGGCTTTAGAGATTTGATTTAGATTTCGTAAATATTTAAATTTATCTTTTACATTTGCCATTTAATCTAGTACTAGATGTAATCAGCTGAAATTAAATAAATATTTGTGACGTTCCACGTGAAAAGGAACCTCATGGCGGGTTTTAGTACTCATATAATCTTTTTAGATTTGAAAAACTAATTGGTTGCTGATTACAGGGATATGCGTAACTCAATACCTACCATTAGGTGGAACCTCACGTTTAATACCTAACATTACCAAATGATGTAAAAAATTATCCGTTTTAATAATGACCGATACCAAATTAATTTTTTCGCTTAGATTAAAAAAATTCACATAATAAATAATAAGTATATAATAATACATTATTTATTCAGTAACTTCTTATACTACTAGTTTACAAATAGTGAGGAACTTCCAGTAAGTAAATAATTTACTTGTGGCGGGATATCACATATTTATGTTTTTTAAATATTTTCCTTCTTTATGGTATCATAAGTATTTATGAATAATCTTCCTGCTGTATTTTACAATAAGTTCAAAATTACCATGTAAGCAAAAGACGTAGTAGAGCAAATCTTTTTCAAAATTAGTATCACCAGTATTAAATTTCCACCCAGCTAGCCTTTGATATCCAAGACTAATTTCCTCAGCTTCCCATACTAATTGCGCGGCTCGCGTTTTTCATCAAATTGTAAAACTTCTTCCTCTGAAAGTTTCTTTTTAGTTATATTAGATTCAGAGGATTCCGGTGGCGAGTTGGAAACTAATTAACATCTGTAGTCAGCTGCATGTAAATGCCTCTTGCGTCTCTCTCGGCGGAATTCTGGGGCGGACTTGGCTTGCGTTTCAATTTCAAAATATTGTACATGTTAGATAATATAATATTGTTACATTTTGTCAACTGTTTGGATTTGATCAAAGTTGTTAAAAATACACTCATAATCTTCAAACTGAAAATTTAATAACATAAACACGTAATTTATTGACCGAGAAATTTTAATTTTGTGGGAATTGCCATGATTATGTTGTGAATCCGTAATTAATTAATCTCTTTACACTCTTTCCTTTGATTTTTCTTATGTTACTTTTCAATTATTAATCTCTTATCAAAGTCACTTTCTTATATTTATTAACATAACCATAACATACTTTTCTATTTGCTGTAATCAGCTTAGTATCGCGAAATGGTAATAAGAATGTGATATCGGGTTTGCAGTGTCCGCTTCTAAAGGTAGTTACTGTTTATAGGCGAAAGCCAACGGTATTGGTTGTTGTACTTATTTCTTGATGTTTTAGTTACACATGTGAAACTCGTTGCCCATTTTTCGGTAATGTATGTTTTGTCGCCTTGCACTACACACGAAGAATTATAGTTATAATTCAATTATGGTTAAACTACAAAGAACCGCACAGTGTGAATCTTATTACAAAGTATAAGATAAATAATTTTAATTTTGTTTACGGGATACAGAACTACCACTTAATAACAGTGGTAACAGTCTCGTTAATGCAGACCATACGGCAGTATGTGTTGTGTACTAGAAAACTATAACTTGGCTCGCCAACGCACCACCACACCTCACAGGCCAACCGCCGGATTCTAACTGCCGACTCGCTCTGTTGTCGGTGACGTATGCGCTCGAGACAAGGATGTCTATATCAATACACTACATCCCTTCCTTATTTATTTATTTTTTTAATTTACATTATATTTAATATATTTACAATCTCATTCCTAGCAACCGTTATCAACAATTTACATTTTCATTTAATTAATAACCTAATCATCCATACTGCTTAAACAATCCAATGCCTCATTATTTTCTGATTCAACATCATCGCTTTTCTTACTTTGTTCACTATTTTCTTCATTGCAAACTCTCCACTGTCCTTCTACTCTTTTTAAATGTACTATGTTCCTTCTGAGCACTTGTCCTGTTTCGTTATTTTCCACCAGTACATCTCCTCCTTCAGTTCTTTTTACCGTATAAGGAGAATCATCATAGTTGAGACTTAGTTTATTATCTTTAGTCATTTGTTTTACATATACTTTGTCCCCCACTACTAAATCATTGCTTTTTGCTCTTCTTTTGCGGTCTGTATATATTTTTCCCTTTTCTTTATTCTCCTGATCTTTATCCCTTATTTCCATATCCCCTTCTTCTGATTTTCCATTCACATCCTGTATCATGGGTAGCTTGTCCCGGAATTTCCTCCTGAAAAACAATTCTGACGGAGTTTTCCCAGTTACCGTATGAGGCGTACTGTTATACATGACCAAGTAATCCAAAAGCGAGTCACGCCAATCATTTTTCTCTACTTGGCTTATTTTCAGCCTCTTTAAGATATCCCGGTTTTGGCGTTCTACTTCCCCATTCTGCTGGGGCCAGTACGGCACTGTATTAAAAAGTGCTATATTCCTCTCGGTGCAGAACGTCTTAAATTCTTCGCTGCAAAATTGCTTTCCATTGTCGGCAGTGATAGACCCTGGATTTCCTAAACGGCTAAAGATCTCTTTGAGATGTGTGACTACTTCCGCGGTGGTTATTTTTCGGCATATTTTGATTTCCTTATAGCGACTATAGTAGTCAACTATAACAAGCAAATAGTCCCCACTAGGAAGTGGGCCCATCAAATCGACGGCAACATCCATCCATGGCTCTTCTGGCAACTCCCTCCGCTTTAAAGGATAAGGCGGATTTGGTCCGGAAACCAAAGTGCAACCCTTACATGACTTAACCACCATTTCAGCATCTTTATCGCACTTTGGCCACCAAACTTTCGTCCTAAGCCTTGCTTTCATTCCAACTATCCCAGGATGACCCTCGTGGGCAGCCCTTAACACACGTTCCCGGAGTGACTGTGGGATCACGATTCTTGTCCCTCTCAGTAAAATTCCTTCATAAAAACAGAGCTCAGTACCGAAAATTTTATAGGGCTTAACATCTTCGTGCCAATTATTATTGTAAACTCCGTCTTTTACTTTCAAAATCTCCGGGTCATTAGATGAGCATTGCATTATTTCCTTTAAAGAAACCGCAACTGGTACACTGTTTTTGACAATCTGGTGTACATGACTGTCTTTAAGAATTGGTACTGACTTAGGCACATTGCACAGCCTTGATAAAGGGTCAGCGATATTTGACTTACCAGGCCGATAGATCACCTTGTATTTATACGATTGTAAACGTAAGATCCATCGTTCGATTCTTGCGCATGGTTTAGATTTTACGCCAAATATCACTTCAAGGGGTTTATGGTCTGTGACCAACTCAAATTCCTTACCATATAAAAATATATGGAAATGTTCAACCGCCCACACAAGTGCTAATGCCTCCTTTTCAGTTTGGCAGTATCTGCGTTCGCAGTCTGTCAAGGTTTTATGGCCATAAGCTATTACCCTCGACCCCTGTTCGTTCACTTGAATCAATACACTGCCTAAGCCTACTGGGCTAGCATCAGCCACAACAATAGTACGGTCTCTCACATCATAATATCCAAGTGTTGAAATGCCTGTAAGTGCCTGTTTTAAAGCATCAAAACTTTGCTGCTGATCTTTACCCCATGTATTTTTTATATCAACATTGTCACCGTTTTTGTTACGCAATAACTCTTTTAAGGGTTCTGTAAGCGTTGCGAAATTGGGAATCCATTTGCTTACGAAATTGGCGAGACCCAAAAAGCTGCGGAGTTCTCCAGATGTTATAGGAGGTCGGAATTGCTGAACGGTAGATATATATTTTTCCAGTGGCCGAACTCCGTTTTCTGTTAGCTCATGCCCTAAAAAGCTAACTTTCGTCAATCTATAACGACACTTCTCACTGTTCAGCACTACATTGTTTTCTTTTAGTACTGTAATGACTCTGTCAAGCCTCTTGTCGTGTTCTGCCAGATCCCTCCCAAATACTAAGATGTCATCAATAAAATTGATGACACCCTCACAACCAGCTAATATTCTTTCTATAGTCTTTTGGAAGATTTCGGGGGCACACGAAATGCCGAACATCAAGCGTTTATAACGGTATAGTCCTTTACCAGTGATAAATGTCGTTATATGCCGAGAATCTGGATCAATTTCAATCTGGTGAAACGCGTCCTTTATATCTAGCCTAGTAAAGAATTTAGCCTCCCGCACTTTAGGTAATAATTTGTCCATTGTGGGCAAAGGGTGATTTTCGCGCACGATAGCTTGATTTGCTCTTCGCATATCGATACACAACCGCACGTTACCATCATCTTTTAAAATGGGCACCATGGGCGAAACCCATTTAGAAGAACCTCTAACTTCTTCGATAATATCTCTTTTTGCCAGTTCATCTATTTTGTTTGCAACTTTATCTTCAAGGGGTATCGGAATCCTCCTATAAATAAACAAATATAATGAATAAATCAACAACATTGTTTTATTACGTGTAAATTGATACAACACAATAACTTAAACAATTATTATTTTCTTGCAGATAATCATTATTGATTAAACTTAACGAAACGAAATTAACGAAACGAAACGGAACGGATTTAACGAAATTTTACCTGTAGGGTTGTGCCACCGGTGCAACCGAATCATCGATAGGTAGTTTAATCAAAACATCCCTTAGCTTGGGGAAAACCATGTTTTCCAGATGGTTGATATCGTGATCAAAGCCAATTTTAAGAACACCTAAAGCCTTGGCCGTAGTTTTTCCCAGTAAATCCCTCGATCCATTCTTAATCACATAAAAAGTCGCTTTCTTAGTTTCTTGTCCAACCTGTATAAATGCTTCAAAAGAACCAATAATCTTCAAAGGTACATCACTACCATAAGCCAAGAAATTTACGTCTGGATTTGGTATTTGATTTTCTACGATGACCTTCTCATTTTTCATCTTTGTCCATGTATCTTCTGTAATGAGATTCTGCTTACAACCAGAATCTATAAGCATTTTAATTTGAACTCCACCTACTGTGCAAGGAAACTCATCATCGTCATCTATGTGAAAAACATAATGTATTGTTCCTTGTTCTTCGCGATTTGGTCCTTCTTCTATCTCATCTGCTACTTGATTAATTCCTATTCGGTTTTGATTTCCTTTAGCTTTTTTCTTATTGTCTGCCTCCGAATGTCTTTCTACTTCCATTTTCCTTTTTTGTGGCTGTTTTGTTTTACAGTGTTGTCGAAAGTGTCCTTTTAGACCACATTTAAGACAATTTTTATCTCTTGCAGGGCAATCTGGATTACTCGATCCGTGGTTCCGGTTTCCACATCTTCCACACCGTGTTTGTGCTTTGAAACGCGTTGCATTTTGATTTTCGACTCTTGTAACAATTTTGTTAATCCCTTGCGTAGTCTTGTTTGTGGAATCGAATTCCTCTAATTGTTTATTCACAGATTCCAAAGAATTTGCCTCCTTGATTATTTTTTCTAGGGTTACATCGTCTCCAATTTGAAGGATTTTTTTCCTCAACTCAGTTGAGGCACATTTCTCCACAATCTGGTCGATAATATGATCATTTTTGTCTTGAAATTGACATTTGTGTGCTTGTTGTCTTAACCTGATCAGAAACTTTTCGAATTTTTCGTTCGGTTCCTGTTTAAGCAGTCGAAATAAGTGTCGTTCGTATACTTTATTTTGCTTTGGAGCAAAATAATCGTCCAACTTAGCTATAGCGATCTCAAATACGTCGATACCTTCTTTTGCTTCAACATTAGCATCAGGTAAGTTGTAAAACACTTCTTGTAAGTCAAAACCGCCGAAATGCAAAAGATTTGCCCTTTTTTTCTCACTGTCTGTGATAGCTGCTGCCTCTAAGTATATATTTAAAGCTCTTTTCCACCTTTCCCACCTAGCAACAACCGAGCTCGGTTCGCCTTCGCAATCAAACTTTTCCAGCGTCAGTGACACAGCCATTTTGATTGTGGGGCGACCTGTAAGCAAATAATTGCCTAGTTACCTACCTATTTAAAGGTGGACACACATCTTAGTAATATAAACGCTCATATTACATCCCTTAGCTAATGATAAATTTAATTAAATATTTATCTTTCTATACTGAACCATTCAATGTAGCCCATATTAGTTATGGCCATAGTCAATTAAATGAAATCAATTATTATTAATTTTTCCGTTATACATCAATTTAATGAAATCCATATAAGTCTTTGCTAATATTCAATTTAATGAATTTTTCGAATTAGTCTTTGCTAATGATCAATTTAATGAAACTCTCGAATTAGTCTTTGCTAATGGTCAATTTAATGAAACTCTCGAATTAGTCTTTGCTAATGGTCAATTTAATGAAACTCTCGAATTAGTCTTTGCTAATGGTCAATTTAATGAAACTATCGAATTAGTCTTTGCTAATAGTCAATTTAATGAAACTCTCAAATTAGTTCAACTCTTTACTTATCTTCAATTAAATGAAAGTCACTCAATTAGTTTTCGCTAATATTCAATTTAATGAAACTCATACCAGTCATTGACCACAATCAAAAATACACATACATAGTATTTAACTTATATGTTTATGTAGCCATCGCACTTCCATGTAGTGACACGACACAATTAATCTAGTAAATAATTTAACTCACTACAACGCATGTATTTAATTAAAGTTACTGTTATTTCTTGAGAAAGGGTTTTTTTATTTATTTGTAAAAATGTGGGTAAACAATCCATTCTATACCCGGCTTAATATTTTTTTCTATTGAAAGTAGGTAATTGAAATATCACTGGACTTGCTGCTAAACATCGATCGGATTTAACCTAAAAGGAATTTCCATTTACGATGTTATTATAATTGAACTAAAACATACATAATACTTTTTTTTAATTAATTTTACTTGAAGTTCCAATTCATAACTAACCTAGTTATGGTTTAACGCTAAAAGTTAATAGGCAAGTACATACTCACATCAAAGTTATAAGTAGATACTACATTAACACTTAGTACATAGTACTAAAATAAGTGTTCCTATAGATTAACAGGTGTTGTTTATCTACTGATACACTCGCGATGTATATTTTTGGAAGAATTATACTATTT
The DNA here is from genome assembly GCA_948473455.1 of Teleiodes luculella. Lineage (NCBI taxonomy): Eukaryota > Metazoa > Arthropoda > Insecta > Lepidoptera > Gelechiidae > Teleiodes > Teleiodes luculella. The sequence goes on from OX419589.1 coordinate 15,310,675, forward strand.
GTGGTTTTTTTAAACTAACCTACTAGGTACCTATCAGGATAGAATTATGATAGGACTACTTACATCTTTTTCTTTATTATATATAGGTAATTAAATATTTCATCCCTGTGTTATACAAATAATGTAGGTAGGTAATGTAATTGTGTGCAGATCAACCTCCATAGACTCCATACTTTGCTTTTTAATACGTAAAAACGATAAATCAAATCACCTTCTACATTACTTTGACTTAATCTACACTTTGTTTTGTTTTGATTTTTTTTTACATAGCTCTCATTTACCCACTTTTGAAATAAATAAAAATGACTATTTCTATCTTTTAATTACATTTATGATTACGCCTTTTTTTGTTTATGTAAGTACTTATATTTTATTACTCACTTTTTATCCTGTCGCCACTTATGTTGTGTACTAGAAAACTATAACTTGGCTCGCCAACGCACCACCACACCTCACAGGCCAACCGCCGGATTCTAACTGCCGACTCGCTCTGTTGTCGGTGACGTATGCGCTCGAGACAAGGATGTCTATATCAATACACTACAGTATGTAACTGTGAATGCAAGTTGTTATTACGCTAGATAGCATACCACAGAGTAAGTATCTAGGTAATAGAGCAGAATCAGTAATATGTCGCTACTATTATTATCTATTCTGTGGTGTCAGCAATAGGTCTTTATTAGATCATTTATATACGGACGTCCCTAACCTAAGGCTGGATTTTACTATGTTAATCGCACTGGCCAATGTGGGCTGGTCGACTAAAGTCTCCAAAAATATTCAAAGGTTGTGTTTCAATATCTTCGGAATTGTGTGCAGGTTTCTTCACGATGTTTTCCTTTATCGTAATAGAGCAACAAGTGATTCGTATAAAATTCTGAAAGCAAAAGTATATTGATATGTTTTGAAAACATGACATGACATGAGCGAAGGAATTCAAAGCCTCTGTCTGGAGAAGGTCAGCTCATACTGGGTTTCTACAAGAGCCTAATCAGAGCCTCGTCATAATGCAAAGTATACTTAATAATTTCTGATAACAGAGTCTCTCTGTAGTCGGAAATTTTATTACAACAAACAATAAAAAAATATATCATAACATAAACTGTGAAATGCGATACGTTTTGGCGAAACATGATTCTTGAGCACACCCACTTAGAGTTCAGAACTTTGTTGGCATAAATTGAAAAACTTGGTCGTTGTATTGTCGTATACGAAGTTTGTTTTCGCTCGGGAACACAGTTTTAAATGAAAACAATAAACGTGCGTAAACTCGCAGAAACATATTCAAGTACATTTTAAATATTCACAGACATACCGTTGGTCTTAGACAGTTCAAGTAGGTATTTTAGGAAATTATGACTTGTCTCACTCTAAAAGTCTTGTGTAAGTTTATAAAGGTTTGTTGAAATTCCTGTTCGTTTCAGACGAAAATATCTTTGACTCTTTGTAAAACATCTCTACGTTTACAAAAACGATGATGAAAATTATTAATATTTTGCGAGACTAAATTGCGAAGATAACCCTTTAAAATGTCCGTTAGAGTAACAACTGCGCATTCAAACCCGTCTGCAAAGCGTGGGTGGGTTTATAGCAAAAACATTGTTTATGCATCGGTGGACTATTATAGTCTGCTATATTAGTAACATTGTATCGTAATATAGATCACTCATCATATCAATATCGTATTAGTAACAGTATTCCATTCTATCAAATGCTCCAAGCGCAATCGCCCGCAAATGCAATTAATGTAATTACAACGCGCAACTACCCACTAAATGAAATTCTCAGGTGTTAGGATCACAGGTTCGTACCAAATAATCAACTTTCTGGTAAACCATCTATTCAGTACTAGCTGTCTGGCAGCTGCTACGGCCGCGTTGTTTATTGACTTTTCCGTAGTAATTTTTGACTACCACGGGAACTTTTTAATTATCCGGGATCGAAAGTATCTAAAATGTTGACCGGGGATATAAGGTACCACCATGCAAAATTTCATTCAAATCGGTCCAACAGTTTCGGAGATTAGCCCTTACAAACAGACAAACATAAAATTTAAAAAATATCTGGATATATTTTATAACACTTCTTATTTCCCCCTGAATTGGTTTTTAGCATTTTTTTTTCTATTTACAGATTTTCGACCTCTACAGTTTTATTATATAGAACGTACCGATAGAGACACCAGACCAGAGCGATCAGTCACGTGCAAACGCATCTAACTTGATTTAGTTCGCACCTCTCTGCGCACACAGACCTGACTGTTTGTTACGATTGGTTGAGCATACTGTGTTCTATTTCAGTATTGTTTCAGTTAAAAAAATACGAACTACATAATGGTAAAACTTTTTTTCTACCTATTTTACCTATTTTACTCTTGAGTTTTAGATAACCACTATAACTAGATTTAAATTCCTAATTTATCTCATTCTTTCAATTTACCTAATTTGTTAAATATTTACCAATTTTTTTCTTGTTTACAGTTAACGCAATAATACCTACGTAAGTAAAAACACTTTATTACACACAAAAATAGCAAACATTAAACAACACTGGAGAACATAATGTACACAATATGAAAATAATATATCATATTTTAAAGGCATAATAATATCTAGCATACGCTATTATTGCTTTGATATTATCGTTGAAAATCTTCCCTTTAATCTAGAGCGTTGCGGATTAAACTGACCTAATACAGTATTACGAATAAATTCCTCATAATGATTCTAGGAAAATCTGGAACGTGATTTTCAGTAATATTAGTGGATTGTAACTAAACTACATGTGCTATCGCTTCAGTGCACTCCAGCACCCACTAATGCAGGTCGATTCTAAGCAAAATGATTAATACTCGTCCCTGAAGTCAAATACTTTTGAGATAAGCTGCAGTTTGTTGCATTGGTATTTTAAAGATAATAAAAACACTGGTCACAACATAGAGGTAGAATGTTTTTTTGCTTTATGGGTCACATCGCAATATCTTCTCTATTCACTTGGTCAGTAAGTCTTTTGATTTTGGCTGTAATCATGATGAGGGTGGAATTACTATAGCATGCCCGCCCATAAATAAAAAAAAACTGCTGTCGCATTGCCACTTTTTGTAGACCTTTAATTTATTTTTGTTTGATTAGACTCGTATTCTTTAACTTCTGACGTCATTAAATGTCTTTCAAAAACCTATAATAAATAAGTCTCTGCTTACCCCTCCGAGAAAATTATGTATGTGTAATTAATAACTATCATTTTCTTAAATTCTTCAAACTCTTTAAGCAAATTAATATACAAAGACATAATATTGCGATAATTGGTTCTATTGCAGATCAGTTTCGTAGTAAATGGAATCGTAGACCAACAGTTGCTCACAGAGTCGAGACAATTAAATGTTGCACCCTGATTGGTACACTGGGGACACATTCGAGCACTGGTGATTATAACAGACAGGCTGGTGCAGGAACATGATGTACTAAATTGCTATCAATGTTTGGAGCATTCGCTTTGAACTATGCACATGTGTGTGATAAAAGGTTTTATTACCCATATAATGCAAGGTTCAAAGTCTATCTATTCATTTAATAGAGGTCCTATGATGTGAACAAAAACATATTACGGTTGTTGCCACCACTAAAATCGAACTGACTCTAGTCACTTAATGATTCAATGAACTAAGTTGTAGTTGTAGTGCGTTTTGGTTTATTTTGGGAATAAAATAACTAAGAATAAGATACATTTTACAGCACTGTGTTGTGTCCGGTAGTCGTCCTTTAAATTTGTAATTAGTAAATAATTTATTTCACGCAGTTTTGGTAATTACGTTTTTTTTTATTTTAAGATGTTGACATCATAAATCTAAAGCTTTGTATAACTGAAATGTACAACATGATTAACTGCCTACTCTTCTTTCATCACTGGATACGAATGTTAATAATTAGTACATTGCTCTACAGATTATCATTGTTCGCCTCCTACACTCAGTTTGAATACAAACAAACATTACAAACCCGAGGTTGTTAATACTTCCTACGCTCAGATGAAAGTGAATCAGTGCGTTTGGTACACTCAAGAGCATGCTAATATGATCACTTTGATACCGCTTCTAATGTCCGTTGAATAACGGTGAGAATCGCGGCGCTCGTGTTCAGCTTAGCTTGCTTGTAGGGTAAGCTAAACACAGGCACCGCAGTTCTCATCCTTATTCAACAGACATTAGAACCGGTGCCAAGTCCAAATCGTTCAACTTAGCGTGCCCTTGACTGTAGTACCTCCGAAAGAGTAGGATTCGACCTTCGCCTTTTAGCACGTTGCGTCACCGAATCGAAAGTTAGATTTGTTAATCAATGTTCACTATAGGTACCTAATATCAATAGAATACTGGAAATAACCTTGTGAATAATCTTACTTAGCATATAGATAGATTAGTCTTTGACTGATTTAAGCCTACATGAACTCTACCTATTTATTTAGGTGCAGCCATCCAACCAATCTGAGCGTTACAAAGTAAGTATAATATTAATGTTTGTTCGAGGCTTTCGCGCTTAGTACATATTATTATACCTAAAACATCTATACATACCTATTTAAAATTATAGCGTTAAAACCCGTACAAATACATAATATTTATTTTTAAGTATTTCTATATTACTGCAAAGAATGAGTCTTATTATCGATAAAAAAAGATTTATATTATCTTGAGTTGAAAACTTTTGACGTATGCACAAGTTTTGTCGTAAGCAACGCAGATTTTGCTATTAAATCATCAATCAATCATTGAATAATCCAATGTATTTAACTGATTACATTTGATATAAGTACATATAATATAGTAAAATTAAAAGGGTGTACGGTTAAGTCGAGTAGACTTACATCTATATTTAGTTTAGCCCTCTATTTATTGGCTTGAATAATTCAGTCATGCTAGCAGCTTGGCATCATTTATTACGCGATTTATACTTGTCCATCCTTATTACTCGCAATATTTTCGATAAATTACAGATCTCCCGTAAATAACCGTAATAAATACGCGTTCATTTTTTATGCTACAAGGGAACTCGGGAGAAGATAGTGGGTAATAATCCCGGCTTTTCTGGCTGGCTCACTGTCTTCCCGGAATCAAGGATGGACCACTTGTAATATGGAAGAAGCATGTAATCAATCAGACTTGTCCATAATGATTTGTTTTGCAAAGACTAGAACGAAAACCGACGATGGCTGAAAATGTAGTTTTATTGACCTACGCTTGTGTCTTAAAAGTTCGACTAATCAAGCTTCACCGGGACTTAAAAATGTAACTATAAAAAAAATGGTACCTACTTGCTTTAAAATCTATTAGGACTTATCATATTAATATTATAAAAAGGAAAGATTAGTATTTTTGTGTGTATGTATGTTTGTAATGAATAAACTCAAAAACTACTGTACCGATTTCAAAAATTCTTTCACTTTTAATAAGCTGCATTAACCCTGAGTAACATAGGCTACCATTTACCACGGGAAAATGCCTTATTCCCAACGGAAAAACTGTTAACGCGGGCGGAGCCGCGGCAGAAAGCTAGTATTTTATAATTCGATTGAGTACGACATTTTTTGTAACTACATCATATGTTAGGTATATTCAAAAAGACCTGCGGCAGTTATTTTTATTTAATAAGGTAGAAAGAATCTTGAAGATAAACTCACACCGTATTTCAAAGAAAAACATTAATACTTGTGAAAAGTGGCACGAATTTCCTGTTCGTTCCAATAACGCGACACGTGGCGTAAAATTAGTGCGCCAGGTCGCCGCTTTAGCAATTTTCATTGCGCGCGATTACGGCCGACTGGGTTAGGTTTGTGTACAATGTATAGGGGATTTTAAGGATTTAGAATTATCATTTCAGTCAAAAGAAAGCGAGGTTATGGGATCAATTTTTGACTTTTGGTAGACTAGCGCAATGATAAACAAAAATAACATTAAATTAAGATTCAAGTACATTAGATAATTCAATGCACCTAAATGCTAAGAAAAAAGAACCTTCTCTTCGTCGTTAAATATTGTTGTACTGATACCCATAACACCAGTCGGTGCCTAGTTTAATATCAAACGGTCTTATTAAAATATTTGATAGACGTTTTTATTATTATTTATTGTATAGCCAGCAATAGATTGCTTTTACTCGCGGCGCTTGAATTGTTCTGCTAACTGGATGTGGGGTATGATGACGCGCCTTCAGCACATAGTAAGAGATGTATAGTAGACCCCGGTGGTCGGCCGTCCCGTAATTAACCGGCGAGAGATTGCTTCTACTCGCGGCGCTTGAAGCTTGAAGCGTTCTGCTAACTGGATGTGGGGTATGATGACGCGCCTTCAGCACATTGTAAGAGATGTATAGTAGACCCCGGTGGTCGGCCGTCCCGTAATTAACCGGCGACAGATTGCTTCTACTCGCGGCGCTTGAAGCTTGAAGTGGTCTGCTAACTGGATGTGGGGTATGATGACGCGCCCTCAGCACATTGTAAGAGATGTATAGTAGACCCCGGTGGTCGGCCGTCCCGTAATTAACCGGCGAGAGATTACTTCTACTCGCGGCGCTTGAAGTGGTCTGCTAACTGCGTTGACACACCTGCATGCGGGGTATGTATGAGTATGACGCGCCTTTGGCATATTGTAGGTTCTAAAAAAGTGCCATTTTTTACAAAGTTAAAAGATCTACAATTTTATTTACCTACCTATTTAATGACGTTTTAAGTGGATTGTCTGATAGAAATTGCTACCTTAGCAAAAAAGCCGACTATTTAAACCTTTGTTGTTGTGGATAGTATTTCTTACTTACGAGTATATCTGGTGTCCAATAAAGTATATTATTCGACTTTTGATAACAAGTCATAGATAAGAAAAGATATATTTTTTTATCTATTTATTTCCAATATATTTTGTTAGTGCATCATAAACTGATTCGATTTTAAATAATTTTAGTAACTTAGCAATTTTTTTATAAATATGACTCGTGAAAAAGAAACTTTGATGGTATTTTACATTATTGGTGTCTGTAACATAATATACATATGAAAGCTTCCTTAGTCGGCTTTATAATTTCAGTACGTTTCTAATAAATTTCTAATACGAACCGTAACATTTCATTTCCAATGAAAGGGTTCCCAATTATCAGACTTAATGATTTACCCAAGCAGTCGTGTTTATAATACTTAGTTGAAATATAACGTGTTGAAATCATAGGCACAGAGGTGTAAATCTTCTGATATTTGAAACGTACACGGTGTATGGGTGTATTATAAAAAGACTCACGGGAATTTCAGACGAAGTTTCTGAAGAGAATATTCACTAATTTATTAATAGTTGATGCAATAAATCGAATATATTATATTGCGGAAGCCACGAATGATCTTATAAGACCGTATTATTGATAAATTGGATCTTTTTATAATTCCTGCCATTCATTCTTTTTAAAATTCCTGCTTTAAAGAAAAGAAAGCTGCTGTAAAGATTTGATTGTTTGTTTGTTTCTTGTTTGTTTGTATTGAATAGTACAACTTGGTACAAAGATAGATTAGACTTTGGTGAATGACATAGACTACCTTTTACCGCGGGAAAATGTGCCAATCCCACGGGAAAAACTAATCACGCGGGCAGAGCCGCGGCGGAAAGCTAGAATATTTAATTTTATAAATATGCAGAACTTCCTTTACTTTCCTCTCGGGAATATAGATGTTACGGCGGTATTAATAGCATACGCCACTCGCAAAACTGTCTTCTTCAATTCTTCATATAAAAATTGTTAATTCCTTGTTCGTGGCGATTTTAAAACAAGCAACTCAGAATTCTCAAACTTACCAGCATTTACTAGTAAGTTTATTTTCTTTCAAAACTAATGTTAATCTTGCTGAAAGCTAATACTGATGTTTTGCGATTCGTTGTTCTTGTTACAAAAACAAACTTTTGTTGAATATCTGTTTTATGATAAAATTATTTATGAAAACAACTTTGCTAATATCAAGCCTTAAAAATAACTTTAAACTTAAAATGAAGAAAGTTTGTTGTTTATATTGATACTTATTTATTTAGTGCTTAAGTAGTTCGAAACTCTGTTTTTTTAATAAGATTTTATTTTATAGTACCTACTGATGTAGCCATTTTTTATAATATGAGAGAGAGAACTTCTATATTTTATACTAAGCAAGCACTAGCTTTCTGCCGCGGCTCCGCCCGCGTTAACAGTTTTTCCCGTGGCAATGAGGGCTTTTCCCGCGGTAAAAGGTAGCCTATATTACTCAGGGTGAATGTAGCTTTCTAATGGTGAAAGAATTTCTGAAATCGGTTCAGTAGTTTCTGAGTTTATTCATTACAAACATACACACACACACACACACAAATACAAATCTTTCCTCTTTATAATAATAGTATGATAAATAAGAGAGCTAATAATCTATACTAATATTATAAAGAGGAAAGGTTTGATTGTTTGTTTGTTTTTTTGTTTGTTTGTTTGTTTGCATCGAATAGGCTTCGAAACTACTGAACCGATTTAAAAAATTCTTTCACTGTTGGGAAGCTACATTCACTCTGAGTAACATAGGCTATATTTTATTTTCAAAAAAATTAGGGATCCTTACTAAAACTTCAATAATGTAACCCAAGGTGTAAAAAAAATACGTAAAATATTCCTAATAAGTGAAAATGCTCCGAAAGTACTGAACCTTTTAGTGAAACTTGGCACAAAGTTAGAATAGACCTTAGGAAAGAACATAGGCGACAATTTACCGCGGGAAATTTTCTCATTCCCACGGGAACAATTGTTAAAGAGGGCGGAGTTGGCATAAAGATAGAATAGACCTTGCGGAAGAACATAGGCTAACTTTTACCGCGGGAAAATTCCTCATTCCCACGGGAAAATCTATTAACGCGTGCGAAGCCGCGGCGGGAAGCTAGTAATATTATAAGTACAAAATAATTGCGCTTGAACTATTTGTAAAAAAATCAACAATTTTTTTAACGTCAAAATATCCTTTTTTGTTTTGTGAAATTACTAACTTTCCGGTAGTTTTTTCGTGGGAATGAGGGATTTTCCCGCGGTAAAAGGTAGCGTGTATTATTTCGATGTTTAAGCTATACATATTATTGTAAAGTTTCATTAAAATCCATTCTGTAGTTTTTGCGTGATATGCATCTATACATCCATCCTCACAAACTTTCACGCTTAGAATATTAGTAGGATTTACAAGAATGTGTTTATATGTTTAGCTAATCAAAGTTGTGGAGCTGCTTAGTAGCTTCTAAGTTAATTAGGTAGCTAGTTAGTTAAGAAAACCAGCTTTGGATGCCGTCTGAAACACATTCGCAACACAAGCGGTGCCTCAACTCAATCCGTAGGTAAATGAGTGACTCGTATACGGCTAGGGTAGTCAGACGACCAAAAGACTAACGGCAAATAATTCTTGAAATGCTTAACTCTTTACAAGGCAGTGCCCACTATATTACCACCATAATTTTAACCTTATACCCTCAACATAAAGACGAAAACGAATGAATTTTATAAAGTTGTTTTGCTTTATAAAGGGTTAAATTGCAAAATTATTTTTCTTCTTTGTCATCGCATGTTACCAGTTCATCTGAGGTTGGGTCACCTGTACATCTGCATCAGAAAAGTTTGTTCTGGGATGCAAAAATCTTTTCAAAATAGAAAATTGCGTAGAATTTAATAATATAACAATCTTGCGTTAACTGAAATACAACACAAACTTTCATAATTCAATAATATTACACAACTAGCTATCCGCCCGCGACTACGCCTGCGTTGATTTTCGACTTATCCGTAGTAATTGTAAACTATCCCATGGGAACTTTTAAATTTTCCAGGATTAAAAGTATCTAAGATGTTGATCGGTGATATAAGGTACCACCATGCAAAATTTCATTCAAATCAGTCCAAAAGTTTCGGAGATTAGTCTGTACGTTTGTTTGTTTTTTTTTTGTTTCTCTGTAAAAAAGATCTGGATATGTTCTATAACGCTTCTTACATTCCCTTAACTCGGTTTTTTAGTTTTTTTTTCTATGTACAGATTTTAGACCTTTACAGTTTTATTATATAGATTAGATTAGAAAAGGCTTACAACACAATTTGTAAATCATCAATCATTAAATCATTTTTATTCAAACCATTGATACTGATATTATTTAAACTGAGTGCTATTCTTTGTATTTTGTGACACTGACTATAAAATAATGATATTGATTGAAATCCTACCGTTACAACTGCTTTTTTTGTCTTGAAATCTAAATTCTCATTTTGGCAACCCTATTGTATACCGTATGTGGTACATAGCAGTCAGTCTCAGTCAAGTCGGTTTGGTTACAGATGGATTGAGTCAATCCCAGGCGCAGGGATGAAACTGTTGAGAATTTCACCGACAGTTGAGGTCATTAGTTATCCGCTGTTCAAAATTAGTATCGTTTTGTATGAAATAATACATTCAAAGCTCAAGTGGCAGGGTACGTGTCATGTCCTATTATACTCGTATGTATGTACTTTAAACTTTTCCGTGCACAGTTTCCCGTAGGAATGAGATATTTTCCCATGGTACGCCGCTACGCCCGCGTTGTTTTTCGACATTTCCGTAGTAGTTTTTGACTATCCCACGGGAAATTTTAATTTTCCGGGATCAAAAGTATCTAAGATGTTTAGCGGGGATATCGGCTACTACCTACCATGCCAAATTTAATTCAAATTGGTTGAACAATTTTCGAGAAAAGCCCGTACAATGCGCTGAGCCGTATAAGTTTCTATAGTATATTTACTATCCCGCGGGAACTTTTAAATTTTTCGGGATTAAAAGTATTTAATATGTTGAACGGGGATGTAACCATCCCAAATTTCATTCAAATCAATCCAACATTTTTGAGATTAGCCCGTACAAACAAACAAACAGAAAAAAACAAAAATTTTGAAAAAAAAACAGGATATGTTCTATATCATTTCTTACAATTCCCTGACTCAGTTTTTAGAATTTTTTTCTATGTATACATAGAAAAAAATGCCTAGATTAAGATAAAATCTACCTAGATTTTCGACCTCTACAGTTTTAATATATACCTAGAATGACCTAGATGTTTCAAATTATTGTTATATTAGTTTTGTTCCGACGGTACTCTTTTGGATTGACTTGAAAAATAGATCAAAATATGGAAATTGAATGTGCTGGTGAATAATTATCTAAATTCAAAAACAAAATAATTTAGGTGTTTTAGAAACAATTAATAAAGTCAGAAGTTAAACAGCTAACTCTAGTCTCAGATTAGCGAACCAATCTTAACAATTAGTCAAATTTAGGAGAGAGGCGATGCGATTATTCCTTATGTCAAGATTTCTTTTATAATTAACTTTACATGTCTACAACAGTCCACGTCTGCTAGACACGGACATCTCCCTTGAAAGGTATATTATTATGTAGTTTTTTTTTTGTTGTATAAGGTTGATGTCATTCAATTGATAAGGGAAAAAATAAGTACCCATTCCGAATTCAAAATGTCTCAACAATGTGCCCTCTGAAGACGTTGAAAATGGGAAAGGCAACCTTTATCGTATATCAAGAAACTTAAGTACACAGTGTACTGAATTAAATAACTGTTTCTGAAGAGGGTGAAGCAGTATGCGTAAAAACCAAACAATTTCGAAAGTACATTTGCCTGCTTTATTTATTTGTTTAGGAGTTGACATTTTGATTGGGCGGTATTCAGTGTTTTCCTGCTTAGAATATATGACCAAGCGAACTTTTCCTGGGTTCATCAGCAACCATGGTTCCTCAGCAACCACGATAAACCAACCAGCTTGAAAACTAAGAGATTATGATAAACAGTTTAGGAATGGGTTGAACTGTAAATAACTTTATTTGTTGATATAAATTTTGTGACGCTTTTGGGTATACTATGTATTTTCGTCGTATTAAAAAATGTGCTTTTACTAAGATATATTATAACAGTTAAATCATTCGTAGTTAGTACTTATAAACCTAAACATAAACCTAAGCAGAAGTAGCAGCGTGCTTGATAGGAAGATAAATGGCCGCGCCGCGTGTGTTTGATGGCAAATATTTTAATAAAACAGCCGTTACGATAGACAATTACAACGGCAAGCTTTTATTAAAACCATTAATGCGTACTAATAAGCTGGTATAGTATTTGAGAAATGAATGTTGTCTTGGTGGAGGAAATACTAAAAACGTAATGTACATAATCGTTATTATTTCAATCGAAAGACGTCCACTGCTAGACAAAAGCCTCTTCCATAGATCTCCACAACGATTGGTCCTGCGTTGCCCGCGTCCAGCGGCTAACGGTTATATATTTTTTAATATACAAAAATATCATAGTTGTTTTTCACTTTTACTGCCAGTTTCAAGTATATTGTTTTAAAACACAATTATCTCTAATGCTAGTATGTAAGTCCAGTGGTAGAGTTTCTTTATATGCTTGTCAACAACTTGTACAGATCTATCGACAGTTTTTATTTAAACTGGCAAACCTATTAAAACATTAATTAAAATTTCTTCCTCGTCTCTTGAGATGTAAACGCGATAATGATCCTCACCTATTCTCTTTACCTCTAACCAACCGAGTGGTGTTAGTTAATGCGGGGACCCATTACAGTTTCCCATTTCCCTGAAATTCGGGTAAACAACCAGTTTTAAGTATTTAAATAGTTTGTTTAGGGGTTCCGGGTATATGCTCTTACGAGCGTAATAGTTTAAATGAAGTTTTAAAATCCAGCTTATGCAAAGTGTGTTTAATGTATTCTCGTTATTGGCTCACTTTATTAATAGATTTTATATAATATTTTGAAGGGAAATTCTGTAATAAACAACTTACCATTTGGACACGTGAAGAGATTGCTCTGAAACAAATAAATAAACCAAATTAGATAATTCAATGAAATCAAATTTTCATACTAATCCGGACAAAATAAAGCGAAGCTGCAGGTAGCATAAAATACTGTGACCAGAGATTATCTCACATTTAAGTGATGTGAGTGAGAGACGACAAAAATATATCTTGTCACACGTGAAACCTTATGCTACCCCGGCAGATTAAATAAGCTAGAAGCAATTTTTATTTTTGACCGAAAAAACGGAGGAGGTTATCAATTCGACGCATATATTTTTTTATATATGACCACGCGTAATTTTTTACAGAGTATTATGAATTTTTTAATGGTATGGTTAAATTCTGATTATGGGACACTACGAAATTGAAAAAAAAAAAAACGAAACGTGCGGAACACGCACGGGGGATGACTAAACGAATATTTCCCTTAGGAATTATGTACTTTCCCGCTGTAAAAGGTAGCGTATATTCTTTCCCAAGGTGTATTCTATCTTTGTACGAAGTTCCATCCATAAAAATCTGTTCAATGGCGTTGGTGTTAAAGCGTAACAAACAGACAGAGTTAGAGCAAATTTTTCGACGGTTGTTTTTTTTGTTATAAATGCTTTATTTAGAATCAGAATGACACGATATAACACACATTTAATAAACTTAAGTATATTTGTATGTTTTTTTTTAATTTATTAGAAATGTGAAGTATTTCTTTATTTGTCTTTGTATCACAACGCTACGGAACAACTCTCTCTTTTTTATAAAAAAAAACTCTGAACGTTTTTCGTGCACTGCCATTTCCCTCGCAACAGAACGTTAAAATAAAACGAAAGTAAAACGGCAAACCTAATTGTAGATTTTAACAACGAATTTCAACAGAAACAGGTAGTTTAATCCAAAGGCAATTTAGTTGGCGGAATTCGTTCAGTTCACGGTTAGTTGGCCAAAAGGCTGGCACAGATTAAATAATAACCCGAGGTCACGCAGAAAGACATCGCGACGAGTGACGAACTTAGAGATGCCTGCGTTTACATTTCTGCTTATTTAACTTGGGTAAAATCGTACAGGGTGAATTTGGAATTGGATCAAACCAAGAAGAGTTGCCCTGTCCGCATCCAGCGGCTTCCCGCGACCTTCACCAGCCCGTAACATGCAGTGCTATGACAAAAGTTTGTCGCGCGAGAAACCCGCCATATTGAAATATCCTCCAATAGGATAAGATAATACGCACAACAAAATTATGTCTGTCACGCGTGGACCCCATGTTAGAGGGTCAGATCGTCGGTCTTTCTCGGGGGGCCTGCCCGCGGTCGTTGAGAAAGGCCTTATAAAGGAATAATCTTGCTAACCTATTATTATTAAGTTAAAAATCCTTAAAAATGGTTTACTTCTTGTCAAAATGTTTTGTTTTCGTATTCACGTTCATGAGGCCAATGCACAGCAATGTAATTTGAAATCATATGAAATGCCGTGTCGCGGTTTTGGTTTTGGTTGGGGACGCGAAATCAGGTTTAGGCCGTGGGTACGTACAGGCACCGCTAAACCAAGGATGACACACGGCTAATACAGGTTATAAAATGGGTCAAGTAAAATGTCAAATGGGGTTGGGTTGGCTTGGAATTTTGGGCTTGAATAGTTACTTATCTACTATTCACTAAAATTTAATAAAAAATAATGAAATATTACATGTTTTTACACTTAGTAATATCATGGTAGTAACGGCTTTGCGAAAACTAAAAAAAAACACGTTCAATCAGTAGATCTGATCAACTTTCAAAATAATCTTTTCCCGGAAGGAAAAATAGGAAAAGATTTCCCATACAAACTGTCCGATGCAAATGACAATTTTCGAAAAAAGGAAGGAAAGAAAAGAATAGTCGAATTTATTTTTCGTTTCCATTGAAAGATTTTTTAGAAAGTTACTCTAAACTAAACTATTGTCTGGAAATGTCCTTACAGTATTAGCCAACCTGTCCAAAGCACGTTTACGGTGATCCTATTAAATTCATATTTAAAATCTAAGTAGGTATAAACAAACATAAGTGGTTCAAAAAACTAATCTAAAGCACTAATTAAAGTGAACCCTCAATCGCGCAGTAGTTCTATCGTGATGAGATGAGTACAGCAGTCCTTTAGATAATTTAGATGAAGAAATTTTCCTGATCAGCGACTCAAAGCAAGTTTCTTTACGCTAAGTTGAATCCTAGGAAGGATTTCACTGCGAATTTCAGTTTTCAGAGCCAGATTAAGGCTTTGGAAGGTAGGTACTATATTTTTGTCAGTAGATATTTTATTATTCCTACTGAAGTTCGTTTGATAGTGATTGATTACACAATTAACACTCATATTCAACGGACCGGGAGGTTTTACTTGTAACTAAGGAGGCAATTTTTGTTTAGTAAACCTTAGGTTAGAGCCTGAAGTGTACTCTTGACTATTGATTTTGTACAGTACAGTACATGTTTCAAAAAGTTATATTTCTTTTTAAAGTTATAATATTTTTAATTCATTGCTGTCGTTAGGTTGCACTCGGTCAGTAAACACCAAATGCGATATCTTTGGAAACAATATTTTGCATAAACAGAAAGTGAAATCTCACCAAATACGTGGCCCACCGAAACTTTTTGCCTTTTGAGTCTCTCCTCGGGGCTCCACGAAACCCTATATTTTTTCTCTCTGAGGTATACTTTTACCCACTTTATTTACTTTCACTTTATTTGTGGGCAAATTCGATGGGGATTGCAAATAAAATCGAGTAATTCGATTCCCTTCTAGTTGAAAGTAAAAAGAAAATTATTCAGAAATACGAGATTTCATATTTTGTATTAAATATGGATGGGATTTTATTTACTTAATACATTGTTGTAATTTTGTTTGAAGGATCTGAACTTCAAAGAACTATTTTTAATTTACAAAAATCTTTAATTTTTCAAATTTGTGAGCGGTTTAGCGAATTTTTTTTTAATATATTTTAATTTATTTCTTTTAGTAGCCCCGACTTTTTGCGTCTATTGTGTAATTTACATAAAAACAAACATGATTTATATAATAACAGAAAAAGTTTTTGATTGACGAATATAAAAAAAATAACCTTTAAATAGTTTAAACATCAAAACGAATTTACGTGGGAAACATGCATATTGTGTGAAAACTGTAGTAATATGTATTAAGTACCAGAGGGAGGCACTGTTCTCGCGAAATAAGAATTCTTTTCGTGACATAAAGCACGGACGAGCCACGTGCCAAAATTTTAATTTCGTAATCCCCTTAGCAAGTGTACTCGCTTATACGCGAAAACTCTCACTAGGAATTTAATTAGATGTCAGCAAGTACTGTCTACACCATACAAGACGGGTGAAATTATACAGGGTTGTAAGCAGCGACTTAGCAAATACTGAAGCACGGTAAGCCAAGACTTTTGAGAAACTTTCCTAAACCAATTCAACACTTTAAAGTATTTTTGTGTGTAAAAGTTTTTTTTTTCTGGTAATGTTGAATTAGATTCATCGACTTCTTTCAGTTTTTGCTAAGCTATCACTTAAACCGTGCATAAAAAAAATTTTCAAATGTATAATTTTATATCATGAAATTCTTTGACAAATCTATGATGGTTAATGATTATCTTATCATGATTGCTTTTCAGTTATACAATTGACTGCCATATAATTAGGTACAACTGGCAAAATTTATTGGTGTGATGTAAACGGGACTTGGTTAAGGGCGCTCAAATCAGCTGTGATGTGACATGTCGCGAACGTGACGTCACTCACATCAAACAGGATTTTCCAATTTATTCGCAAGTAATATATTCTACATAATTAATTTAGCCGCTTATACGTCACGTGAACGACATTCTTATTTGGTAAATATATTAATAGGCTTCTTAACTCTGACGACAGGAGACAAGCTATTAGCTTCATAATACGTTTACATACATTGGAAAAACTTAAAGTTAATAAAAGATTTACTTTTTGTAATTCCATAACACGCCATAAGTCTACATAAATAATTTTAATACTGTAAATAACATACTCACTCATTGATGATTTAATTAAATATCAACAGAACTCAAAATTTTATTTTCGGAGTGACTACATTAGATGTAACTCTTATGTTTACCTCAGCAAAAGTAAGACTTTCCGAAAGTATTGAAAAAATCTTCAGAAAGATCCGGCCCATTAAATTAAACTACAAATACTCGTATTATAAGCTTACGATTACGTTTTGATGTTAATTACGTCGATATTTAATCTCAAATGTGCACTATTAAATTTTTGTCATATCGACTACATAAATTATGTCTAATTTTATTACCTAGACCTTAACGCTGTCCTCCTTTTAGTAGTAAAGTAGCACAAAGACTATTCTTGTTATTCGCGTAAACTGGCGAAGTTAGGTTCGCGTTGAACGTATCTACATGCAATAATTTACATTTTTATTAGGAAGCACGTTTGCTAAGCTCCCGGCTCGTTTGTTGTTTCGAGGTAAAAGATAATATGGAAATGTATCGAGTACACTCTATGCCAGACATTTTTAGTGGTGAACATAAAGATGACTTTTTGATTAAAACGAGGTAACTTGAGGCAGCTTTTCCTGTCTTTTTTCTTTCATAAAAAGCGGTCGACGTCAGAAATGTGGGAAAAACGCGCAAGTTTTAATGGTTATCTATATTACTATATGTGAAGTGGACTTTCTCAAATTGCTCTAAGTCTAAGCATTCAGTTACATACTGACAATAAATAAATAAACAATTCATTTTACTTTATTTTAATGAAGTAAGAAATAAATTATTTATTTACAATAAATGTGGTTTAACAAGCTTATTATTAAACACATATTTGTCAGTCTCACACACTTAACTAGTAGAGTACTTGGTATGCAAATTTAATATAATTCAATTTTAATTTAAATATTTGAATAAAATGTTAAGGGGCTCCCCTATGCTAAGTGGCGCCGCCGTCTGTTAAAAAATAATAACTCGCGAAGTATACATTTTTTATAAAATCCGGTAGGTCATTTTCAAGTTGGCGTGCTGTAGTATATATAGCGGCCATAAACTGTATTTATTATAGTCCGCTGTAGTTACAGATAGAAAATTTGCTAAAAACGGCCACTTTTGGCAAATTTTCTATCTGTAACTTCATCGAACTCAAACTAACAGAGTTGATGGCTTCTATATATCCTAAAACACCAAATCTTTAAAATGACCTACCGGATTTTTGAAAAACTGTTTACTCATAGAGTAATTATTTTTTAACGGATGGCGGCGCCACTTAGCATAGGGGAGCCCCTTAAAAGGCTTTATTTCTCTTTAAGATTGCCTAGTTCAATAATCAAACCTCAAAATCAATCCTCACATTGTATATTTCGTTTGCACTCTTTGTTATACCTATTAATAATAATAAATAAGCATTATTGTAATAATATTTTATTGAATATACTCGTAAAAAAGAAGAAAGAACAAAAGATGCGAACCTGTGGAGTTTGCGTGAACCTGGCAGCTCTGTTAAAACTAATATCGCATCGCCTCTTTAAATTTTTAAGAGTTCATTCTTCATTAAATTCCTATATAAATAAATTTGTGTGAGACGAGAGCCGGCCTTGGTTTGAGCAAAGCTTAATAACTTCATAGAATAGTCGTAAAATCTTACTTCGAATAAAACTTTTTGACTTTGACTTTGACTTAGAAAACAAAAATTTGCTCTATTATGCACACTGTGAAGTTGTACCTCCTGTTTTTCTTTAGTATTGTGTTGGTCAGTTGCCAAAGTTTACTAGAAATAGCACTACCCACCGCAACGGTGTTAACTTAGTTCGCCTTCAGGCGGCCAGGGAGGGATTGCCGCCGTAAATATATATTTTGTTATTTTTATTTATTCATTTCGACTGGAAAAAAGTCTCCCTGCAAAGGTTTCTACTACGATCGGTTCTGGTTGGCCCGCATCTGAAACCCGCTGACGGCTTCCCGCGCCCCTAACTAGATCGTTAGTCTACCTACCTGTAAATTGGTTATAGAAAGTAATATTTTGACAATTAAATTTAAAAGAAATACAAAAAGACACACACTTATAAAAATATCTGTTAAAATGAATTTGAATAATAATTTAAAAAATATCGGAATTTATACCGAAATTAGAATTTTGTTTGTAAGTATTTCGCTTATTATTTCGTGAGCTTTTTTTGATTTTTCTGACTATTATAATGTAAAGTTCAAACAGATAACTACTCCTGAATATGGATCTGTATCAACTACTGTTGTCTTGTAGATGGTGGACTGTTATCTATCAGTTTACAAACTTAATAATCACAAACAAATAAAACTTTGCTGTAGGTACTATCTAGACTAGAAACTAGGTTTGCTTAGGTCCCTTCCAATAACATCTTGCATGCATACAAATATTGCATCATCATCACCATTGACAGTTCATACAAGTTTCCGCCGACTGAAATCAGGGTGAATAGGCCTTAGTCGACCACGCTGGCCCAGTGCGGGTTGGTCAACTTCACATACAACCTTTGAATATTGCATCAGAGATATTTTTCCTATAATGATCTCTCTGACTACAAGACCTCTGATTATAATTCATTTGAAGTAAATTGTGAAATATTTGGATGTGTGATTTGAGATTTAATAATTTTGGGTTAAAGTTCTATTTAAGTAGGTACTTCCTGATTGTGAAAGATACATTTTTAACAACTTTCCTTTTGTATTTTTCATAAATAAATTACACTTTTAGTGTTTTTAATTTTAAGCTTCTGCCTCTTGTAGGTATTCCAAAACAGTAAAACATTATAAATCTGTCTATATCGTTTCGACGTCAGGGAATAAGCTGTCAAACGCATTCTCTTCATATTAATTGTTCGTATACTATCTCGGTATTGAATGCCTTCTAAATAAAATTTGAAATAGTTGTAAAGTAATTCTGCATTGTTCGTATTGTAAGATAATGTCATTGGTCTCGTAGGAGCAAGCGAGCAATACCGGGACAGAATCCATTTAGGATCAGAGTCGCTGCTGCGGAGAAAGCAATATTGCTTCTTATGTCCCATGCAGTTTGTTTTGCTTACGTAAGACAAGACAAATAAACGCTTAAATGCTATCTAGTATTATTGTTTATTCTTTGGCCATGCCATGTACAGAAAGTAATTGATTATTTCAAGCTACGTTAGTTCTTGATTTAAGTATTTCTTTTCATAGTTTTCTATGCCCTTTAATATTTTTTTAAAACGTGCGTAATCATAATTAGTCATTGTCACTTATTATTAAAGACGAGGATTTTTTTCAGCTTTATTAATATAATAACTGTTATAAGGCAAAACAACTTTACAAAATTCATTTTTGACATTAAGGTGGCAATATGCTGCCTTGTAAAGGTTTAAAAGTCTATAGTGAACAACTAAATCTTTTCCTAATACTTTTGAAATTGCATTTTTACTTAACTTGGCTTTTCTTGCTAAAATATTGCACGTTTGAAAGGAGATTCAAGTTACCCGTAGGCACAGAAGAAAATACTAAATAGTACCAGTACTAACCCGTAGAGAAAGGACACTCACCCCCCCGCGCCAAAATGAGTTTCCGCCCGATATAGCGCCCCACGCCCCGCACCCCGCAGGCACCGCGAGCCTCCGCCGCGCCGGTGGTGTTCGGGGGTGTTTCATAGCGCCTAGCGCCACTGACTTGTAGTTGATATTCAAAAAGAAGTAGCTTGTCAAAACGCGTTTTCTCTATGGAGTGACCGCCCAGTGCCGTAGGCCCACTAGGAAACACGCGAGAAGCTAGAGAAGGTATTGAAACGTGACATAGCTGTTTTGTCACACTCTAGCTTATTATCACTTTTCTGAAATAGCCATCCAGTTTTACTTCGAAAAATAAAACACTCCTAATATGAGTGAAATTCTCGAAAATAAACTTAATCCTTTTTGTTTGTGCGATAACCAGCGCTTATTGGAATTGTTGATCGCGAGTTGGTGGACTTTGCCGAGTTTATTGTTACTCTCCATTAACTCCGCAATATTAAATCTGATTGGAATACCAGCTCAGTTTATTAAGTTTATTTATCCGTATTTAGTGCCAACGAACTTCTTGAAATTCAAACAATTACTAATATCTAAATCTTAGTTCCGAACTTTTGATTGTTATCAGTTTATAACACTGGTTGTATCAAACAATTACTAATATCTAAATATTAGTTTTGAACTTTTGATTGTTATCAGTTTATAACACTACTGGTTTGTTAGTTTAAATGTTGTTCTTAAAGTATATTTTGTAATTTAATATATAAATTTATTTTACTAGCATAGATGTCTGGTTGATTGTTTTAATAAAAACGTGTGTTCGGGTTGCTTAAATTGTGATTTGATTGTGAGATATCTCTACAGTTTAATAAGTGTGGCAATTACGAGTATCAAGCGTTTTATTGGCCAAAATAATAAAAATCTCTCACTCGCTATAAATAGATAGCAGGAAATATCCTTCTTTAACTTTCTCCCAATCGGGCGACAAAGGAATCTCAGTAGTAGCCTTATTGCCGGGCCTTTGCTAAGTCCGATAATGGGGCGGTAATCTCTTCCAGTCCACATGCGGCGAGTTATGGCGATTCCGGCTCCTACCCTCATCTGTTCTCAATTCATTAAATCTAATGTGCTAGTCCGAATGGGATCCAGCTCTGTCTTAGTAAGGTACGAGTGTGGCAGCGGTGGGTTGAAAGTTTTAGTTTAAAGACTGTAAGGAAGTTTTTTTTTCGGTCGATGGTTTTTACGAATATCAAAGCCAGGAACCTGAACAAAGAGAAAATTATCATACTAATATTATAAAGGCGAAAGTTTGTGAGTGTGTGAGTGACGAGTGTCTATGTTTGTTACTTCTTCACATATAAACGGCTGGAGCGATTTTAATAAAATTTGGTATGGAGTTAGCTGACACCCTGGATTAACACATAGGACTTTTTACCACGGGAAAAAACAATTATTATTGACACCAAGAAAAAACAACCTTATTCCCACGGGAAAACTTGTTAACGCGGACTGGCGGAAATCTAGTTATAATATATTTTTTACTGAATTGTCAGTGTGGTTGTATTTAGGCTATACGATCAACTATACAATATACTAAAGATATAAATAAACACAAACCCAACCGCCGAAAAATATTGAATTTTATTTACATCGCCAGGTATATTATCTAGTTAGTCAATATGACTTTAATATTAGCAAATCAGACGAAAGCTAGCAATATCGAATTAGTATCTTTATTTTATTAGTGAGCTCAAAGGATTCCATGGTCTCTACAAAATGAACCGAAAATGATTACGATGAAACAATATTTTCTTCCAATATAATGTAATTATACCACCCCTCGTAGCAAGCCTTTGAACGTTACAAAGTTAATATGGTTATAATTACCGCGTAATAATATTTATAAGGCGTCGTTAATTGTTTTTGCTCAGAGGTACCTAGCAATTTCGCTCAACAGTAAATTTTGTTGTTTTCAAACTTCTCAGAAATAAGTGCTTCTGTTAGACTTAAAATATGATCGCCTGACTTTTAAACTAACCGAGCGTCTCTCCGTTTCAGCTTTGATAAAAATGCTTTCGTGTGTCATTCTATCCATTTGTTCTTCTCTAGAGGTCGCATTCCTAAATTGATTTTCGTAAATTTTTTTGAAGAAGCGACTAAGGGATATATTATCCAGGAAATTAGTCGCAGCTATTACCGGCGTAATCATTTACATCTGCGATCCCAACTTGACTCCAGAGTGTGATAATTTTGAAATAAAAATCTATAATATTATTATGAAAAGATAAGTCCAACAGAGTGTGCTATAAGTTGTTGTATTGTACTTAGTAATAAATATATTATTTTCCTATCTTTCCTTCTTTCTTTAGTAGTAGAATAGGCAGTTACAAATGATTTGGTTGGATCAATAAAAATGTTATCGATTAATTAATCATTTTAATACTTTATCTGGAATACTGTTCAAATTAGTATTTACACCAAAACGGTAACATTCCGAATTAGGATTTACATGTGAAGGGCTTATTTACAGCTGGTAAGCTTTTCATTGTACCTAATAGAGGTGCCTTCTCAGAAATGCTGTAGAACTAGATACTCGTAGTAATTAGGGAATCCCGTAGTGTTGGTTGCGTTGTGCTAATAGAACTAATAAATTTCTGAGATCTAAACTTAAATCTGTTCAGAATTGATAAATAGACGCTGTTACTATGAGTGTTAGGAATCTCGTTACATTGATTAGTTACTGGAATGGATTTTTTTAATGTGACGTATGAAGCAGAATTGAGTACAGTACCAACTCCAAGATGCCCAAAGAGGAATGGAAAAAGTTATTCAGGGAATATTTCTTTTCTATTGTAAGGCGTCCTGCAGCTAAACTAAATTATGCTTGCTAACTACCGATGATTAATCTTGCAGTTATGATTTACAGTCACAGGTGCGATACAAACACAGCAATGTAGTTCGAATTTGTTTCTAAATGAAAAGAGCTGTAATCTGCAATAGACCTTATGAGAGTGGTAATATATGTGACGTCCACGTGCAAAGGGACAACTTTTTGGATTTGAATAGTTAATAACTCAATACCGACAATAGGTCCCAATAGGTCCCTTTGAACGTCGAACGTCACATTATTATGATGAAAATAATAGTGCTAAGCCCCCTTTTAAACTCTCATAAATGTTTTATTAAACTTTATTGTAGCAAAAATATGATGAAATCGTTTAGCAAAAAGCTTTTGTAATCATTTGCAGTTTTAAATCCAGCTTCCATCCTCCATATGAATGGCACCCGTTTAATAAAGACAAAGGCGTTATGAAATCCGAGCTCTATGGTTTAATCGACGTATGGTAAAGCCGACTTTTGTTTACCATACAAAGACGCGTATGATTGAAATCGAAGACAAGTATCGTTCCGGTTCGCTTATGGACCTTGTACACTGAAGGCATAAAGATAAAAATGTATAAATAACAATTTTGGAATTTGTAATTTGTACAATATGTCACTATAAATTGTGCTTCTGCCCCTCTAACATGCCCGGTCCACGCGTGACACATAATTTTGTCGTGCGTATTCTCTTATCCTATTGGAGGATATTTCAATATGACGGGTTTCTCGCGCGACAAACTTTTGTCATAGCACTGCACGTTACGGGTGCTGGATCGACTACGTGCCACGGCATCAAATTGCAACACGAAGTTGTCAAATCACAATTGTACAATTCTGGGTTTTGTGCCATGAATCGGCTTCGTGAATTGGCCGATGAGTTTAGAGCTTTTTAAAAAATAACGACTTATTTAAAAAAATCTGGACATATAGAAGTTGTGTGATGTCCTCACATGTCATTTTGTTATTTATCAGCTAGTTTTGGTGGGTTGCTCCCCGAGGTTACCATTCCCCGAGGTCACCTTCCCGGAGGTTAGGAGGAAGGTGAGTGGTGGAGTAACCCGTTTAGGTTACTTCAGCCTTTAGACTAAGACACGTATATCCAGGTCTTATCTAGCATGCAGTGAGTACAGGTAACAGTTAGTAGTGACTAATAAAGGAGTAGATTTCTACGAACCTGAAGCAAGAAACATTCTAGTGATTCTGTCTCTATGCCTAAACTTTAAATATTACACAGTTACCTAGAAAACTCTCGCTCGCTACTGTAGCTATAAGGCAAAAACAAACTATTGTATTTTGTACAATATTTCCTTTATTTTTATACTCAAAGTATGTAGTACGCACGTCCCTTAAGGAGTTTCTAATCTCGATATGGCAATAGTGGGCCGGTTTGATGAAATCGCATTGTTTGCTTTTAGGTCGGCATATTGCGATTAATAGCGGGGGATATCTGAGAGTATTTGTGGTATTAAATATATTTGGGTAGAAACGAGGAATCGCTTGAAACACGAACACTAGTTCGTCTTCTATTTCAACAGCAACAACATTCCACGGCTCCTTATGGAAAAAGCTACCTTCTAAGGAAGAATGGGGTAACCCTCGGTTGATAGGCAGCTTGAAGATCTTGGTTATTGTTGGTTCTACAGGTGAACGCTTACACGCTCGCCACATACAGGAAGAGTTGGGTTCTTTAAATCGAAATCGTAGTCGATAACTAACTACCCAGAATATTTTCAGTACTTTTAAAGCCATTTTTGAGCAGCTAACCGTTTACTGTCGTTACTAAAGGCTTTAATTGCAATTTTCATAACAGTCGTCTACCGTATATCTCAAAAACTTAATAACCAGGATATTAACTATAAAACTGTTCTGCCATTATATCTTGGCAACTATTTCCGGGGAAATTTTTACGACATTTTGCAGTCGAGAACGTGTATTAAATTTTTCATTTTCATCAGGGAGTAAATAAAAGGCTCGTAAAGATGGTACAATGTTGAGCTCATTTCCAGTGTCGCTCATAGTGCTGCCGGAGTGGTGTGATATTTCATACGATATCCCGAACATAATTTATTTTTCAAATTTCCTTATACCTACAGCTATGTGGGAGTGCTTTCGTTTGCTAGTTTTTAAATAAAAACTTGATTTGTTGTAAAGCTTTGTAATACTCTGAAATATATTTCTACCTGCTTGTTGGAATGCCGGTATTTTGTCAAAACTGAGCAAAGACTTCAATGTTTTTATTTTAAGTCGTCATTTCATTTCAGTTCACGACTACTATTAGGTCGCTGAAAACACAGGTTTATTAGGATAAATTTAGTTTGGGAGACAATTTTTTTTTTAATTTATTGTGAAGAACTGTATCTAATATACCTATGTGTTGGCATTGCACAACACTAGTCGCAAATCTCATTTCAACACGTCGCGGTATTTCGACGCCATGATTTTGTGCGAGAACGTAAGGTCGCCTGAAATTAGCGCTAGAGCAGTAGGAAAATTAAGAAATGTAATGAACGTTTTATATTTTGTCTTTTTACTTGGTGATGCAATTGTAATATTATACACAACCCAAATTCCTCTGGAATAAGTAGAGAAAAAAAATTTAAGAATAATTAAAATTGTGTTCAACTTATTATATTGCTTTGAACTTGATGTTAGATAAAGATAGGCAGCTAAGTAAACTATTTGATTAGTGTAAAATATAATATACCTTATGTTATTTAAAGTTTATTATTCAAAGGGAAAAGCCAAAACAGGGTTAATTCTCCGAATTTAGTACATATTACTTTAAAAAAAAACAACAACTAAGGGTAAGAAAACAGGGGATGACTGAGTGAGTGTAGATTTTCCTGTGGTAACTAAATATTTTCCCGCTGTAAAAGGCAGTCGTAGCCTAGGTCCTTCCATAAGGTCTATTCTATCTCTGTACCAAGTTTCATCGAAATTAGTTCAGTGGTTTATAGATGAAAGCAAAACAAACTGACAGACAGAAAGAGTTTTTGCTTTTCAATCGTTTCGGTGGTTTAACTTTTTGTTGTGTGGTTTGGTGTTTGGTGGTTTAACCCAGCTTTTACACAATTACATTATTGCGTAAAAGCTGGGTCATTATATTGTTGCCTGGTAGAAATTGGTACTCAGCAATAAGGGCGCCTACATGTACACTTTCGATGTGAATTTACAGATTTTTTGTTTTTTAGTGTGCTATAAAGTATATTCTATTCTATTATGTGTGATGTGATATTGCGAATAGTGATAGATGACTGTTTTGGTGACACCGCTTGTGAATGTGTAATGTGCATCTATTCGCACACGAACTGGCGTTGCGTTTTGAATGCATAAAATATCCATAAATTCATGTGGGGTTAGCTGCATATTCTGTCTTTGTTTGATATAGCTTGGGTCAAGTTGGCATGTTCAAGGCACTTAGCGTTCGAAAGATGCTTACTGTCGCTTATGTTCAATATGTTCTAACACCACGTATGTAAGAATTATCAACTTTACAGGTGAGCGAAAAGATCTGCCTGTGTAATATTTACCAAGGAACTCTTATAAAGATAATGAATAAATCGGGCCGGGACCTGCTTAGTGTTTTACGGATACTCGTTCTGTTACATTTTACTCAAAATTTTGAAATTCCGATACACGTTTCTTGTTTCTGACTGACTGTGGCTGAGAAGAAGCATCTTTTGATTCTCTAGTGAATGGCATCAAATATCAAAAGCTTCAAAATTTTAAAATTTGACTTTCGGTGTATTTGAACTTAAGGGACGATATATAATGATCTTAAAAATTGCGTTATCATCATTATTTCAGCCTGTAGACGTGTACTGCTAAACAAAGGTCTCCCCCAAAGATCTTCACTACGATACCATCAGCCCTGCGCAAAAAACAATCCGATCTACTCAAAGTATAAAACCATTAGTAAATTAAATAATTAAATGCATTGACAATGTCGGTTTTTAATGAAAAACTTAACAACATACACATACATTACACATTACATACATTACACATTACACACACTTTACATTGATTTTTTTATTCGATTACTCTCTTTCATCTATAATAATAAAACTATAGGGGTCAAAAATCTGTACATAGAAAAAAAAATGCTAAAAACCAACATATATCCAGAATTTCATCAAAGTTTGTACGGGCTAATCTTCGAAACTGTTGGACCAATTTGAATGAAATTTTGCATGGTGGTACCTTATATAGTACTTATAAGTCAACGATGTCATAATATCAACAAAATTTGGAACAAGAGCATTAACGAATAAATATAAATTTAATTTTGTCGTGCACACTGGTGAACTTGTTGTACATGAAAATTAAATTAATTATTGTAAGCCCGTTGGGTAGAGCATGTTCAAATTAATTAAATTGAGAAATGCCGACATCGATGCGGTTGAGACGTAGCAAAGTTTCGATTAGACCGAACTTCGGCTTTATGGAGTTTGGAATAGGCTGTTGATCTGTTTATAAGCACATAGCTGGAATACCTAGTTTAGTACGAACATAAATTACATTAGGATCATTCAAACATTAACAAAAGTTATAGATTTTCAGAAATGTATCATAAAATTATTATTCCGATTCTTACTATTAGAGAAACTGACAGCCTTCGCAGAAAGGTATTATTTTGTGATCTCTCTCTCTCATACTCGTAATAAGATGCAATTCATCGGAATATTCTTTACTGTTTAGTTAAGTCTAACTAAGTAAAATATATTCTAGGATTCAAAAGGAGGTCAAACATCTTCGATAGTAAGAACAAATTTTCTGTACGAGTATTACTCCGAAACAATATATTCCAATTAGCTACAACTTCGTTCTAACTTTTAAAAATAAAATAGCAACGATTTCCCCCTTTTTAAGTGCACTTTTCTACCAGGGGTTCATAACTAACAGAGAGCTTCTCGAGCGCATTTTCTAATACACAATGCATTACCTATCTGCGCTCTAACAATCCTGTGGCGTTCCTGGAAAAACGCTTTTAGCTACAATGCTGCTTAGGTGTGTTTTTGTCAATGATAAGCTTCAGCGAAAAATGTAAATAGATTCATCTGTATCGCTTTAGACGCTGCGGAAATTACTAGCAGTAGTGAGTGTGTAAACTTTTTAAAAGTTGCTTTCAATTTCATATAAAAGCAGCTTACTTCTTCACATTTACGTTACGTGTTTTTTCAAGCGATCACACCTGTCCTTGGTATTTGACGTTAAAAAATAGTTTTGTAAAATCTTACATCGTTTGAATTTTGATACATTCAGTAAAATTATGTATTTTGGCGCAATGGTGTAAAATACATTTTTCTTCTTATCATTAAAGTCGTTATTTCCACGACTGATTGCAATGGCTTGTTTAAGTTAGTTAATGTTATTTTCAAGCCAAATGTGACTTTTGTACTTGGCCACAGCATTTATCTATTGTGCAACTAAAAAAATCATTTCAGCGATGGATGCAACTTATGTTCTTAAGTAAGCAAGTAGTGTATGTTAAATTTACCTGTGAGCTAGTAGGCGTAGCGGCCAGCAGAATCGCGACGACACAGAGTGCCGCCGGACACCTTATCAACATCGTAAATCTGGAACAAACACAATAAACTTTATCATCACAAACTACGTCTCTGCTCTCTTTGTATTCATGCTAGCCTGGTACCGCCAACTAGAATAAAGCTAATAAAATATTACTAAACGTGTAAAATTTAAATGAAAATGCAGTGTTTTAGCTAGGAAAAGATAAAGCTATCTTTAGTAATTAAACTAACTTTGTTTTTAATCAATTTTTTAAGCAAGGCACCAAGGCCTACGTCACTGACGGATCCAAATTCTAACTATATAGAGGCAATCCAAAAGTAATAATTACTAAATGCCCTCGGATATGGAGCCCCCAAAAATTTTCCAATTTAATAATTTTATTGTACGTATACCTAATTATTATTAGAATAGAAAACTATATTCACCCTGAGTAACAGCCGCTTTCCCACGGGAAAAACGTTAACGCAGGCGGAGCCGCGGCGAAAAGAAAGTATATAATAAAACAGAGGCTGTTCCCAGCTCAGAATAGACTACGTGAAACAGTTCCTATTGCGCCAGCACAAAACATAGAAAGGTACTTAAAACAAAAATGTAGTGACAAGGGTCTCTTAATTTTATTAAGCCCTATTGGGGCGCAATTAAGCCCAAAAAAGGTTGAGAGGTGGACGTGGGTTTCCCAGATAACAACACAAGCTAACTATATATAAGCTTAGACTGAAGTTAGTGGAGTCATAAAAAAGGTTTTATATTCTTCAACATAAAAACTCAGACCAGAAACGAAATTCAGAGTTATGGCAAAAGTAAAGGCCCTTTATCTTCATCATTAACTCGCCCTGGGCCAATTTGGTCATTAAAAATAATTTCATAATTTGTATGTATCGTCGGTAGAGCAGGCGTTAGAGCCGGTTTGCCATACAAAATGTGAGTTCGAGTTCCGCCCCGTTCAAATGTGTTAAAGATTCGGTGTGATATTTATTTAGATTTTTCCCTTCCTATCTATATAATAAAACTGTAGAGGTCGAAAATATGTACATAGAAAAAAAAAGCCAAAAACCGAGTCAGGAGGATGTAAGAAGTGAAATACAATATAACAAAATTTTTGTTTCTCTGTCTGTTTGTCTGTTTGTAGGGGCTAATCTCGGAAACTATTTGACCGATTTGAATTAAATTTTGCATGGTGGTTCTTTACATCTCTGGTCAACATCTTGGATACTTTTAATCCCGGAAAATTGAAGAGTTACCGTGGGATAGTAAAAAAATATTACGGAAAAGTCGGAAAATACGCGGGCGTAGCCGCAGGCAGCTAGCTACAAATTAATAAGACGATATAATACTTTTCTGACCTATTTAATTTGAAGACTATACTCCCTCAGAAGAATATTACTGGTGTAATTGGATTTTAGTATGGTTTTTTTATATATTTTTTATCATTAAAAGCATTATATTAAAAGCTACATGAAAACGCAAACGCACTAGTCATATCTTTTTGACACTCATTTGTTTTTATTTTACTAGACCTATGCTTTTTACTATAATTATAAATTAACATTGTAACGAGAATACCTAGTAGTTAATGAAAAGTTATTCATTAGCACCTCGAACAAAGAGAGTCCAGGTTTAATTTTCGAATTGCAGAATCGTGCAGAAAGTTTAAAAGATCCAAATTCAGCTCTCGTCTTCGCGATACCTTCAGTCGAACTAGGAGTCAGGGTTGCCAATTCGCAAACTTGGTAAATCTGGCAAACAACGAACTATTTATCGAATTTTAGTGACACGTTGTTGACTATCTCACTTGTCTTCAAGAAAGTAAGGATGTGGTTCGCCAATCATTTAGGTACTTTATTATTATTTATTTAACTATTTATTATACACATAAATATACAAAGGACAAATTCATAATTAATTACATTTCGAAACACATCCGTCCGTACTTCGTTTAAGGTTTGACAAAGGATATAGAATTTTCAGTTCGTGAATAACTCAATTCAACTTTTCAGCTGTATTTTAGTTTTCTTTTCCTAGCTCAGTATTTTAGTAGTGATCTGCTGTTTGATTTATTGTACTTTTTATTGTGTTGTATTGTGTTCTGTCGAATAAATGATGTTTATGTATGTTATGTTTTACTCGGAAAGGTGAATCTAGCAACCCTATGCTAAAGCAGATGGTAAATTGGAAGTTCTGAGAAAATCAGTGTAAAGACAAGGCCGCCATTTAAGTTACTTCAATCTTCTGCGGAGTTTCATTTATTCTGGAGGATAAAGTTTTTTCGGAAATGGAGTGGACAGTTCGAGGAGCCTTATTTTAGTAGCGAACTAATTTAGGAACTAAAGAAAAAAGGTGGAGGGTCTGCGAAATCTAGTCGTAATAATTTTACGCTATTAGGTAGTTTTCAGATTATGGACAACTAGCTTCCCGCCGTAGCTCCGCCTGCGTTAACAATTTTTCCCGTGGGAATGAGGAATTTTGGAGCCTATTCAAATTATTAGGAATATTTTAGGTATTTTTTTACACCTTGGGTTGTTACATTATTGAAGTCTTATTCAAATATCCCTAACTTTTTTGAAAATAAAATTTAGCCTTTGTTAATCAGGAAGTTACTCAGGAATCATGTAGCTTCTCAAAATAAAAGAATTTTTGAAATCGGTTCAGTAGTTTGGGAGTCTATTCGATGCAAACAAACAAACAATCAAACTTTTCCTCTTTATATTTATTAGTATAGATGTTAAATGCAAAAAATCATAAACTAAATGTAACAGGCCACTTGATATAAATAATTTCACTAATTTAAGTATGACTATAGCTTTAGCCTCTACGCCACCAATGCTCTCGAGCTAATTCAGACCGCGGACAATTTTTATAACATCAAAACTGGTAAACAAATAACTTCTACAAAGCGTACCAAATTTTTAAATTGGAAGTTACGTACTAATTAGTACCAAAGAGAACTCATAATTAAATGCTTAACCAACAAATTAAAATGAATTTCAACATGTTTAAGCGAATTCAAAATTCCTGCAAACAATAAGCTTTCAAAGAGTGCTTTCAGTAAACCATCGTAAATGGCCGTGATTAAGTTTTGCACGTAAAATTTTAATTAGGATGTGTTCGCGTATTTACTGCGTTGCCAGACCAAAACAAAACAAAATGAATGAACCAAAATTGGAAAATTCAAGAAGGTTCCATCGAAAAACGCATCATGGGCAAGTCCCAAACGGTGGGTGGACTTAGGTAAGATTCGATCGGTAATTATGGAGTCCTAGTCTAGGAGTAGACGTTTTTTGGTTGATAATAGTGTAGCTCAATAAGAAACAAACTTTTGTTTATTTCATATCTGTGTCTGTAGTGATCTGTGAGAGTTGGGGGCCAAGTGGCTAGGGCCATTGACTTTCATCCGGAAATTAGCGGGTTCCAGTATGTTTTCGATTTTCGAATTCACTTGGACGCTCTTACGTGAGGAAACATGCACGCATCTGCGAAGTAATTTAAAGGTTGGCTGTTTGTGACCAACCCGCTCTGGGTCAGCGTGGTCGACTATAAGCCTTTTCATCCTGATTTCAGGTTAGGCTCGAACCCTTGGTGGGCATATAAAAGCTGTTAACGATATCTTTGTCCGGAAAACTATATGAAAATTTGAGGAAAATGTACATTACCTTAAAAATCCAGAAAATTTATGAAGCGAAAAAGAGATAAATTAAATTCATGTCATTATTTTAATAAATACCTAGTTATCTGGATTCGTTAAATAATGTAATAGGGAAGCCTTATAAAGATTTTATTTGATTGGATCTGGCAAATTTAGTTGTTTGTGCAGGAATTAATTTGAATCCAGCACGCTTCGGATAAACCAATAAAACGTACCAAGTAAACTGTAAAATTTGCCTTTTTCAGTGAAAACTGGAGAGAAAAATCGGGTCAATTTAAAAAAAATGTTAAAACGTTATGTAAAGTGTTAATGACCGCAAAAAAGGTGAAATAACTTTCACAGGGCGCAAAATCATAATATAAATTGTTATTTCATCTGAATGTTTGTAACTAAAATAAGGTTTTAGATCTGTCTAAAATTATAACTTAAGGAATATAAATACTTAAAACAGATTTTGTTTGTCTGATATGAACTTCCCTGGGGTGCGGTATAACAAATTATTATAGAAGTAAAACAAAAACGTACCATGGTTTTACCAGGGTTTGTGAAATTGATCACTGACCGCACAGCCCACATGATGATGATACAACTGAGCTAGTAACCTAATAACCAGTCACCATTTTACTTGACCACGGCTCTCTCCAAACTGCTTTTGCCCTTTTAAGGACAGAGGAAAGTATATATTATCTTCGCACTTTTGAATTGAATACTTTACTGATATTTCTGAAAAACCAGTTCTATTCGGTTGAGTTCCCAGTTTCAACTTAATCTGTAATTTTGCATTCGAAATGGTACTCACTAAGTCATTAATGAACGAACACAGTTAGTCGAAAAGTGTGTCGCATCAAAACCAAATAGGTTTTGATTTGATTACAAATAATTAAAAGTGCTGAAATTGAATTTAAAAAATAATGATTTATAAATGCTAATATATCTCTATTTGACTCTCTGTCTTGACGTCTAAATGAACAGCTGTATACATAAATAACTTTAAATGAAAAATTTTAATAACCCCGCCACAAAACCATTATTTAGAGATCCTTTCAACAACTAGAAAAGAGCTGATAATCTTCAAATGGCAGAAGATATTTTTTAACTAAGAACACTCTCGATTATGATATGACACCTTGCAAACAAAAAAAAACTAGATCAAAATCGGCGCATCCGTTTAGTAGCTACGATGCCACAGACAGAAAGACACACACGTCAAACTTATAACACCCATCTTTTTCGTCGGGGGGTTAAAAATAAAATGGTGCTATGTGTGGTATCATGAAGACGCAAGCTACGTTTCATAGCGGACATTTAAAAGAAATAACACAAGGAAAACCTCAAGAACAAAAAAACTTATAGCCCATACCATATACCTAAAAAAATATTTTTGAATATAGAAGGGAAAGTCTTGAAAAATATGACTGTGTTGCCATTTAGTTGCAAATGTAATTCAGCGACAGTACCATTTATTCCATATAACAATAAAACGAAGCCAATTTGATCGCGGAACTGCCTCCTAAATTGCATGTTCCGGTGTATTTAGTTAGGAAAAGGCAGTTAAAATAAATAATTCCTCCGTACGTCACGTGCCCACGTAATGGGCAAATAGTGGCCACAAGTGGGGTCGATCGAATTCATTTAGTGGGCCGCTGGGGGCGGGGAACTGAAGGGGGGGCTAGTGGGAACTAGCTAGCTTACTATATGCTTTTCTGATTGAGTTTATCTATACTTATATTATGAATGCGAAAATTAGTTGGTTTGTCCTACTTTCACACTGAACGTAAGCAACGGATTGATCAGATTTTTTACACACTTTTCACCGCAGAAAAATATATAGAATTTCACGGGGAAAGCTAAAAAATAACGCGTAGGTAGCCCAAGCGGTCATTAGTATTGAATATTGTTACTGATATTAAACTATGCTGTAGGACTATGTTTCCTGAAATAAATGATGATTATTATTATTATTATTATTATACCACGCTATACAAACTTACATGCAACTTAATAACTATTGTAGAGGGTAAGTTATTAAAACATGTTCTTTCCGTATCGCTCCAAAATATTATATACAAATCTAGTAAAATTCTAGTTTTTGTTGAACCTAGATTATTATGAATATTACGAACAAGGAAATGCTTGGTAAGCATCCCATAGGTAATCTAAGCGAACACGCAAGGTGTTAGGTAATTGAAACTGTGCCAGACTAGACCAGTAATAGGTATCACAAAATCACAACTTCAGTTTTGCAATGTTTTCCCAACCACTTGCCGCTTTCCTATCGATAAAGTATTATTTATTTTAAGAAAAAACAACGATAATTGCGTTTACAAGTATTTAAAAAAGCTGGAAAGAGATGAAAAGCTTATTCATGAAAAACGTTTCATGTATTTGAAGTCTATGAAACCTTACCATTATGAGACATTTTATCGGCCTTCCAACGATTATATTACTGCTTGAGTAGTCCGGATATGTCGTAATATTATGTGTATCGTATCCTTTAATATGTTTGAAATAAAACTTACATAATTGCAATACTCGTTTAAACCGCAAAATTACCTTTCAAAATCCGTGAAAGTTTACAAGCGAGATTGTCACGATACATTAGCGATGTGTGATGGATGATCGTATAGAAGCAGTGGCAGGGTCTCCCGTCTACAGTATACCAAGACAATAGGGGGCGGAGTCATTGCGCGAGAGCAGGCCAGGAGGGCACCGGGCTGCCGCGAAGGAAAGTAGACACGTCCAAGATCGAGATGCCGGGAATTTCTACTTGGATTACGTCATCATCATCGCTCTATGTAAATAGGTTCTGTGGACTTATTATAGATTCTGAGTTGGGAACCCTTTATGTATAATTAATGGTGTCGTGTAGTTCTCTCAAGCTTTCGGGAGGTATTTTTGTACATAATGTAGGTATGAGTTTTTAATAAACAAATGAATTGTTAAAGTGGAAGGAGATGAGAGAGGCCTTTGCTCTGCAGTGGGCAGTACAAGCTAGAAAAAAAAAGAATTGTTCGTAATTTTAATTCCGGTAAAGACATCGTCAGAAATATTGTGTGAGGCTATTTGCAGCATTCGCGAAGTAAAATGATTTTGCGTTTCCTACAAAATGTTATTATTTGCTGTACCCGATAAATAAGCAAATTTTTGAAACATCTGGCAGCTCAGTCGAGAAGACCAGGATCCTGGAAATATTTATTTTGTGAGCCTCTTAGTAATTTAGCAAATACGTACATCGTTTTACTATAGAACTATCGACAGTTCTCGATCGCGTTAACCTTTTAACCGCCAAGCATATTTTCTAAGAACTTGCTTGCTCGAGAAGAGAAGAAAACAAGAAGAAGAATTGCTCCCACCGCCAGCCATAGAAACAAAATCTATATCAATCAGTCAAAACATAAGTCTTATTTATGAGACGGCGGCGTTGAGAGCTCGATTTGGTAAGTCTTATATTTCAGACCATGGCGGTTAAAAGGTTAATATTCTATTATAATATCGTGTTAACGTCAACCATTATTCAATCCACGAAGTGAATTTGACATCGATGCTTGATTTGTCCATTTAGCCAGTTTGACTAATGAAGTAATTTGCTTGAATCCTGCTTCCACGAACTCTTCTACCTTAAGACAGTATTATTGCTATTGGGTTGAATTCCGGAAGCCTCTTACCCAATCTGGAAGACGCTCTCGGCTGAATAAGGACTGCATCGGACCGTTTCCAGTAATACCACTTCGTTAATAGTTTCTGTTGCAACGTCCCGCCTGATATCGATTTCCACCGGTTCACCGATTCAGAACATTATCTTGAAGGTTAGGTGAAATCATGCGCCTTTTTATTTATGCTTATTTTTAAGTATTTTATAACTAAAATTAGACTTCTGATTTTTTGAACATAATATAATATGTGGGCACATAATAATAATAATATAATATAATAATATAATCTAAACTATTTCTGCAGCCTTGAAAAGATTTCGTAATATCTCGTTATATTGAAATCTTGAGTGTAACTATTGCATGTATTACGGCTGAACTGGCAGGTAATCTCTATAATAAAACTGTAGAGGTCAAATGTCTGTACATAGAAAAAAAAAGACAAAATCCGAGTCAGGAGGATATAAGAAGTGAAACAGAACATATCCAGACAGTTTTTTTCTCTCTGTCTGTTTGTCCGTTTGTCCGGGCTAATCTCCGAAATTATATTGGACCGATTTCAATGAAATAGTGCATGGTGGTTCTTTACATCCCTGGTCAACATCTTGGATACTTTTAATCTGTTAAAAATTACTACGGTAAAGTCGGAAAACAACGCGGGCGTAGCCGCGGGCAGACAGCTAGTATATACGAGTATATATAAGGAATCGATGTGTTACGCGATGTAAACAAAATTATACGAAATAAAACTTTACTTTCCAAATTTAAGTGCCAGCAACCTTGCGTCTTCCAACTAAGTAAACTGTTTTGAACGCTTCTGATAATAAAAGTTACGACTTATGGATTTAAATTTTGGAACAATTTTGTGCCTCTTTGTAACGTGAATATTTCAATGTACGTTAGCAAAGTGAATAACAAATTTACTCTGATGAGAAATTTATGTGTAGCGTTTTGCTTTGACGGGGAACATAAATGCTAGATTTGATATTTTAATCATCTTAACAATACCTACAGGAAAAAGTCAGTTGGCGCCAACGAAGGGTTTAGAGTTCAAGCATAAATTTCGTTCTTAGAAAATAGAAAATAATTTTTATATTTAACTAAATTCAATCAATGGCATAATGACGATTTTCTTACAAGGTTTAAATAATCATAGATCAGCTTGTCAAGTCCTAAGTATTTTTTGCTTATTAGTTTTGACATCAAAAAATGGTTTAGTATACAATCTTTTCAATCCTTTTGATAATTCTTGCACACGGAACACAATAAAATTTCAAAAAACTTAAGATGACTTCTGCAAGTACCACTACCACGGGCCTTAAAAACAGTGCTATTCATAAATAGTATTAATTACGAAATAAAAAGACAATAACATATAACAGTGAGTCAACCCAGATGATCTTGATACGCCACTAACCGTGGGATAGAATTGAGATTCCGTATCTAAAAATATTGCATAGGTACATAAGAATTGATCAATTTCAACGGATTATCATTTATGTTATGATGTTTTGTTATTCTTTTTCACTTTTCATAAAGTACTGAATGGAATTTAATGATACTTTACAGTAATATAAATTATACATCGGAATAACACATAGGCTACCTTTTACCACGGAAAAATCTATCGTTCCCACGGAAAAAAGCGCGGGCGAAGTAGCGGTGAGGAAAGCTAGTACCTATATCAAAACGCGTGTAGTATTTTCGTGCTCCTGTGACAAACATACATCCACAGTAATTCATTCTCACAAGCTTTCGTGTTAATAATATTACATTGATTATGATAGAGGATTTAATAAATAACCAATACCGCTGCATAATGATCAGTTTACGCGTTGGGTCAATATGCCGACTGGCATAATTATGCGGTTATATGCTAATGAAATTTTGGAAAAGAGGAAGTTATTGAATTATGTAATTAAACACTTCCAACAACATTGTTTTAATTACTTCCTAATAAATATTTGTTCACATAAATTATTTCGTTTTTGCTCAATTCCTTATTGGAAATTGTTTGCTTGATGTTTCCGTTTGTTTGTTATTGAAGAATTACATAGGTTTTTCTTACGAAATTGATATTTATGTAATTAAATTAAAAACGGTTGTATTGTCATACTAAAGGTATCTATATCAAGGGCCTGAATTTGAGTTAGCCGATGAATACGAGTATAACGTTTTGGTAACTAATCTGAGACCATGTAATGTATCATAAAAACTTTGTATTAAATAAACTGTTCCGAAACGACTTTTTATAAATGACACAAAATTCTGGCAGGTCAGCTAATTAGTAAGTATTAATTCTGTTTCTAACAAGCAATACAACGCCTTTTTAGATGTTTCGGCATATTTTTTTTAATAGTGTTCTTTTTTAAATGGCTTGGCTCGCGAAATCAACGTACCTATTAAGCTGCACCGACCTTGCAGAAGAGCGGAAAGTTCTATCCTAATTTCAGCATGAAAGTGGATTAAATAAATTGCCACCATTTGGCGTTCATAATACGGAGATTGAGAAACAACAACTGAGCGTTTATAAAAAAAGCCAGCGTATTTAATAAGCTGCGCGAAGTTAAAACCGCTTACCGCACCGCACGAGTTTGCGCGTTCATTGTAACACAGTACCATTCAGCCAACTTTCAGCTTTTGAGGTCGCACTCCATACCGCAGACAATATCGCTGTAACCACACCGCTTTGGTGAACATTGCCGCATGGAAGAACAATCAAATAAATTGCTCTTTTAGTTTCGCTGCGATGTACTTTGTTTCAAGGTTAGGTCACGCTTTAGGTAAATGTTTTGTTTTTAGTTGATTGATTTATTTGCTCGTGCCTACTCTTATATGTATCATTCATAACTAAGAGGAAATATCGCTTGGTCTTCTCAAAATCTTGAAACTGTATCGCCTTTAACTTAAGGTAATCTCGAGGAGGAAATGGGAATTATGCATAATTTGAATAAGTATCTAATGTTTGTAGGCTTTAAGTTATTGAATTTACCACTTTGATACGAGTATAACTTTGTTGTCTCTCTGAATTACTGTTTTAAAAGCTTTGGCGTTTATTTGGTCACTAAATAGTCACTCTTCCGTTATGTAATAAATAACCAACACCTACATAAGTGCGAAGTAGCAGTAGAGTGCAATTTGTTTGTACAATAAATTGAAACCTCTTTTCTGTATCAGTTTTAAACTGTCTTCGAAAACGGTCTCAGTTCGTCAAACTCCATTGCTCTTTGTAAGCGGTTAAGGGATCTGTAAGCTGTAAGACTGGGTAATGTGTAAAAAGCTCGAGAAGGTGCAGAGCGTGACATACTGACATAAAAAATCGTAGTAGTTCTGTCACTATGTGCATTTTGATACCTCTCCTCTCTCTTTCTCTTTTTCCGCCTCTCATTTCTATAGTAGCTCTGCTGTTCACCCTTATAGGGAAACTCGCTGTTTTTCTCTAAGTATGTATGACACATAGTGTAGATTTTTTGTGTAATGAACTATTATTAAAAACTGACCCGTAATGCCATACAATCAGCAAAGCTCGCCCCCTTTACCCACAGCTTACACAATAGTCCTGCTGATTGGAGTAGATTAGCCTTTACGCCGCCATTGTTTTTCTGCTGCACTGTGACGTCACAGCGTCACATCACACGCGATTCCGTCGCGATAAAATTGCCCAACTTATGCGGGCGAGGCGAACTATTGTTCTCAAATGCGCGATTTTAATTGGGTCTATGAATTATTACAGCAATTCGGCTGCGATTCGGTGTTATGGGCATCGTGTACTATTGTGGCAATGTTCTCGATTTGGATAAACCATGAAGGTGAAATAAATCCATTAGAAAATGTAGAGTAAAGGTTGCGTTAAAAACCCTAATTAAATGTTATAAAAAGATATAATTACGATTAGGCAATACAATTGTTATTTCATTTTTACCTCCGAAGTACATTTCAAATTTAAAGGCATACGGCAATTAGAAACTACTGATGTAAAATACTTTGAAAATAATTTAATGCGTTTTTTCCCTGTCCATTATTGCCGTTATCATAGTTAATATGAAATTTAATTATCGAGTGACCTCCTACTATGAGTCCGAATGAGACCAATCAGTCATTGGCCAATAATTAATTCATTAATTTTCAGCCAATGATTGGCTTGGTTTGATGATACTGTACCTAATGTAGATTTTCTGCTATTTTGGAAATGGCTAATTTTAATCAAAATGCGTTAATGTTCTCATTCACGCACGTTCGCGTGCTTTTCACGTTTTTATTTCAGTACCTTTATTTGAAATATAAATACAAAAAAAAAGTATGTTTGCTCTGAGATAGCTGCTATTGCATTTATCTGTTTGTTTTCTGCAACGTTATCGAAATTTCAGTTTTAGCGAATCATATGAGTAGATTTTTACTTTCTCGGAAATATTTGAAAGAGAAGTTACTATACTATAAATGTAGTAATTAATTTGACTATAATAGTGATGAGGCGTTTTTTTTATCTTGTGTATGAAATGAGGACAAATGGCATACCCATACCGTTCCATACCTCGGAAACCGCAACTTTATTAAAGATATTAATAAGATCTACAACTTGACCTGACGTACTCATTTCGAACTACGAATTTGTTCTCAACATTTAAAACGAAATAAAAATGTACAATTTTATGATAAACCGTCCATAACGCGCGTGTGAATGCACCTTTGTTCCAAACACCGTTTAAGTGCCGTATTTTGGTATTTTGGGTGCTCTCATACCGCCGCGGTTAAAATTGTGTCGAGACGCTCTATATAATAATAATTGGCCATTGTCGCGATGGCAGAATTACCACAACGCTTCTAATGTGGCACAAACTCGCGCCGGCGGTTCCAAATGACCCCCTTAGACCCACTAAAATAACAGGTGTTTTTCAACATCATCTCACGGTTTGAATGCTTGCTCTTGGGCAAATATAAATTACCACACTTATCTTGACGGACCGGTCTCTCTAATTTTGTAATTAACCAACTAGTTGAATCAGTTAGGGGCTGTATGTAACAGTTTTATTGATTGATGTATCAAGTGTGAATCAGAATATCAGAGTCGATCAATGAATTATTTCTATTGAGGCTTTCACTGGATAGAGTTTTGTTATTTGGAGCATGAGTAACTTTTTGATAATGTTAGTTGAAATGTTCTATCACTCTGGTTGTTATAGCAATATTTTGTATTAATTGTGTAAATAGGTACTGAAGTTCGTTGGATTAACACGTTAATTATCGAAACTGTTCTTAATTTTAATCTGAAAATTTCAAATATAACCTGAATCAAATTAGAAAATCTTTATTGCATATTTTTTATTAATTTGTCACTCAAGTCTACAACAACTGATCCTTCCATCTGTATTTTATTAATTCTCACATGGTATGGAATTACTTCTGGTTTTTAAACATCTGGTACTTAGTATTTATTAAATTTGACGTCGAAATGTGGTTTTGGAAAATTTTACTTCAAACAAACCTTTTGAACTTAAATTTTGATCG
This sequence comes from Teleiodes luculella, assembly GCA_948473455.1. Taxonomy (NCBI): domain Eukaryota; kingdom Metazoa; phylum Arthropoda; class Insecta; order Lepidoptera; family Gelechiidae; genus Teleiodes; species Teleiodes luculella. Next base: position 15,352,262 of record OX419589.1, read on the forward strand.
CCGTTTTCTGCTGACCTGCGTTTTTTGGTGCGTGATTATCGAGATCTTTTCTGCCCCATCGGCCATCGGTTCTACGAGCAATGTGCTCACTGCCACTTTAATTTTGTAATTCTTCGGGCTGCGTCGCTTTTTGCTAGTGGATCTCATTAATCCTGATTCGATCGCGCGTAACTGAACATTAAATATTAAAAAGGAATGCCAGGTCGAACGTTTGTCATTTGTCAAAGTAATTACAATTGATGATGGTTCGACAATTTCTCTCGGCCAAAAGTGGTTGCGTAAGCTATTGCACAATTAGAAGGTTGAATGTTTCTGCTCCGAGGTTCGAACGTCGTTTATTCGACACGCCCATTAAATTCCCTCGTAAAAGATAAAGACAAAAGAAAAATATAATTCACATTGTTTCGTTCGTTCTCTTTATAAAAGTTTTCTATTCAAATAAAAAGACAGTAGCGTTTATAAATCATAGACTACTTTTATCATTTTGTTTCAGAAAAATTACATTTCTTTTTTTTCTGAAAAGTTTCCAACACAGCACGAGTAATAACCTAATGAAAAAATCGTTTGTAACACAATCCTTTTAAACTCCACGATTTCCATTGAACAAAAGCAAAATGACGAAAACAGTTTCTTTCCATTCGTTTTGAATGTAGTTTTAAAAAGCAAAAATCAAGGAAGTGGAGATAAATTTATTCTCTGGGGGTAATTTGTAGCTGTGCAATGCAAATAGAATTTCCCGTTCTTAAATTGAAAATTGGATTTGAATTCTGAATGTGTTCCAAACGGTGAACTGAGCTGCGATTAAGACAAGCCGAAAGGAATTTTACGGCCAGAGATATAAAAATATTTAATCTAATAGAAGAAGAAAGAGAAACTGTGCTAAGCCGATTTAAAAGAATTGCATGACATGAATTTGAGCTATAGTTATAATATCAGTGTAAGTAAGCTACAAAAGATTTAAGCGCGTGTATCAGATATGCCGTTTCAGATTAGTTATGTTTAAAATGATAAAAGCTAGATACCTAATACAATATACATGATTACCATAGTTAATATTTACATCCCAAATTTTATTTTTAAAAGCTAATATAACTCTGCTGATGTCCTTCGATTTTACGCTAGCCAAATAAAAGAGTCCCGTTAAAATTTATTGATCTCCATTTCTATGTCAAAATATACCCCGGCCAATTAAAGTGTGCGCTCTCTTCCAGTACCGTTACTTGGGGAAGGTGTCCGATCGTATTTGGTCAGGCCACGTTTATCAACGTAGTGAGCTCATTGTTATGGATTAGTTAGAAAAACATTTAGTTTACTTAATGTTATTATTAGAAATAACCTCCTTTTTTGAAGTCGGTATAAAAGGGCCGATAGGCGATTTTAAGTGGATAGTCAGATAAATAAACAGTTAGGGGAAAACTTAAGTAATAATTACATAATATATACAAATATAAATAAAACATCAGAATCACATACTGATCCAAAATTCATACGTAATATAACGAAATAACTAGTGCAAAACTATTCTACTTAAAATTGTCTAAAAATCAAAATGTAACATTTCCCGACGACAATGAATAACAAATAAGGCGTCTTATGTTTTATGCAAACAGGCTTTCGGTAAGTTTGGGCACGTTTTGGGACTTGAAGTTAAAGTGTGCCTTGGAAAGTCCCACGCGTGGCATTGGCCAGACGCGAGAGCTTACGTAAAATACAGCTTCTTTTGACGGAGCTTTTTACAGTTTTTCAAGGGCTTTCCATTGCTTATGTAAGCTCCTTAGTGCACGTAATACTTGGTAGTGATTAAGTATTATTCAATAAACTGACTTGACGAATTCAGCTGTTAGTAAAAAATATATCTAACTATGATTTTTTAATGTAATTAAATTAATAACTAACAATGTCATTACCATGAACCTACGTAACTAACCCACATTTGGCGACTAAAACGAATAGGATTATGCAATTACAAATTCCATAAACGTTAACTAGTTTTTGCTGCAAAATCCAGATTTAATGTACCTACCTCGAAAATGGCAATTAATTAGGCGTGTTGGTTGACATTAGGTAGAGCGTTGGTGGTGTAGAGGCTATATATTCGTTTTTATCAAAGAGGATTCCCGCTACTCTGAAATGTGGTCTTTATTCTTTGAATCAACGCTATCACAAAAATCAGAGGCTACTTGTAAATCGTTCAGTGTCCATATAGTTCCGTGCCGTACTACGCCGTACTTACTACGAGTATCTACCAATTCCTATTCATAGAGTCAGTTACAGAAAAAAGTCTGCACATAAATGTTTCTTAGTAGGCCAGTCTTCAAAGATTTTTATTGTAGCTCACCTTAATAACTCAACTGCTGTGTACATTTTGATTTGATAAGAACATATTTACGTGATATTTTTTTTACCTATGATTGAGAAACACCCAAAAATTAAATATATTCCATCAAAGTAGTAGAGTTGCAGAGATTACACCACCAACCTGGCTTATTTATGATTTGAGACGTGATAAATTTGTTTCGAAATGATAGCAAAAAGCACAAGATCTGATACGAAGCTCGCGGGCAATGATGTAGTGTAACAAACAACGAATCCAATTTCGCTGGAGCACGCACGCATACGTCACAAGACCGTAGTTTCGACGGCCAATTTGTAATAGCAATGGTAATAATTTGATAGTTCGTCATCACTTTCTCCATACACGAGGGGCCAGCGGGTTCCGAGGAAAGTGAGAGGTGAACAGACAGACTTTTTCTTTGCTCACTCTATTAGACACTAGGCTGCCGAAGATGCCCAACTGGCCATCGCACACCTGTTCTGTGTACTACTTTGTAATAGTGACTGATTGTTGCGGCAAAGCTTTAAGAGATTAAAGATGCATAGTGCTAAAATAAAGTAGAAAAGGCGTTTTTTTATTGATGGAACTCAGGCCATTCTCACACGGAAACCCATATGAATTCTCAAAAAAGCCAAGACTCTTAAAAATGTATTTTGATAATTATTTTTTTCATGAAACTTTAAAAGAAATATGTTTATTTATTGGAGGATTAAAAATAACAATGACGTAATAAGTTAAAAAGCTTTGCTCTTACCAAAGCTGGTCTCACACTAACAAAAAACAACTTAGGAATAATTTTTGAAATTAAAACAAAAATGAAGTACATTGTGCATGCGCGCGCAGGGTGTATTTTATATATAGTCCTCCTCGCCGTATCCGACGACAGCGACTTCGTTTTTGTAAAAAAAATGTGGATGTGGCATAAGCATGAATAAATTATGAATGGAATGTTATGATGGCAAAACAGTGTTTAAAATTGTCATAATAATGTTACGATTCCATTAAATGGAATAGTACTTATACAATACCTTGCAATGAATTCTCAGCAAACGGTTTATTATATACAACTTTGCTTCAATAGTTACTTCAGCCTCCTCTGTCGCGTAATTACCTGTGGAAAGGAAAGACATCTTGTTAACACTAGAATAAAATTTTATCGTCTTGTTGTCTAAAGCTAAGGGAGGTAGGTAATGTGAAAAGTATTTCCCGCTCCGTCCCCAATCGCCGACAACTACCTAGAGAATTCTACCGATATTTGAACATTTTCTGGAAGTTTCTAGATACGTCGAGCGGCAATAGGAACGTAGTAGTCTTATCTTATGAGTGTAACAGCGGAATAAAATGTTACAGTCGGTAGCAGATGCACGTATGGTGGCAAAGGGTATTACTGGCGACTACCGTAGGGGATTACTAGATAGTGGGTAGATGAAAACATTGAAATGTTCTTCGATTTCTGTAAAATATTGTGTTTGGGGATTACAGGTTTACAGGTAGCAAGCCAACAATTCCCCATATAAGCCGGTGAGAACTAAATGTGAGATCAAGTATGAAATTTCTAATTGTAACCTTATTGTAACTAAATTATTTTTTTATAAGCCTCATAACTTATGAAATGCACACAAAAATTCACATTTTGGAAAGCAGCCATTGACACAGGTAGAAATAATCAGAATTTACGCCTCAACTCAAACAAATTTATTTAAACTTGATGTTTTAAAAGATGTCAAATGAATGATTTTATTTTATTTTTAGTAGTTTCTTTTTGTATTTTTAAGATTTAGTAAGTATCAAACTATTCATCGTTTATTCATAGCATCGTTTATTGTACAAAATGCAAAATGTACAAACGAACGAATGAAAAGCAGGTAATCCTGCACTATAATCTGGAATACTCCAGCGCATACTACGCTGCAGCGTAGTATATTATGTACTCGATGTTTTGACAAAACCTATATAGGACCTATGCAGCTGCAACTTGCTTAGTAAATTTCTCCTGATTTTACCACATCGTGTGGACCTCGGTCGGATGCGAGGCAAATTTTACTTCGGTATCGGTTACATATACTAGAGGGTTGGCACTTGCCAAAAACAGACTTGACATAATGCTATTGGATTAGTTGCTGCATTGTGATCCTTTATCCTAATTAAAATATCATAGCATATAGTATTAGTGCAAATATGGTGTTTTATGTTAGTCGGATACGACAGGCCCACTGCGAGGTGGTTGACTTCACACAAACCCTTCATTTATTTTATTACAGATGTCTGTCTAAAGTAAATTTAAATAAATGGTATCGTATAGCGCGGATTGAAAGAGCATTTCTTAGTCGGATAACATATAAAATCCTTACGCCGCGCCGCCGCGCCGCCATGTGTCCCAATAACGTTGTGAAAATCACCCCTCAATGTATTTATTTATAGTTTTGGTTTACCTCTCCAAGCCCTGAAAATGCCGGGAACAGACTTCGTATAATTACTGCTCTGTGGTATAACTGCAATTTGTTCTCCAAATTCCGCTTGACGTTGTTACCACATCGCAGCACCGCGGCACCGTGGTGGCGGCGAGTAGCCACGATCTCGGCTACACTTCGGACATTGGCGCGGTTTTACTCAAGTGCTACTACTGTGCACGTTCGTTTTCATGTTCTCATAGAGATAATATTTTTTTACTTTTCTTTTCAGTCTATTTAACATTTAAATCTCTGATATTGTAACTACTTTTTTCTTTGAAATCGAAATGAATAACTTTATGAAAAAATAATTATAACCACGTCTCTACCAAGTTCTATTTATATTTGCACTAATGAATAATGAAGAATTTTTTTCACTCTATTCATAATATTTTGTTTTCCTGTGAATAATTACAGTATAAGATAGTAAAATACTCGTATGCCAGAATCGCCGTCCGCTGTTTATATGTGGGAGGCGAACGCCCCAATATCAGCCCGTGGTTGTTCTACGTCCTGATTTCCCAAAACAAGTTCTGTTTTTGTTGGTTCGCCTTGTTTCGGAAATATGCCAGCGATGTTTGTACTAAAAATCTCTATTTAATATGGAAGCCCGAGTGGTTTATACTTTAGATAGGAACAGTAAATAAAAAATACGATGTAGGTAATAAAATACAAGTTTTAAAATCATTAATTAGACCATGCTAGTATTTAGAGCCTGCCTCTGATTTAACTTTTTATTTTAAAAATAAAGTTAACATTAGGTAACTAACTCATGGCTTTCTTGTGTTAAATGACATACATATATTTTTATTATACTAAAATTGGAAACACATTAATTATTTCATCATGATGATAAGCAGCCAATGGCAGTCCACACTGGTGTACCAGTGTTACATTACAGGGTCCGAACTTCAGTCTCCTAGACTTTAACGACTACACCATGACACTATGTCTTCTTTACATGTGCGCTCTATTAATACCTAATTTAATGCGCAAGGTTTATCAAAACCGTTTCACTATAATCTAACCAAAGTGAACTTAATCAAATCGCGACGTGTGAATGCACTGCTCACTTTATACGCGAACGGGTTTTCCGAGCTAGCACGTAACACGTAACGCACATCAAAGCGGAATCGAACCCGCTACCCCGCGATAACGCGGCACTGGGTTACCACCGTGCAGTTAAATTGCTCGCATAAGAACTAGCGCGTATAAGATGAGATGATTGTAATTGTTTATTGCATTACGGTAACGGTAAAAATAATGGTTATTATACATTCAAAATTTTCCAAGCAACGAGGATGATGTACTTTAAGGTACACAAATTAATATGATGTTTTTATAAAGGAAAGAAAAGTGGAATACTCGTATTACCTATATTATTGTTTATTAAAAACCAGTACCTAATTGGAATTCTCCTTATAACTCTGTGACGATGTTTCCCATTTTATTCAGATATTGCCAAGTCAATGAAGCCTCGACGTCGAAAAGTGATTTGTAAAATCTTACTTCGAATAAAATCATTTTGAGTTTTTTTGACTTTTGACTTTTCGAATTACATGTTAGAAGATTAAAGATCAAAATAAGTCTGTCAGACCACAGAACACCCATTCGAGTTAGCGCGATAGGGTCATAGGGTCTTTGACTAAGAAAGCTTTTCCGCCCAGGGGTGCCAGCTAAAGTAGTGGCAATAAAAAATGCATGTCATTTTCCGATCCTCAAAAATTATCATAATATGAAAAAAAAATCCCGTCAATGTGTTGCCTGGTTTAGACATGAAAGATGGATGTAAGAAATACACTATCGCAGAATAAATTTAAACCGCGTGAAACTCGTCTCAAGCGTGTAACGGAACGCGACCGCTGCGCGAGTCGAGAGCGAGCAACTTATCGGTAGTACGAGGAAGTTACCTCATTTTATGTCATTACCGTTTATTTTATTAGCTGGCTACATTAACCTCTTTGGCTAATTATTTATCGGAACATTTTTGTATTGCATGACAAAATCGCTCAATTTTTGTATGTTGAAAGCCGTAATATTTTCGTCATTTCAAAAACTTTGCTTATATTTTTTGAATTTGTTTTTGTAAAAGACATGTAGAGTAGAGTATTTAGAAGTATCGAAATTATTTTACTTGTAAATTGAAATTATACTGTTTTAGTTTGTTAAAATTTATGGTAATTGTCATATTTTATAGCTCATACAAATAGTATACCCTAAGATCATATTAATATAAAAAAATATTATGGACTGAATCTGGAACTGCGTTTTGCACTTCAAATTATATACTTACCCGTTCCGGTTCCCTTATGTAACTTATAATAAGACTGAATTTTGCTATCTCTGACCATACCTACAATTTCTCTGACCTACATTGGAAACAGTACACTTGAAACTTACCTACAAAATTAACTTTCATGACACTACAGGTATTTAAAGACACAATGAACAGTATTTAACACATCAACAGCTGAATAGAAAATGTCGGTGGCTTGACTGAGTCATTTACGAGTGATAGATTGGAAAGTCGGAACGTGCGACCGGTAGTAAGTAGTCTTGCTGAGCTGACGCACATGTTCTTACCTATCGATACAGGATCTACAATATTATTAGTCAGTGGTCTTAAAACTGAATCATTTATAGTGAATAGATCGGTCTGTCTTCGAATGATGTATGTCTACCTGTATAATATATAATAGGTTATCAATTAAAAGCATATGTGTAGTAAATATAATGTAAAGGACAAAATAATAAGAAAAACGAAATACTTTCTTTTTAATTGAGCAGCTCGAAAAAAAAACTAGTGAGCAAAAACTTATAGTATAATATACTTTATTGCATACAAAAAAAGCAACGAAATAATAACAGTTTTTAATAAGTAAAGTGTACTAAAAGCACAGAAGAAAATAATAGTACAAACCCGTCAGAAAGGACACTCACCCCTCCGCGCCAAAATGAGTTTCCCGCCCGATATAGCGCCTAGTCACGCCTAGCGCCATTGACTTGTAGTTGATATTCAAAAAGAAGTAGCTTGTCAAAACGCGTTTTCTGTATGGAGTGACCGCCCAGTGCTAAAAGTGCATCCTTATTTCTAAAGTAGCAATATGTACTAGGCATCTCTTTGGCTAAATGAGTTGCAACAACAAATGCGATGCAAAATTTAATAATTTACATATTATATCACCACGACGACCACGCTTATATATATATTCTTTGTTCGGACAGTAAACAGTTACCACGATTTTCTATAGGGCTAGGCTAACCTTTTTAGGTATCTAACGTGTCATACATATTCATTTGGCTGAGTGAAAGAGACCCGTATAATATTTTTGGAAAGAAAACCATTCAAACTGAATTGCATTTTCATGAAGTTGACAAAATGTAGGTGCAATGTTCTTTTCCCACGAACTAGTAACAATAGTTCTTTATTGTTGTCGATACAATAGTTTTAAGGACTAATGGACAAGATACTAACTTTTACCAACAAATAATAGTTTCTTGTATTTGAGAGCAACATTCCCCGAACAACATCACTAACTAGTGTAATATCGATGAAGTACTAGGGAAGTAATGTTATCAAATAATGTTGATAGTATAAAAACACATAACTAACTATAATAACACATATAAATCATTTAAACGGGCTTACTGCGATATTTTTATCTCTACGTACTATTATTTATGCTGTGTCTCTACTAAAAATAATTAATAAATTATAAAGAGGAAAGAATATATTGTTTGTTTGCATTGAATAGACTCCGAAACCACTGGGCCGATTTTAATAGAACTTGTTATATAAATACGATAGACCATAGGCTACCTTATTCCGCAGGAAAAATCCTCATTCCCAAGGGAAAAAAATACGCGGACGGAGCCGCGGCGGAAGTCTAGTGTTATACATATTTTAAATGAGAAAAGTTAAGGAAAAGGTGTAAAACATGACCAGAAAATAAAAGAAACTCAATTAATCTAATTTTGAAATGGCGATTGTTATCAGAAACACTGAAAAAACATGTAGCGTACCCTGAGCAGGTTTTTTTATTTTGCTGGCCTGGCTTTGTATTAATTTACGCCAATCTTAATATATACTATGGTGGATTAAATATATTTTTACTACCATATTATACATATTTGAGTAAATAAACATATTTTGAAAAACATTTGTGCGTTAAATTAAATCGGCAATAACTTAATTAATTCTTCATTCCTTCATGCATTCTTGTTCACTTCACGCATTGACTGTCGGAGCATATACTCTATCCCTATCGTACAAGACTTGATATGATATTCCCATTTATTGTCACACTAGTGTGTCATCTCAGTAGCCTGTCGTAACTTATTTACATCGGCGGGCGAGGGCGGCCATAAGCGGCTTTATACTGAATCCTGACACCACTTCTTCTTATCTGGGTAAGAAAAATATGTCGCCCCATTTTTCCAACTGGCTTACCACAAGAAAAATGTCAGGAATCCAGCGGCTTATTACAAATGGGTCACCCTATCCCTAACGCCCTAGATTCATAGTATTTCTAAGGCCCATAATACTTTTCTATACCTATATAAATGGAGGCTATTTTTTTCTTAGTGCTAAAGAATTTTTCATCTAGATTAATATTTTGTAAGAGGTATGTATGTATGTATGTAAACGTTTATTCAAAAAAATAAATACATATTTTCTCTTAATTTACTTTTCTGCCAAACTGCACAGCAGTTTATTGGCAGACTAGACTGCTCTCTTAACACAGGTAACCAACATTTTACGAGAAAAAGAAATGAATTTTAAGGGGAGCTTCTTTCAATTTAAGCATTTTAGAATAGAGAAGAATAGAATATAGGTACTATATTATGGATCGAGTTCTTTTAATACTTAGAATATATAATTTTGAGTGTTCTTAAAGAAGTGCCCCTTATGTGTTAGTAGGATAAATGCATGCAACTTAAGATATATTATGTTAGTATATTTTTAATTTAAATTATCTTAAGGTCTTAATTCAATGTTGAATGGGCTGAATTAGTATTTTATAATGTACTAAAAAGATCCCTAAAAGGTTAACTTACCTCAAAAACCCTGGTGTCGGAGGATAATTTTCTAGTATTTTAAAAGCAGAAACTGACCTAATTAGCCACTAAGTCGGCATAAGCTTTCTGCAAGGTTTTGTTCCAAGCTGGAATCAACGTAGTTAGTGGCTGTAATACGCCTAAGAGGTCACTGTGTATGTATACTGTGTAAGTCTCATTGCGGCTCGCGGCTTGAGAAAGCTACCGGACACTAAGTAGCGTATCCGGTACCTAACAAGACCTAACACCTAGGTTTCAAATAATGCTAACGGTCTGATTTGGCTTAGTTTAAGTATTTATTTTTAGAGTCATCTCAGAGTCATTATCTTAGATTCATTGAGTTTCTTTTATGTTTAGTTCAGATTTAGTTAAATATTTAAGGTGCAAGTAATAATATTATACAACATAATTATGTACCTACATCAATTTATAAGTCAAATCGGGTTCGTTCTAAAAAAAGTTAAAGCCTATGTAAGCAATGATAAATTATGTGAAGAAATGGAAGCAAGTGGAAGGCGTCTCTACACATTCCTCAAAGTGCGAAACGGGAAAAAGCCTTGACTTTACGTATATAGGTTTGTACATATAGATTAATTTATTTACTAAGCAATGCTAAAATACAGGCACAGCTGAAGCTGTTTCAAATATATTGGGTTGCGAATGTAAAACTTGCAGTTGAAAATTAAAAAGACATACCAGTTGTTGTTTTAAATAGATTTTCCGTTAGCAGGGTTCAATGACTCGTGTGCTTACTAGGTACTGTACATAGAGTGAACAAGTTTTCTAACCAGCTCGCGTCCACACTACATACCAGTTTGATATAGGATGTGCAAAGAATTCAAAATTATTCGCGAGTCAGTGACCTGCATTGGCTACCAAATCATATTATTGTCAAGGCTTAGGTATCCTAATTTATACCTTTTGTTGCTTAGTTTTAAATTGTTTTCGCTTTACCGAAAGGTAAAGCTGCTGCTAAAAGTGCTAATATAAATGTTTTCTGTAGAAATACACTGCAATTTTGTGATGTTTAAAACAGGTATGTATGTATTATAGGTACACAAAATTAGAATCTTAATCACAATTTACTTGAGTCAAATCAAGTTTTTTTACTGACTATAGACAGGGCCTGTTTGTTCATCAAAATATTTCAGGATGTGCTTGAATGAGGTATATTATGAGCCTTTTATGTATTTTAAAACTATCATATTCAATTTTCGCCAGCAACAGAGCTTTTGAGTTATTGTGCATCACATTCTATAAATAAACCATGGAACTAAATGACACAGTTTAGTTTTAAGAGACTTAATAGGTCACTAAGCTACAAGTTTTCCCTTGTAGTCCTTTTAAAGGTACATTGCCTGTCATTATTATTGGAGTGGCTAGTGATGTAGCGAGGCGATTAGCGAGTCGCGAGAAAGTTATTGACGACAAACAATCCAATTGTTTCCTCGTCTCGTCTTTGAGACTTCACACAGTCTTCACAATTATTTTAACGGTACTTCAGTTGTAAAATGGTTGTTGAATACGGATGTGTCTTGTGGGAGTCTAGTATTTTTAAATCAAAGCGAATTTGAAATGAAGCAAAAATTGTAATAGAAAATCTCAATCAACATGCTTTTTTAAACAGCGAATTGATAGATAGATGTCTATGGTCAGAGTTACTTGTATATTTTCAATAATAAGTGATATCATTTATAACAGAACTTAGGTACGTTTTACCGCGGGGTGCACCATTGTCCCGTAAAAAATCTACAAGAAATATCCACACCAAGAATTTTCTTATACTTTGTTGCCTTACGATCTCCTCCACCCATTTAATAAAACTTGAAACGAGTTCTGCGCCTGACCCATAAACAGACATCTAATTTTCTTTTCAGTTTCGCAAGTGTAACTCCAAGTGACAGTTAGTGGTTCCGCCAGAATCAGTGACGCGGAAGGCGGGCCAAGCGAGGGCTGGAAAAAATAGGCAATACCTACCCCGTTTGGAAATGGGAAGTCTGAGAAAACTGGGCCGAACTGGTCTTTGGTTTAAATCTGAATGTGCTGGTGATATCCGGTTAGTTCGTTTAAGGGGGCGTCCATAAATTACGTGAGATGTTCAAGGGGGGGAGGGGGTCGAGTCAAATCTCATCTAATCTTACGTTGGGGGGAGGGGGAGTCTCGGCAAATATCACGCAATATTTTTCTAATTTAAAAAAAAAGGACTATTTGAATACAATTAAGATCATTCACTAATTCGTTCGAAAGAAAATAATTTCATTCATACTTCAACGTTATACATCTACTGACTGTCAAACCACCACATTTGTTTTATACCAAATAGCTCAATTTAATCTGAATTTACGGTACATTGTAGCGTCCTCTGTTTTCGCGCCACTTTCAGTTGAACGCGCGATTCGATGAACGAGAGCGTACGAGCTGAGTGGCAGTGAAACACGGACAGGTTCCAACAACACTTATAATTAAACTCTCAGCAATATTGATTATTAGTCTTAAGTCGACTACTTAGTCGTAAATAAAAGCACGAAGCATTTTTTTTCTTTTTACTATAACAATCCAACGCGTTTACGTAAGAAACCCACATTATGAAAAATCTCACGTGAGATTGGGGGGTGGGGGAGGGGGTTGAATAAAATCTCACGACATCTCACCAGGGGGGGAGGGGGGGGCAAATTTTTTTAAAAAACACCTCACGTAATTTATGGACGCCCCTACTGTCAATAAATATAGTAGGAAAAGAGCTCTACAATTTCTGATACCTATTGTTTGTTTCTCTATTTTAATTGTCTTTCAAATTATTACTGTCAAAGTTGTAAAAATGGGATATTGTTGAATGAGTAAAATAATACATTAATTTTGAACAAGTAACATCTCTACTAAGTGTATGATATCCATACTTATAAATACAATAAATTATTATGTATCAGGTGATTACAATTTATTTAATGTGGAAATAGACATAGACATAACGTTAATTTACGGATGCAGCACAAACAAATATGTCTTTTAAATTTCATTAACATAATAATAAATACTAGAAGCTACATACTGAAGTAACCAAGAGATTTATAAATAAATGTAGGTACTAGGAGTCGTGAAGTTACTAGATCTATCATCAGGTAATAAAAAGACAAAATAGATTATTGCAAAACGTTTTCTTGCTGCAAACATTTGCTATTCCAGATTTAAAAATACAAAATGAGGCTTCTTAATCAGATACATTTGTTAGCGATGCTTTTAGTTCAAACAAGGCAGGTTTATCTATTTAAAGAGTCACGACCAAACTGCACGACCTAAAAAGTAAAAGTCTGAATATTTTTATAGACGACTTTATGGCTGTAAAACGAAAGTATGACCGACAACCTGTGATTAAAAGAAAAGGAGGCAGCCAGTCACATGATAATGTACTTATGCGAAAATAATAGGCAGCCGTACATTAAATAGATTTCTTAAACATTTGTGAAGAAAGAACTGACTACCTAATTGAATTCCTTCCGATACAGCGACGGATAATGGCTTAAAAACTAACATCCTTCTCAATTCGTTGACGTCATTGTGTGCTTGTTTAAAAACTAACAATATTTTAGTCAAATGCGTTAACAGACGATATCTGTTGAATGTCGTCACCAAGAAATTAATATTATTTTATGGAAATGTAATTAGCAATATCTTCTCATTGATGGATTTCTTAGCGTTGATAAACGTTTTACCTCTCTGCTACAAAGACTGTCTCTTTGTGATGAAAAATGAAGAGTAAACGAGAGAGCTTGGAACACAAAAACCTAGATCCACACTCACGTATGGAACGTATTTTTGCGGTCACTTTGGGACGTAATGTGATGCCGACGCGCCTGTGTTTGAATTTCATTTTCAACTCCGTCCTACTATTTGTTTAAAAGTCCGCAGAATCGCTGCGCAGACGGCGCGCCTCACCACTGCCTGTTTAAGTCCGGATAAAAGTAAAACCGTGCTTCGTAAATTTCGCGCTCGTTCCAGCCATGAAAAGAGGTAAAAGTTTTTGCGATTCCAATCCTCCTTTCAGAGCCCCTACAAAATGCGGATTCATTTGTAAAATTAAGCCGAGAACGGGATACTTCAGGTGCGAAGAGGGTAAATGAGTTCGTTCCTGCTCGCTTTATATTCCCTTTCTTTATGGATTAAGAGTTTTATTGTTTTATCTTATAAGATCCATTCGCGCGAAGTGAGGTGCATCATAATGACGTCATAACCGTAACGATGTCAGGCTCGAATCGTTTCCTTATTCCGCCGTCCTACTTCCCTTGCGCAAGAAGGATGTGGTGCTGTATAAGGGGCTTGCCGATCGCACTTCCCGCGTCAGGTGGTTCTACAAATTATTATTACTAGAGCCACTTTCCGTCCATTGACCGACACCGTTAGCTGCTTTACGCATTTAGCTCTCGCCGCGAGCGACGCGACATCAATAACAATTGGCCAATTGGTTACCGCCCAGAAAATGGTATGCCTATAACGGTTGACTTTACCCTAACAGTGGGTGAAAATTTTGAGTGACAGGTGTTAAAGATTGTGAAAGAAAACCATCCTGCCGCTGTGAAAGAAGACCATCCATCAGTTTTTCGTTCGTTGCTGCGTGTTCATCCAAAAAAATAAAGTCTGACCAAAGCTTAAAATGAAATGAAATCATTTATTTTAACTTTTGGAAATATAAAGTTACATTTAGTGGCGAGTTCAGCAAAGCAAAACGTGCGGTCTTTTGTGGAGAAGAGCTCGCCGAAGAAACTCTACAAGCGTCGCATCTTTTAAAAAATATACCTACCTATATATTGTTAAATATGAAATGTTATAGGTACAATATATTTTAATAATTTATATTAATAGCCAACTCATACAACCGTCCATAGATTTCCTATTATTAACTTTTTATTGTTCTAGTGATAGTAAGCAGAACAAATTGAATTTAAAATTTAAATCAACTGATTATACATTTTTTTTTAAATCATTATACTAAGAATATGTTTAGACAGTGATTACAACTCTGCCTGCAAAATGTACCTCTTTGTTTTAAAATAGTTTAAGAAAATTTTTATTTTTAAATTAGGTATACTATAAGATTGTAATTTAATTGTTTCTTAAAAAAATCAAAATATCATTCACAAACTTTACGGAAAACATTAGGTAAATTATGATAGAAACTAGATAATAAAGTGGTTAGTTACACCGCATTATTATTCAGCGAACACGACATCGTGTTTTTCATTTGAACTCAGTTCGCGCGTTTTTGCGTTGCCATTTTGTCTTCCTGACGTGTAAATGGCGGGAGGTGGAATGGTGGAATCTATCGATGGTAAAAGTGAAAACTATAGTTGAATGACACCATCATCGGTAGGTAGGTACTAGACGTTTGCTTCCTATGTCTTGTAATTATTAGCCCGTGGTAAGACCATTCAAATTCTAACACGGAGCTATTTCTGAGGGGCTCGAGACTACACTGAAATCAGGGTGAATAGGCCATACTCGACCATGGCCCAGTGCGGGTTGGTCAACTTTAGATACAAGCTTCGTATTACTTCTCATGTGTGTGCAGGTTTCCTCATGATGTTTTCCCTCACCGTAAAAGCGTAGAATAGATTATATAAATTCGATAATCGAAAGAACATTGGTACCAACTTGAACCCGCGAACATATGAATAAAATTCAACAGACTTAGCCACTAGGCTGCCGACGCTCCTAAAATTTGATGGTTTCATACATTTTAAAAAACGCGACTAGTTGCCGTGCAAACTTCTTCTTCTTTCTTCTTTGTATTGTATTGTAATGTATCAGCGGTGACGATCAATATAACTGTTTGGTATTTGTGACAATCTTTTATTTCACACTTCGATTTCAATGGCTCCGTGTGACTCCGGGTTTAATTGCTTATGTAAATGTCACTGCTATGTGGCTATCATTAGTTCGGTCAATCAATCCTAATAATAATCACTTTACATGAATATCGTAATTATGTATGGTGTATGTAACTAACCTGCGGTTGTTCATTAAGCCTTAATTATAAACATAGTTTTGATATTACCTATAACAACTATTGTTTTAACATCGATAGTAGTCAATAATATAAATCATACATTTTTAGCATAACATGTCTGTGTAATGTGCCATACCAGCCGTATCAAATTTCCAAATTCACAATTCTTAATACTTAACAAAATTATCTAAAATTATCAGAGAGGTACATTACATTACGAAACACTAATCTTCGTTTATGTATGTTGGTTTTAAACTACCTGTTAGCTGACTAAGTCTCTGCTAACCCTGTCAATGATGATAAAAAAACCAAAGTTAGTGCAAAAAGTCGCTATGAAAGTTTATTGAACTCAAAAACCTTCACCGTCAAAATCATCGTTGATGGACCATCTAAAAAGTGACAAGTTCGTTAATGATCCGTCGACTCTGCAGTCAGTGGACGCGAATGTCTATCGAGTTTGTAAGAAATAGTTCGAATTGACGGGGCAGAAACAAATTCGCTACATGATGGTACAGTAGCCAGCACATGCGGCTGGACATATTGACCTTGAGAGCGCCCGTATTCCGTAGCGGTAGGGATGAATTTCGTAGTGCGAATGTCCAACCGCACAGCGAGTGAACTAACGGTTTTTTTGCAAAATACGGTAAAGTAGTAGGAGCAACATAGCCCAGAAACAAACCGGCTGTTGTCAATGGTGAAATAATAAAATAATTATAGTTATTGAATAAAACTTTTACGTATAATGACAGGATATGAACATAAAATAATAGACGTAACAGGTAGTTAGTTATTGATTCATAAGAATACAAATGTAAGACTGTTAATCGGTAACTTACGAATTATATGATGGAAGTTTTAAGTAATATTTATCAGCTGCTTTTACGACGGCGTTGAATATAACATTTCATAAAGTTGATTTAAATCAGGTTCATGTTGTTTTGTTACATCAGGCACCATAAAATTCTACTATATGTAATAGTGATAACATAAAAGGACCCATGGTGAAGAAATCTGTGTCTAAGATTTATAAATAACGGGTTAAAACAAAATCTTCATCCTCTCTACCTAAATTACTAACATCGAAGCAAATCCTAAATATGTTATTAAATATTTTTGCAAAATTAAGCTCTCAAATTCGTCAGTATAATAATGTTCTCAGTTTTTATCAATTCTGTAGATCAATGATTCTGTTTCATGCTTATTTAAATTTAAATAAAAAAATGGAATATAAAAAAGTAACACTTATAACCGATGTAGAAGCGTTCATCATCATTAACAGCCTGTTGCAGTCCACTGCTGGACATAGACCTCGCTCCCAAGGTCAACATGTCCAGCCACTTGAGCTGGCTTCTGTATATGTCACAAAAAATTGCAGGCTTTTACAATATTTTTTTTCCGTTTTCCGTTTGTAAGTAATATTTTTCAAAGTTAGAATTTCCACAGCGTTCGCTGACGTGGAAAAGTAAGACATGATAGATACACCTGAGAGGTTCGGACCCCGCATTTATGCGTTGGCAGAACTAACGGCCCCGTCATACTCGACTATGTGAATATTCTATAGCGTGAATAGTTTGCACACACGAACGATAACACTAGAGAGGAATGCGTTAATTTTTAGTTGTAAATCCTAAAAGTCAATTGTCAGGGCAAACATTTTGCTCCAAATATGTTTGCAATCTAAGAAATTTTTATTCATTTATACTTTAAGTTTGCAATGTTTGCAAATCAATAATATTTTCAAATATTGTAAATCACTCACACACAAGCACAGTCAGCACATGCGGTTGGGAATTCGCACTACGAAATTCACCCCTACCGCTACGGAATACGGGCGCTCCCAAGGTCAACATGTCCAGCCGCATGAGCTGGCTTCTGTATATGTCACAAAAAATTGCAGGCTTTTACAATATTTTTTTTCCGTTGTCCGTTTATAAGTAATATTTTTCAAAGTAAGAATTTCCACAGGCTATAGTAATTTTATTACCTGTAAAGAATATTTGCTTGCGAACTGATTTTTGATCGAAGAAGTTTCAGACAGTGTGTATAGTCCCAGCACGGCCGGCATACCTATGTAAAGCAGAAATATTTGCATCAATAACTGCGGACCACTCTACTATCACAGCTCGATTTACCATTCAAAAGATTGTACTGTTCTACATTATTTAAGCTCGTTTCTTTATTCTAGGTCTATCTTTTGTGAAAATAAAAAAACTAAGTATAAAAAGGTAGACTGCGCAAATAGAGTAGCTTGGTTAATAGATCACACCTGCGAACAAATTTAAATGGAGTGAACTTTAAAATCTCGCTCTTGACCATCATAAACAAAGTCTGTTTACCCTAATTTAGCTTCGAGACAATCATCATCAGAAGCTTTTGAACTGATAATCACTACATAGTATAAAACAAAGTCGCTTTCTCTGTCCCTATTTCCCTATGTCCCTATGTATGCCTAAATCTTTTAAACTACGCAACGGATTATAATGCGTTTTTTTTAATAGATAGAGTGATTCAAGAGGAAGGTGTATATGTATAATACATGCATAATATACTTAAGGATAACCCACAATAACCAATTTCCCGTGCGGAGCCGGGGTGGGTCGCTAGTACTTAATATTCTTTAAATATCATAAGTAAAACGGCGCTTTAAAGTATTCCGCCACGAACGTTTTCCGGGAAATGCCCCATGTTTTCGCGTAAGCCTAACTACACTCACGAGGTGAAAGCTAAAATGGACATCAAAGTGCATGTTCGGGATTGTAAAAATACCGGCGCGGCCATCCCACAGGTACTCCCGACGACGCCGGCATCCCGCTGCCCGGAGTTTACGGATTATCTGGGATCCGGGACAACAGTGACCATTCTAATGGCGAAAAGGATGTTCATAGTTTTGTCATACACCTGACAAATTATAAAATGGTTTGACGTATAGGTAGCTGAAACAATTTACAACGAACATTTGTTATAGATCTTGGTGAAACAAGTTTATAGATAGGTACAAGAAAAAATGATACGCGGAAGATATTTTTTTCTTGTCCTTTTTTTTTTTTAATTGACCTATGCTTGAGTCGAAAAGGTACGACGGATCAAGCTTAACCAGACTTGTTTTTCTTGTCCATCATATAATAAATGAACAGTCACTTAAACTATTCGCGCTCTTCTGTTGTGAAAGATGAAGTTTCACTAATAATAAAATGTTGAGTGCTTATTGGGCATAAGTAACTAAATTAACTGAATTTATCCAGACTTGGCATAAATGCTGATTAAACCCTTTTGCGGAACTACAGAATTTATAATCAAGCTTACAATACCTATGCATTTAGTCGTATGTAAAGGTTACGTACTCAAAATATTGATAAAGATTCATAGATAAAAATATATGTATATGTATATGTATTGCTATTAAAAGAACTACATTCTTAGATAACATGGTCGTAGAACAAAAATATTGAATGAATGAATGCACCGGATCTATTGTCTTTTGCTTTCAAACTTTCAATTCTTCAAAAACATGTCCTCGCCGGTCGCACCGGAACACGGCCATTGAATTATTAGAATTATTCAGAAAGCCGTAAACGGTTCCAATGAGTCACCTACCGCCTCACTCAGGTAGATTCTTTTCAAAA
The DNA here is from genome assembly GCA_948473455.1 of Teleiodes luculella. Taxonomy (NCBI): domain Eukaryota; kingdom Metazoa; phylum Arthropoda; class Insecta; order Lepidoptera; family Gelechiidae; genus Teleiodes; species Teleiodes luculella. The sequence goes on from OX419589.1 coordinate 15,371,729, forward strand.
ATAGTGTTTTATTATCTATAATCACCGTGTGAATGTACAAAATTGACAAAACTTCTAGACTACAGGCCCGTGTTAAAAAATGATGGGTCATTTGAACCACCAGATGACCTATGTAGAACGATATAAGAGCATAAAATAATAAGATTCAGCATTATGCCGTCACTTGTAAGCTGTCCAACTGAGTGCAGGTGAGAATTCAAAAGTACAGGTAGAGTGAGTACATTTTGGTCATATATTTTTGTACGGCATTCTTACCATCGATAGATCCATGAAAAATAATAAGAAAACGCGTAGTGCCGTAAAAAAATGGTGCGCCAAAAAGTCGGTATTTTTTTTTATAATCCGACAATTTCCAGGGTGAATTTGGTCATTTGATTTTGTACGGCATCAGTTTCATACTATTTCAATACTGCTTCTAATCCATTATTCCGCAACGCCGTACAAAAATCATGCGACAAGGGGAAAAAACCGAGGGTTGCAACCCCCTCTCTTTCCGTGGTCCAGGGGGTGATTTGACACAACATCAAATTAATTTATTTCGAAAGTATTTTATGCATAGATAATATTTTTTCATATGCCGTACATTTTCGTTGGTTCAAAGGGGAAAAAAAAAGAAAAAGAAAAAATCCATATAACGAAAAGTAAGGTGAAATTCATCAATAAATAAATTCATAAATAAATCTTAACATCTTTAATCTATACGTAAGACTTCGATTTTGACAAAAACATATGTATGTTTCAGAAAATGATAGAGAAGATAATTCGGACGTCGATGAAGACGTTGATTCTGATAACAACTCAGCGGCTGATTCCGATACTGAATAATTTAAAGAAAAACCATATTTTTTATTATCATCATCATTAAATATTTCGAATTTTTCTAAAAAATGATTGTTTTATTTATTCACATCATTACAATGAAACAAATCAATTATATATATGTATCAATAATGTTCGAAGTATATAGTAAACCAAAAAGTATACAAAACTGTTGATACTGTGATTGACAGTTTAAATTATTGGATATAATATACACACCGTTTCACTTCAGTTAGACGTCATAGTGATTTTATCATATTATCAATTGTTCTCTTCAAAAATATGTTAATGCCGTACTGTATCAGATGGCCATAAAGTACCCTTAAAATGGTAGCGTCATTTTCATCAGCCTATAAGATATGGTCTGCATTAAAATGTACGGCATCATTTTTTCCTAATTTATTTATGTTAATACTATTTAAAACATGGGATACAATGTAGAAAACTCCTATATTTCATTAATCTATGATATTTAAATTTCTGCAATAATTTGCAAAATTTCAGTTTTTGTATTTCTCTATAATTTTTTTCAGAACAGTTTCTTTTGAACGGCAATACTATATAACAATTGTATTTTACAATATCATGTTAAAAAAAAAGTTCCCGTACAGGATCAAATGATTTTACAGCTTTATAAATCAAGAATACGATGAAATTAAGATAATTATTGATATACTTTCAAATGAACAATCATTTTTTGACGGCATTATTTTTAATAGTACTTTTAAGTGCTAGATAATGTTTTGGAACCGAAGCCGTACTTTTTCAAATCACCCCCTGGACCACGGAAAGAGAGGGGGTTGCAACCCTCGGTTTTTTCCCCTTGTCGCATGATTTTTGTACGGCGTTGCGGAATAATGGATTAGAAGCAGTATTGAAATAGTATGAAACTGATGCCGTACAAAATCAAATGACCAAATTCACCCTGGAAATTGTCGGATTATAAAAAAAAATACCGACTTTTTGGCGCACCATTTTTTTACGGCACTACGCGTTTTCTTATTATTTTTCATGGATCTATCGATGGTAAGAATGCCGTACAAAAATATATGACCAAAATGTACTCACTCTACCTGTACTTTTGAATTCTCACCTGCACTCAGTTGGACAGCTTACAAGTGACGGCATAATGCTGAATCTTATTATTTTATGCTCATAAATCGTTCTACATAGGTCATCTGGTGGTTCAAATGACCCATCATTTTTTTAACACGGGCCTGTAGTCTATTCAAGTTGTGCACCGTAACGAATCTCTACGTTACGCTGAATACACTTTTGGATCTTAGAGACATTATATTTGTTATATTACGAATATCCGCTGAAGCAAATGCTATAGAATCAAATAGTATTTTTATGTTCAACTTAAAAAAACGACTACTGACAATTCACATTCAACAAATAAAAAAAGAATATACTTTTGAATAAAAAAATTAAAGAGTACATGCTTCCTTTTAAAATAACACACGTTAAAAAGGATCTAAAGGCTTTACCGTGGCCAAAATTGTCATCATCATCACCACAGAGTAACTAATATACTACGTAAAATTATCACTATAAAATTCAATATTTATAGCAAAAATAAACGACGAGAACGAAGTTTTATTACTCATACTATAGTATGGATGCCAGCTCTATTGCAAATCTGCTAGTTGAATCAGAGTTCGCCTACTGAGAGCTATCATTATATTTACCTCAACAACTTTATTGTTTTGTTTAAGGCTAAGCGTGCTTCTTCCAGTTGATGTTTGCCGTAAAAGTTTGTTGAAGTCACGACACAGGGTATAACAATAAAATGTCAAGACTTCACCAACATTCAGCTGCTGTAGAATATTAAGTTTTACTGTTTTGGTGTAGGTAAACTATTCTATTTATACTGTCAGCACTTGTGAAACTGCAATACATTCGATATTAATTGTGGAATAATATAAATTTGAATACGTACGGATGATGATTCGCATCTACGAGCAAATAGCACATTTAGCCATTATTGTATCAGTAGTTTACTTACCTATTTAAAATATTATTTTTGTATAGGAAAATACTTAAGTTTTTAGTATCTATATTTATATTCAGATTCAGCCCATATACAATACACTCATTAGAAATTATGTCGTAAATGAAAGAAAATATCTCCTTATACCTACCTATATCGTGGAAGTTTTCCTTCCCTCTTCGAAGTAACATTGATCTTGAATCTGGCTTACGTCACCATTTGCATTAACATAATAAATATATAAGTAGTTAAAACATTCTACAAAAATACCTCACAATTTGCGTATAAATTCACCATAGCACCATCAATACTGGCAGATGGTTACCTATAAGTTTGGAATGCCAAATGAAAAAGGATGTGAGCCCAGACGCGCCTTTGCACAAGGCCAACCGGTTTAATTTACAACGGACCCGTCCCAAAAAACCAACGAGAAACGAGACTTCCTTTAATGCAGACTTTATAGAGCCAATGAATCTCCTCCTAGGTTAAATATTCCGCAAGTGTAAATAATTGAGGAAAACAGCGGTAAAATTTTATAGCATTTCTGTTGATTTGTAACTTTTAAATTATTATACTTCCGCGCTATATTGAAAATGAGAATTGTTTTTCCTTGTTCGCCGTTTCTCTCTGGAAATTACGGTATTGAGGTAGCTTATAAAATATGTAGGTAGCATTCTTTCTTTTCTGTGAACTTTGTGACTCATATTATTATCATGACCGACCTGCTATAGACAGACTCAATCGCAATCAATGATATCTTTGTAAATTCCACCACAACTTTTCATATCCGCAAAGAAAACGGAACTATTATATCTTTCTTTCAAATTGAAAGTTACTTTCGAGTCGCCACCAATTTCCGACGCTTCCGAACAAACGGGAGAAGTACCAGGGTACTATAAAAGAGCAAGCACCAGCTGCATTCATAAAAAGCCCGAGCTTCGCTGCAGCAGCCCGACTGAATGGGACTAACGAGGCGACGGTGTTTTGCTAGAAGGTTCTGCATTTAGCAGACTTTTGTCAACTTCGCTCCACTCGCTCTATGCTCTCCTAGTCGTTTTTCGATGTCATCTACAGGTCAATATGAATCAAACTTAGAAAAGTTGTTTGTAGAAATAGGTTATCTAATTTCTGGGTTACCTAAAGACCAACACAAGTCATTATTTTTCTTATAATTTTAAACAAAGAACAGTTACTTTAACGTCCAAATTGGATTTACACAAGGTTAGCCAACCACCAAGTCAAGACGCCACATTATTAAAATTCTAATGACATAATGCAATCAACAAATGACGACATCAACCCGCCGTGAGTCATCCGGAATCATTCGTATGATCAATGATATTCTAATATAGTATATTATATACTTGCATGTCTGTTTGCTCACGAAGAAACACAATTTGTTTTTTTTTTTAATAAATAAAGGCTTATTTGTTACAAAGGTAGCTATGTTTTCAGGCAACCGTAATAAAAAATATAAACTAAAATTTTAAGTTTCTTAAAGTTGTTGACTCAGGAGTGTTCATGAGGTTTAATAAACTGCAACACTGCAGGTTGGCAAACAAGCGAAGTTTCGAAACGGCAAAAGCAAAGCTCAGCACAGTCAGGCTTGAGGCATGCAGTTGCACCTTAAGTTCAAGGTTGTACTGAGCAGCCAGTCCCACTTTACCATCTGTGCCACTTACACTGTAACATTTCAAAAGTTAAACCTGTTGCTTCGGCTACGTTGTACTGTTTTTAACAAATTGCAAAGAAACTGTAAAAATATTATATGCAAAATTGTTCCGGTGACTCGTTTTTTCCAGTAGACGTCGAAATTCGAGGTCCGATCGCGTATAAGAGGGCGCAAGGCCTGTTTTCTAGAAGTAAGGGATTACAAATATATAAAGGTCATGAGCCTTCTGTTTCTTCCACAAGTACTTGTCCTATTATCTGCTGACTCTTTTATACAAAACGTTTAGGAAAATGAACGTTTTTTTTTGAAATGGTAGAATAGTAATGGATGGATCTGTATATTTTCGCATTGTTTTAAGAATTCTTGAGGTAATAAGGTCGACAGCTCTGTAGGTACACGTTCTTTATGGAATATCTCTTCCTTCATCTTCTTTGTCTCTAAAAAAAAAATATTCGTATCATAAGCACATGATCTTTCAAATATACATGCAATGATTAAAAACAAAAGTTTTTGATACAAGCGTCGGATTTTTACAATTGAGGGCATACAAACCCAATAACAATAAAATGATCAACTGTGGTTGGCTTAATAAAATTTACTTGTTAACGGCCGAGTGCATATTAATGCTGTTGATGTTGACTTAACATTATTATGATTGCTGATTGAACAACCTTCGGCGGTATATTTCGCTGACTCAAATTTTATTGTATTTTTATTACAATGTGCTATTGTTATTGACACGTTTTTATATTGATTTTTGCTTGCAATATTTATTATCTCTCAGTAAGTAAGTACTTACTAAATCTTCCTTGCAATTTCAGTGCAAAAGGAAAACTGCCCGTGTAGTTCTCCGTTTATTTACATTTCTCTTCGAGCAGTTTCAACTTTCAATATAGTACGAGTAGTGTCTCTTTAAATTCTATTTTACTTAAAAACTTAAACCGTTAAACTCTAAATTCTATTTTCAAACTTTTGAAATTGAATTTTCGAGAAGACGTCGGCCGGTGGAAAGGCGTTGGATAACCAGGATACTAGGATAACAAGACAAGCGAGTAGTTTGAAGTTCTTTGCTGCTCGCTCGCTGCACAATGCCTTTTGATCGAGTCTTGAGTTTACACGTCCCCTACCACTACTGCCTGCATACAGGTGCAGGTAAAACAGCGCAGGGTTGCAGCCTTCAATAAAACTGTTTCAAAGAAAACAGTATTCATTCTTGGTATTTAGTATTATGCACATCACTGCAGGTACTTAACAAGTAAACATAATTTTTATTATTGATCGAAATTTTGGCTATCAACCAGTACCTACATATAACTTCGTAATATGCCGTTGTAGAGTCAGTACCTAGTAAAATAATTTATCATTATACTTTATTGCTCACGTAAAAACAACAATTTTAAGAAAGTTTACAGCAAAGGCGTGCTTATCTCTACACAGAGATCTCTTCCAGCCGACATATACGCAAGTAAGAGAGAATAGATGTATAATGTTTTTGAGATAGATAAAAAGTGCACCGAAATGAGGTTTTAAGAAAAATATACTACTTATTAAAAATAATTTATAATAATTTAAGAAATTCGAATATTATATTCGTCTCTTTGCTACATGGGTTTTATTAGTGTCTTATAAGTAATATTACCATCATCTAAAAATTGTCAACTTACTATAATAAATTTAATAGTAACATGATAAGAAAATATTACAGCAGCGGAACAGAGCAGAAAAACAATCCTAATATTGGATTGGACGTATTTATCTTCATTTGTCATTCAGATAGACATCGCTGTTGGAGTGAATGGAACTGAAATGAAAGAAAGAATAAAATATATCTCCCTAAGGAACGTTATAATGTAAACTATGTATTTATGTATATCCTTAAAACAAAAGGGTGTTTTTCGGATCAATGAAATAAAGGGTTAGTCACACCACTGATCTATTGCTTGCTTATCGTGTGGGCTTCTCGATTAAACTACCTCACAAATAAAATCCTGGTGTCAGAATCATTGAACTGCCTATGGCTTCTGACATGGCTCATGTAGCGGCTACATCAGTAGATAGTAGCTATGCCCATTGCTTAACGTGTCTTCAGAATCACGTGAACTTTCTTTTAGGACAGTCAGATGATTCCCTAATGAAACTGCACAAATTGATATTTGTTCGGCTAGTGGCTGTTGCTGATTGTCCAATGTTGTACGAAAAAGAAATCTCGTTATTTTTGTTCCAATCCAGTCCAAGTCCAGGTTCAGTTTATTTCCGAGTTTAAGTCCCAATCGACGGATACAATATTTCTAACCACGGTAATCAGCTTAAGAAGGTCTAGCTAGTTTAACATAAATTCAGTGATCTTCAGTCTCAGCCCTACGTCACTAGGCATGCACTGACGAACTTGGACAAGCCAAGCACATACGCAAGACAAATTGGATGGAAGCGAACGCGCCCAATCGCGTCTAGCGTGCATGCATATGCCTTCTGAACAGAGTTCCAGCGAGAATTCTCATAATGATACTGGCTTCTGTCTTTGGTGACTGTTTCGTTCTCATGGACTCTTTAAGTTCTGGGCAATGTTAAGAGATTAGTACTTTGAAAGCTGGCAATCAGAAAGTAAATTACTATTTTGATCTCCTATCTGACACCCATAGTACAGGCTCTGCCTAGTTTGGGGCCAGATGGCCGTGTGTGAGATGTCCCACATATTTATTATTATTATTAAATGCTTTGTAAAACTTAGCTTCTAAGACCTAGGGATCCTCTCACAAAACTATAGATAAAAAGTTTCAAAAATTTACTCATGTATAGAAAATTGTGAATCTATATATCTTTATTCTATATATTCTATATATCTACATATAATTTTAATGATAAGTTACTAAAGCGATAAGTAAATATGTTTTACAACCTCAACGGTAGAATATAAATCTAAAACATCGCGTTTTAAATTAAACTACTTACTATTTCATCACTTTTTCAATGTAGGTATTATTTTTTTATCTTTATTTTTAATATCTAAGAGAATATTGCAAAAAGTTTTCCTCTTTCTATTTTACGGTTTCCTTTCCTGAACCTTGCCTCAGTCGCTTTGTTGTGTATTAAAGTAAACATCTAGAGAAACTTACAACCATGGAAGCCAACAACAAATACCGTTCGCATTTTCCGCGCAAATAAAGCCGAATTCTCCGTATCATTGCAAGTTAATTAGAAACGGTCTGCGTGAAATGGAACGTTATTTCAAATAGACCGAGAGAAAACATTTTCAAACATAGAACTTAATTTTTGTAAACCGGATAGAATAAGGATTTTGCTAAGACTGGCTGAGTCTTAGCATAAAAGTTAGAAAAAGACAACCAGTGTTTACACGAAGTAGTGGAAGATTTTAATCAGTTAACCGTCTGTTCTATTTAAATGTGTGTTGTTCTTTCGCTAACATGTTCCCGAACAATCCGGTCAAAGTTAGAATGAAGCGCGCAGAGTTGTACATAGTTCCACTGAAGTTTCTCTTTGTTGCAACTATTTTAAACCGGTGTTGTCTGTTTTTTGTTACCCGGTTTTCAGTTAGTGTAAAACCGCATAGTTCTGCCGTAGAGAACGTTTGTCCCCTTTGAGATGAGTATAAATAATGTTGCGGAGAAATTTATTGCGCATTCATGTAATAGGTATAATGTAAAATATCGTATTAGCCAGATCTATTGCTCGTAGCCAAAATATTGTAAAAATCCGTTTCTTTTGTTCATAATAATTTTTTTTTATAGCCAGAAATATTATATTCTTTGAACATCAAGTATGTAGGTGTTTAATTTTTAAAATATGGATTAGGTAGGTATTCTTTGTTTATAATGTCACTGGCCGAACAAATAAAAGTGTTGTTTTGTATTCGGTGTTAGAAAGCGGAGATATCGCCAGTTGGTTATGTGTAGTGTAACGTTTATTATTCAGCTGGTGTGTTAGAGGCTCAGCCGGAATAATAAACCGGGTTATGGCTTCAATCTCGGATCTTAACAGGCCTAGTAAAACATTCGCCCGCACTTTACAGATTTCGTTTTGCACGCGCGAGACCCTTCTATGAGTGGTTTGAACTTTCTTTAAGTGGATTAAAAAGGTATCAATTTATTATAATTATGTATTTTTATTTATATAAATAATTTTATATTATCTATTAACTTTCCGAATCTACAGTTTTATTTCGCTCGCATTGCACTTTCGGTGATCAGTTTTATGAACAAGGATAGCTGAAAAACTTCACTTTATCTTGAAATTCGGAGCTTTTTCTAACTCGACAAAATAATGAGATAGGTATCACACAGGCGTCAATCTGAATATTCTTTTGAATTTTGAAATCAAATTCATGAATAAATCTAGTCCGTGTATGTTCAAATCTCGATTAGACTAACATGAATTCCCTTAGCGTGAAATGAGTTCAGAGAAGGTTCAGGGATACAACCTAATAGAAAGTTAGCCAGCCACTATACAGGTCTATTAGAAAGCCAGGCCAAATTCCAGTCAAATTATGTTTATGATTGAAACCAAACAAACATAAATGTTGTATACAGTTTGTTATTAGGTTTTAATTATAAGTAATAAGCATCCAATATTATTAAATTATAATTTATTATTTAAGTTATTTGTCCTTTATGAACTTGAAGAAGCATTAAATACTCAAAGTTAGTTGTAGATAATAATATGAACACTACAAAGAATAGCAATTTTCACAGAAAGTGATGTAAATTTATAAAGATTTACTGTGATTGAAGCCCGTAGTAACTTAAAGGGTTATATTTTTATTTAGTTTAAAATATGAAAGGGAAGACATATTTGTCCAATTTATGCTGCAGAGCCGACAGCTCGCAGAATGAATTTCCTAACCAACTTCACATAAATATCACTAAACTTTATCGCGTTATTCCCGCGTACGAGGTAAATTCCTGACGTATTGAGAAAAATATTTAGCAAATAGAACACGTAAAGGCTATAGGAAATGTCACGTCGGCTTCGGCGCGCAACTAGCTATTACCAACGTGAGAATATTTGTTCAAGAGGTGCTGTTTTGTGAGTGTGTGTGCTTTACTTCTCTTTAGCACTTCCTTAACATGGAATGGGTTGAATCATTAGTTACGTGATATCGCGTAATGATACAGCGATTTATCACTTGATAGCAGATCAAATATGATCGTGATGCGGTGTAAAATGGTGATCATTTTATAAGTTAATAAAATTGTATCGCGCAGTTTTTATTTTTATGTATGATGCTTAGATTTCATTAATAGATTCTAGATATTCTTTTTGTTTAACTTATATCTACTTCTACTTGATAATAATTGCACAGCTCAGGTTGTCTCGGTTGGTCCAATACTAGTCGGGAACTATTAGTTTACAGTTATCTAGGTTATCACTATCACTACATAGTATAAAACAAAGTCGCTTTCTCTGTCCCTATGTCCATATATATGCTTAAATCTTTAAAACTACGCAACGGATTTTGATGCGGTTTTTTTAATAGATAGAGTGATTCAAGAGGAAGGTTTATATGTATAATACATGCATAATATACTTAAGGATAACCCACAATAACAATTTTCCCGTGCGGAGCCGGGGCGGGGATGTTATAAAATATAGCCCAGTATATACAGGGTGGTCCAAAATGTGACGTCCAAAAATTTTTTTTAGAGTCCTTACACCTGGGTGTATCCGAAAATACCCCATGTATGTTCCGCGATTTTTTGTAGTTTAGAAGTTATGATTTTTTAAATGTATATTTCGAATTTTCTGCCGGAGCGACTTAAAATAATCGTAACTTGTTTAATAGTAAGGTTTTTTTATTTATTTTTTCTCGAAAGTGATCGTCTTGAATCACCCTTTCTACTTTATTATCAACTACACAACGTTATTCATTACAAGTTACCGAAAAAGGGACGAAAGTAAAAATTTTAGGTTTGAGTTGAACGGAGCAAAATTTTCAAAAATTTCTTAATAATACAAAATTAATGTTTCATTGGTTCAAACTAATTTTAAAAACTCCAGCAGTTTGTCAGCTTACCAAATAATAAAAAAAAAGTTGTTCTTAATAGGCGATTTTACGACGAAATTGGCTTCAGAACTTAGTTAGGTGAGAATTCATAAAGAAAAAATTTTGTCAAAAAAAAATATTAAGCTTATTTTGTTTTCATTTTTATGGCCTACATTAGCAAGGCATCATCAAAAGCATTCAAATAATTTCAAATTGAACGATCAGTGACACATTAGAAAACATTTTATTTTAAAAAAGCTTAGTTTAGTTTTTATTAATACGGTTATTTTGGTTTATTATTAGCATCAATAAAAGAAAACACAAATTAAGTTCAACTACTTTATTAAAGAAGATTTTCAAAATGACGCCCTTCAACTTCGATACACAATCGGCAACGTCTTAAAAAGTTATCTTTTAGTCTGCGGAAAGCGCTTGAATTTTGTCTGACTTTCGTCGCTGCTTCTCTTAATTTTCGTCTCAGTTCTTCTTCGGAGTTAGTTTGCCGAGCATAGACAACTTCTTTGTAGTAACCCCAAATGAAAAAATCTATTGGGTTCAAGTCCGGTGAACGTGCAGGCCATTCGATTGGGCCGCCACGCCCAATCCATCTGCCCGGGTATGTTTCATTAAGGTGCCCCCTCACTTGGCGTGCGTAATGGCAAGGAGCACCATCATTTTGGAATATCATGTGCCTTCTTGTTTCCAAGTTTACATCTTCCAGCAATTCAAAAAGGTTGTTCTGCAAAAAGTTTAGATATGTGTCTCCATCCAACCTAGACGGCAGCTCGAAAGGCCCAATCAGTTCTCCATTTACAATTCCCGACCACATGTTTACGCTGTATCGATGTTGAAAATTTGATGCTCTTGCAAGGTGTGGGTTTTCAATTTCCCAGCTGTGATAGTTATGGATATTAAATACTCCAGTGTTTTCAAAACGGGATTCATCGGTCCATAAGATCTTATTAAAAAAATCTGGGTCTTCCTGACACCTTTGTATCATTGTTTCGCAGAAAGCAACTCTTCTAGGGTAATCTGAAGCTTGTAGCTCCTGAACGCGCTGAATGTGGTAAGCGTGGTAGCCTTCTGAAAAAAGAAAAGGACTATTACTCACCACCTAGGCAGGAAGAAGTCTAATACCTGGCATTGTATCTGTGATTTATGTTTTGTGTAAATAAAAAACAAAACGACATACCATTTTTCAATATCCTTAGAACTGAGGTCCGTGGTATTCCAGTCCTTCTGGTTATTGCTCTGGAACTCGTAGAAGAGTCTCTTTCTACAGCTGCGATGACTTCATCTCTTCTGTCCGGATCTACTCTGGGTACTCCTTCGTGCCTTTGGCTACGACCGGGGATACGCCCGGCCATCAGCGTATTATGAGTATTAATAAATACCCTATGGTCCGGGTAATGGTCCAGTATTTCTCCTCGCCGGTCCAGTTGTTGACGATATAGCCTTGCGGCTAAATGACCGTTTCCTTTGGCCATACCATAGTAAAAGTGCATTTCTGCGTACTGGCTTAGACTAAAATTACTCATGTTGCCGTCAGTAACACAAGCACAAGTCAGTCGTAAGGCAAATCGGAGTCCGTAACACAAGCACAAGTCAGTCGTAAGGCAAATCGGAGTCCGTAACACAAGCACAAGTTAGTCGTAAGGCAAATCGGAGACCAGTAACAAAGCGAAAGTAGGTTCAAAATATCGGTATCGGAAAGAAGCAACGTCAAGTAGTATCACACGCGATGGAAGTGAGTGAACGACTAGCGGACGGACGATACAGTGAGATGCTACGGAGAATGTATGGGGAGAGGGGGGAGAGGGAAGTGCAGGTAAAAAACCCCTAGCGCGCACGGCTGACTTTTGTGGCCAAGACAGTAGGTCTTTCTCTTTCGTACTTCTACGCAACCATAACAGTGCGAAAGAGAAAGACCTTACTGGCCTGGCGCCTTTTGAAACGTGTTATTTATTGCTTTGTGTCATTGTGTGTGATTGGTCTTGAAGTAGATTTTGGTTTAATTCTAGCTTTCATAATTTCATGTCTAAAAACAGAAAATGAAATGTGTCACTGATCGTTCAATTTGAGATTATTTGAATGCTTTTGATGCCTTGCTAATGTAGGCCATAAAAATGAAAAAAATAATAAGCTTAAACATTTTTTACGACAACATTTTTTTTTAATGCATTCTCACCTAACTAAGTTCTGAAGCCAATTTCGTCGTAAAATCGCCTATTAAGAACAACTTTTTTATTATTATTTGGTAAGCTGACAAACTGCTGGAGTTTTTAAAATTAGTTTGAACCAATGAAACATTAACTTTGTATTATTAAGAAATTTTTGAAAATTTGGCTCCGTTCAACTCAAACCTAAAATTTTTACTTTCATCCCTTTTTTCGGTAACTTGTAATGAATAACGTTGTGTAGTTGATAATAAAGTAGAAAGGGTGATTCAAGACGATCACTTTCGAGAAAAAATAAATAAAAAAACCTTACTATTAAACAAGTTACGATTATTTTAAGTCGCTCCGGCAGAAAATTCGAAATATACATTTAAAAAATCATAACTTCTAAACTACAAAAAATCGCGGAACATACATGGGGTATTTTCGGATACACCCAGGTGTAAGGAATCTAAAAAAAATTTTTGGACGTCACATTTTGGACCACCCTGTATTAGTTTCTTGCCAAGTTTGAGATATGGCTCGATAGTGTATTGTGATCGGGCTCAGTTTTAATATAAACCATAACAGTATTTTTTTTAGTTTTGTAACTGTATTGGTGTACGTAATTATAGTTTGATGTTACTATGTTTCTCAATTTTCAACTGCCCTCTATTTTAATATTACGATTGAAAGTAACTGTTATAATCTGTGGTTTTATTTTTTCCTGTAACCGCGTTTTGTGTTTTTGCTACACAATAATTAATTTATTGTTGAATCTTACAAGTTAATATTAATCCTATAAAAACTGTTTTCTATTATTAAGCACTTGCTATTTGATGTTTCACGCAACTTTTAATGCTCTATTATTGAAAAAACGTAATACCTGATATTTTTTATGAATTTGTCGGTAACGGCAGTAATGGTAAGGTCAAATTTCATAACACGTCATTAAAATTTGTGGAAATCATATAACAGTGCCGGTAAGTAATAATAATATAATAACGTTCATTGAAGTATGCTTACATAATTCTCTTGAGATTTTCGGCTCACATCCGCTGAACCTAGCTCTTAATTCTGTGTAATTCGCACGAAGCTATTCTTTCGCTATATTTGCTGAGTTGCGTTCTTTAGTTACATTGGAAACGTTGATTATGGTTGCTACAGTGTGAACAAAATATTCTGTTTTAATTTACATGGTAATAGAAAATCATGATAGAAATAAAAATATCAAATTAAACTCTGACAGACTACGTGAAAGAATAGTAAACCTGTCCTAACGTTATCAAGCAATTGGCACCGAAATTTATTAAAAACCAGAATCAAATTTTTATTAAGGTACGTGTATAAAAAAGGTTACCGTACTAAATGCATAATATCTGACTGACTTTTTGTCCAAAGTCACAGTGCCGCCACTTGGTACACTTTTGTAACTTGCATGCAGCCCACTTTGATTACTTTTGGCACACGTTTTTCCTTATCTTACGATTCCACACCAACATTAAAAATCGTCTATTCATCATATGTTTTTTAAAACACTTAATGAAGTTAGAAGTAAAAACCTTCACTCAAATGAACATGTAAGTGATAAATAAAAATTAAGAGGCGATGCGACCGTGGTTATTAACTAAGAATGGAACCTAAGCAAAGCTTTTAGTTATGAAGAATATATTGGAGTAATTGTACAAATAAACGTTTACTCACTTCACCTCTGGGGCTAGGTAATGTAGCTTAAAACAAAAGTTATTATTCAGAGAGACCCGCAAGTTTGCCTCTAATAGTGAACATTTCTAGAAGTAATGTATGCTATTATCCTGGTGAAATGTAGGATTGCCCATGGGGCTGGCTGCGGGACGTAGCTAGTTGGTTGGAAGGGCATTTTCCGCAGATTATGATTGCGCCATTGTGAGCGCACCGGGCTCGCCGGCAACTGTGCCGTTTACCCTTCTTTGTGATGAAAAATGCGCTTCGAGATTTCTCCAATATGGAGTGCAACGCCCGTGCCCGATTCCTTTTTTGAATCGCAATTGCGGAGGATTTATAACAGACAGAGTGGGTTTTATGAGACCGTTGAGAATCTGCGCTACACTTCACTGCTTCCTGATCAAAACTAAATTCGTTTTATATTTTCCAACCAGGTATTTTTAAAAGGAAAACAATAAACATGGAACGGAATAATTGCTTGCGTAAAAGAAAAGCGAAACCACTCGGCACACGTTCTCGCATTTTCATTTCAGAATTCCGTATAATTTTACAAAGGTTTGTAACACAAACAAAGCAAAGAGCAGATTTTGAGAACTCAATAAGTTCAACGCAGTGTTCCGAACTCTGGCTCCGATACTCATTCGAAAGACGTTTCTCAAAGAAAAGTTAATCAAAGAAAGTGGAAGTACCGTCAGCAAACACTTTACAAACATTCTCGCTGAAAGGCGCACCGAGAATTTGCGGCTGGCGAAAGCTCAGACAATGGCTTATTGACTCGGCAAACTCGAGAATTGTGGAATTGAAGATTATGTACCCACTGGCTTAGCGCAAAGTGTGAAGGTGAGGCCAATTTATCCTAACCCAACTTAGCTACTCGTACTTTAGCTACTATCGAAAATGTAAGCTTAATATTCTTTTATATTTATTTACGCGCGCTTACGGAAAGTCCTTTGTCATTCATTAAGCCATTAGTACAGAACGTGATTAGGCATCAGGCAAGAGTTAAAAAGTCAAGTGATGTACTATTTCATTTAGAACTATTGGGTATTTAGGTACGCATGTTGGGAATGTAGTCTGTCTGATACTTTTTAATCCCCGACGAGAAAGAGAGGTGTTAGAAGTTTGACGTGTGTGTGTGTGTCTGTCTGTCTGTCTGTCTGTTTGTGGCATCGTAGCTCCTAAAGGGATGCGCCAATTTTGATCTATATTTTTTTGTTTGCAAGAAAGTCTTGGTCACAATATTGTAAGATAATGTCCCTTTCA
The DNA here is from genome assembly GCA_948473455.1 of Teleiodes luculella. Lineage (NCBI taxonomy): Eukaryota > Metazoa > Arthropoda > Insecta > Lepidoptera > Gelechiidae > Teleiodes > Teleiodes luculella. Next base: position 15,387,334 of record OX419589.1, read on the forward strand.
ATTTATTATTTCGCCTGCTTGTCGACTTGTTAAAATATGTATACAGTAGACCATTTTAAGTACGTATACGTAATCGTAGCACTTACGATTATTAAGGGACGAATCCATGAACAGCAAATTGCAGAATACGATACCTGAAACCAAAGATAATATTCCATTAATAGGTGAAGCAACAGATGAACAGGCAGAAGTTTCTCATGCGTATAATTTCTAAACATAAACCCATAGCATTTATAATGATGTGGCTTTACCAGTTTGATCGCAGCTTGACTAAATTGCTAAACAGATGTACCACTTGCACCATTACGACACTGACTGCGCTTGAGTCGATTATATCTGTATATTTTATGTATGTATATTTGGATATAATGAATGACACCCAGTTTTGTCACTTGCCAAGTCTTGTGTAAGCCTTTGTGTTTGGAGAAGTTGTCAAAAGGTACTTGTACCTGCACTTGCATTGTGTTCTGTGTCTATTCTACTATGTGAGATATGAAAAACTGGCCGTGATAAAATCGTGATCTTTGGGCACGATCTGTATATTTTGTAAAATAGTTTTTTGTAGAAGTTGTATTTATTTACGTAATTCCTTTTTTATTGTTCTGTATGTAGGTATACTTTAGTTATGTCTATTGCGAATATTTATTGAGCCGTTTAGAGTTAGATCCTAGGTTTATAAGTTTCTTTATTTTATCAGTTTCTTGTTGTTACCAAATTTTTTTAAAATTAACCTATGCTTGAGTCGAAAAAGTACGACGGATCAAGCTTCACCAGACTTGCGGGGGAGCGGAAGACTCTACCTACCCCAAAGTAGTCATAAACCAACGCAACTAGGGGCGGCTCGGACCTCTAGCTAGCGCGTTGACACTGAAAAACATCGTGAAGGAGACGACGCCCGAGGGGCTCCGTCTCTGATTATCAATTTCGATTTATGTTTTGGCCGCGCCCCCGCCGGCGGCGGGTACAAGCGTTGTTACCTGAAGGGTAATTCTTTTTTTTATTAACTTCGATCACCAATAACGCGTTATTCTTTACCATTAATATTTTCGATGTTTTTAGTACAAACTCAATAAAATAGTATATTTCCAACTCAATAGAAAGTATAATATGTAGTTTAAAACAATGTGAAATAATTATATTGCGGTGAAATGCTGGTCTTAATAACAAGTTTACTAGAGTAAGAAAAATTGCGCCGCGAGATTCATAGCTCTACTGATTTATCTCCCAGACAATCTGTGCTGGAGTAATTTATATGAGAACACAGTATTGTTCTCGACTACGGGAATATATTTTCATCTGCTCCTAACTTGGTTTAAGTTAAAACTTCGTTCATTCGGCAGGAGCGTTCTCAGGTTCCTTACTAAATTTCAAAATTAAATTCAAAATTATAATATACTTGTCTTAGGTATTTAAAAATTAAAACGTTTTTTAAGCGAGGAATAAGTTCGATTTTTTTTTTAATGATGGTAGAGGCCAATAAGGCCGCCTTTTGGCTCCTGTATGTATTTTCAATTGTTTTCTTGTGTGTTTTTTGGTGTCAATAAAGTATTTTGTATTTAATTGTATTGTAGAGATAGTGGAAGCAAATAGAATAGAAAAGAAAAAAAAAAATTGTAAGAATACATGAAATGTGGATCTTAAATACCTATAGCGCGAAAAATGTTATTACCTGAAATGAACAATGAAAATTTCTGAACTCATGTCATTTAACCTAAAAATCAATTCGAGAACATCAACCAAAGATAGAAAAAAATATTACGATTCTTCATTTTATCGTTTTACAACTTCACTACCACTACTACACAATGAATTTGAACAGCCAAAACAATTGTCTGCTTAGAGAAACATCAAATTTATGCTGGTTTTAGTCTTGTAGTCGCCTGTTAAACTGTTGTAGTATTAAGAAGGCTGATCCGTTCGCCTTGGACTTTCCGACCCCGTTGTTTGGAAGCCAGGCACGCCCCTGTCCAATTCTAACTTCGCGTCACTCGCAGTTCCAACGGATAAACAAACATGTTGCCACATCTACGGATGTTTACTCTCAAAACTGCATTAAATTCTTCTCAATGGGAAATAGCTTGATAATACGATAATGATAGAACACTTTGTTCCAATTATGTAACATGTTTGGTTTATTATGGATAAAACTTTGTATTTTATTTACTTTTCTATAATTTATGCTGGTCTGGGTTGGCTATCGCATATTTATTTAGAACCACAATGCATTGTCACTTGCTTCAATTTCATACAGTATTTCCTGTACTTGCATCTATAGAATCAGCTTAGGAAAGTGGGTGGCCTATCCGTACACTCCTCCTCCTTAGTCCGTACTCTTAATCCGTGGCTGACGATACTACACACACATGCACACTACACCCATATAAATTAATAATCAGTAACTTTATTTCATATAATTTGTAATATCAATCATAGATGCAGGTAAATAAATAATCCTATGAATAGTTCGGATTATATTCATAATAAAAGATAAGAGATAAAAAAAGCACCGGAAAAGTTAAAGAATATAGCCAGTCGCGTATTTCTGGTAGTAAAAAGTAATATTTACCCACCTAAAATTAGCATTTTCGCCCTGGATACTCTACTTTTCGAAGTAGAATAAATAGCGTTTGTCCTTCATATAATAAAATAGAAAAGTCTTCAATTTTATTTACTCTGTACTACGTAGAACAGCCTACAACTCCCGTTTAAATCACTTTCATCGTCGCACTATTCGTATTGGATTTAGTTCCACATTCCAACGCACTGTATTTGCAAACTATTGATCTGTCTGTGCTTTACTACTCGCCTACTGTCCTGTCCCCTTCACTCGGCCTTGCTAGCCTGGAATGCAACTGACAATGCAGAGTCTAGTCTCTACCACAGAATAAATAATAGTTGTCTCTACTGAATATACTCGTATCACGGAAAGTGATTTGACCCGGGTCGCCAAAGGACGGCATAATGTTATCACTACATAGTATAAAATAAAGTCGCTTTCTCTGTCCCTATGTCCCTATGTCCCTTTGTACGCTTAAATCTTTAAAACTACGCAACGGATTTTGATGCGGTTTTTTTTAATAGATAGAGTGATTCAAGAGGAAGGTTTATATGTATAATACATGCATAATATACTGAAGGATAACCCACAATAACCATTTTCCCGTGCGGAGCCGGGGCGGGTCGCTAGTTATTAATATAATATCTTTGAAAGCAATATCTTTGGAATCCTTTTGGGTGAGATTATGAACAATCTTATCATGTTACGTACGGAAGGTTGACCACGTTATTTTCTGCTCTTTTCAGAGAAACCGTGTCTGACTGTATGAGTGTTAGCATGCAGAGTAACTTAATTAAAATTACCTATTAATTAAAAAGATTCGTTTAATCAAACAAAGGCTAGCAGTTATGTAAAAAAAAATGGGAAAATCTATCAAAACCGAAGCTATGTATAAATCATTATTAACTTCTCTTAGTTATATCCTGAGATAAATTAAAAGACAATCGAAAATTGGAAAACATTACTACGTAAGTATAGTTCTTATACGATAGTGGTTAAACTTGTAATACTGAAACAAATCTGCAATGGAATGACATGACATCAGCTGTAAATAACACATATGCTAATACTAAACTAGTCAATCAAAATTGCAATTAATATTCAAATCTTCAAGCAAACAATCAATTGAAGGCGACGGTGACGGCAAGAATGCTGTTACTAAACCAACCGGTCCAAGTACCAATTCGCAAAGTGCAGTCCAACGTTATATCAAGCTTACAATTATGAACCTTATTCCAAAGACAGACAGTAATCCAAAGGTACACGTCTAAAAGCGGTTGATCGTAATTGCTCCTAATAAACCACTGCAATGTTATTTTGTAAGCACAAATCAACAGTTAAATGCTATTGAACAATACTTGTAGGTAATACAAAAGTGTCGAATGTTTCATAAGTTTCAAATTGTTGCGATATGTAAAACGAATCAGGAATTTTTCTCACGTTAATACTCGTAAGTAAGAGAAAAATATAATATGATAAATATGTTTCACCAATGCCAACCAAAGCTCACATAAGGCTTGTTGGTCGACTGAAAATAAAAATTCATACATCCTTTGAATATCTTTACAAGTGTGCTCAGAGTTTCTCTAAATATTTTCCATTACCGCAAAAACGAATGAACGTTTTACAGGGTGAATGTTACGACAGCTTAGTAAAAAATTAAATTTCGTGCTTCTTAGTCAATGGATCCCATCAACATTCCCAAAAAATGTTTTCCGAAAAAAAGAAAAAAAAGACTTTTATTACTAGTTTAGTTTCTTAGAATTGGGTTACCTACTCAAAATCCTAGACTGAGCATGCCCTTTCAATATTTGCTAAGCTGTTCTTACATCCTGTATAGATCTGAAAATCTGGATTGAAACAAACTGCACTGGCACTAATTTCTAGGTCAAATATGCAAAGCGTAATTTTCACAAAAAATATTCTATTATGCTTCGATGGTCAAAGTACCTTCAAACTCGGAACTATGTACCAAATAACGCAAATATTCAAGAGCCTAGAAACTATGCGACTAAACGCGAAGTTTACAAGACGGACGTTAGCAGGCCGCTTGCTAAGGGCCCGTGCCAAAATGCCTGCCAGAGTCTTTACTGAACCTGCGCCACGTACAACCCTTGATTCCAATCGGTAAACTAATATCCTGGCGGAATTGAATCTTGTCGTGCGGTGATAGAGTCGAGGGGCTTGCACGTGAGCCGCATGGTGGATTAGCAAGGAATTGTCTGTGCCAACGGAAGCGCGGATTCTACAGATAATCGAATTCATTAGCCCTCTTTGTAGTGAAAATAGCGCGGAAGGTCTGCCCGCTCTCAGTTTATTTATTTATGGACTATTACGGGCGCAGCTCTGCGAAAGACGCGACTGGTTATGATGGCTTTAACGACTTAATTGCGCGTGTTACAGAGCTTTAGAATAGAATTGAACCAACTCCAATATTCCTGATTACGAGGCGACTAAACGTAAACTTAGGGAATAGGCAGCACCATTCACCTGTGAAACAAACCCGCCTGAAAAGAATGCCAAGGCTTCATTCAAGGAAGAAGCCTGATTACGTTGATAGAGGGGATTTTATGCAGGGCTTAATCCAGTCCGGTGAAGCTTGATTTGTCGTACCTTTTCGACACAAGCATAGGTCAATTAAAAAAAAAAAAAAAAAAAAAGCAGGGCTTAAAATTGACTTTGTTTGCCTATTGCGGGCTAGTCGACTTTGTACACAAGATTTGAATTTGTAAATAAGATGTTAAATAAGATAATATTTGTGTTCTATGTAATATATTATTATATCGATACTTGCCTATCTATATTGTGAGTATATAACATAATAGAGCTACGAAAGCGAGAGACTTTAACGCAGATAAAAACAGTAAAAGAATATCTACAGTACTGCTGTTTTTATATAAAATATTAAATTTTCGTACATTTCAGTTAGAAATCAGTGAAAAGGAATAATCGCATGAACACAACAAGCTGATTTAGGCAGTCTGTGGAATCTTTTAATATATTTAATTTATGTATTTTGCGTTTATTTCTAAGAAATAAATAATATACATAATAAGGTGGGTTTTACAAAATGTTGTTTTTAAAATTCTAGCTAGATGATACATACAATCTCATACTTTTTTAGTTCTTAAATAAAATTGTTTATAGGTAAATAAAAAAAATATTGTTTTTTCTGATCCCTTACATACATAAATTTCGTATTGGTCAGTTGACTTTATAAGTAATAATTAAATAATGTGATAATTACATAATTTAAAATTCAAGGAATCGTTGTGCTCAAAAACACTTGACCAACGAACATTTATACCACCTTATTTGTTGCTAAGCAAAGCGTGCTTTCCGGTCGGCTAAACTAAAAACACGTTTATATACCCAGTGTAAATGGACACTTAATGCAATCGAAGATATCTGGGCCTAGAGACCTGTTTATGCTGGTTTCACCGTTGTTCGATCATTTGCATTCGGGCTCAGCTATGACTATCAATGTATATTAGGAATCTGGGTAACGGTCGACCGGACTTGTGACCGGACGGTCCAACCGGTCATGTGACCGCAACGACTTGTGTAGCCAACAAGTCTGTTATAAAAGACTATCGACCCGCCCCGGCTCCGCACGGGAAAATTGTTATTGTGGGTTATTCTTAAATATATTTTGCATGTATTATACATATAAACCTTCCTCTTGAATCACTCTATCTATTAAAAAAAACCGCATCAAAATCGGTTGCGTAGTTTTAAAAATTTAAGCATAATCCCTAAGCGAGAGCGACTAGAAAGCGACTTTGTTTTATACTAAGTATGTAGTGATTCTAGTGGTATGTTAGTGATACATTTTACTCAACCAATATTGCGAATTGAAATACGTGACACACAAGGTTGTAATATGCTCCAAATATATTGATAGATAAAACAGAATAGATTTAATTTGCGCTAGTCATAATAATGTAATATTTGTTTCAGCAAAAGATGCGATTAACGCTGTGTTATTGAATCATTGGTTCGCTCGAGTAATCAAAAAAACACATTTCCGTTTTTTTAAATAAATGTTTAAAAGTAGTAACCTGGCTTAAAAAATACTGAATATTACAATTTAAAAAATAATTACAACCGAAAATTTAATAAATTTTTAGCGAAATCAGTAAAACGAAATACTAAATTGTGTACGTAACAAAAATAAGTTTAAAAAGTTTCGATCCTGCCAGGATTCGAACCTGGAATCTTCTGATCCGTAGTCAGACGCGTTATCCGTTGCGCCACAGGACCCGTGTCGAGAACGCCGAAAATAGCGAACACTAGCGAACGCTCGAAGTACCGCCGCGGCCGGTTGCGTCACTCGATGAAACTTTGGTATTGAACATTGAATCGAACCGTGACGAAAAACTTTTTATCTCAGTTATTGGAAAGTGGCATTGAATTGTTTTTTTTGTACTTTATCATTTATTCACAAGATTTGAAATTACAGAACGTTTGTGTACAGAACAAATAGGCGCACAGGTACTACAAATATTATAATTGTAGTAATTCGTTCTATTATTTTTGAAAATGTAAAAAATACAATATCTGTTAACTAACAATAATATGCCATTATTTAAGGTATCTCGACGTGAAACGGACTCCGAAAGAAGAAGTTTGATTCAGCACGGTGTGCAGTTAAATTAAAATGTTACGGTATTATCATTTATAATACTTTAACATAGTTCTTTCTATATCAATTTGTTAGACCGATGTTATGGTGCCTTATTTTACCCTATAAATCCTACTTCTGACTAATCTATCTAATATTATAATTTTAAACGCGGAAATTTGTGAGAATGGATGTTTGTTATTCTTTCACGCAAAAACTACTTGATGGATTTTATTTATGAAACTTTGCATTAATATAGTTTATACATTAGAATAACACAGGCTACCCTTAACCGCGGGAAAATCCCTCATTCCCACGGGAAAAAATAGCGCGGGGGGAGCCGCGGGGTATACCTAGTCCTTCTTGGAATCTATAAAAAAATATGTAACAGTAAATTAAAAATATGAACAAGATTTTATACAAAATTAAATAGGTTTAATAAAACTACGTTCATCTTTCAATGCCTAAAAATAAACCTTTTTGATTTATAAAGTTCTTATCCTATGATCGCATAGATATTAAAGTAACGAAACAGCGCTTGAAGGCAGTTTATTTAAAATTATGTAATAATACATTTTTCTATCAAACATGCCCGATATCCATAACAATGATTACCCTAATCGAGATATGCGAAGAATGCGCATTTTCGCACGTCCGCGTCATCTGCGCTCGCGCCGCGCGCCGCACGCATGCGCCGTGAGACGAGATGGCACGTCGAACGAAAGCAACCACCGACCTCCTTCGCGGTAACGGGTACGCTAACCGTTGGATGAACAAACGTCTTGTGTGCTGCTAAATACGTATTGATGACTGGTTACTGCGTCTTCGATTTCCCCAGTTTTTCTCCAATGTTTAGGGGGGTTGGGGAGTCATTCCCGCCGTATATACCTATCTTGGTCATGCCGCCGTTCCCTCTTTGTCAAAGCAGCAGTATGTTTGTCTGAAAACTTTTTTTTATCTAGTCAATTGTTCGCTATTATAACTGGTCTTAGCAAAACTTAATCTTTAGACGTTAAAAACCTAGTTACTTTTATTATTAAAAACTTTCGTTGACTAAATTATGATTTCTACGTGAAGTCTTACAAATGGCATTGCATTGTTGAAGTTGATCCTACCTAGGAAATGGCGATCAGGTCGATAATACCTACAACTGTAAAGAGACAATGGGAACGATAGTTTGATTCGCTTTGCTGGCTAGACAAATTCACCGCTAATCATTTTGTAACATTTCAAATTGCATTATAAGCACTTTTAGCAAAATGACGAAGATTATTATTGAGATGACGTGTTTTTTGTATAATCAGAGTATCAATTTAATTTTCACTTTTTCTCGGAAAACGAATCGTTGATGACTTCCCTATAAAATACGCAAACCGGTTGATGGTAATCATCGGTTACATAAACCGCCGACACCGTTTAACTGTCAAATTCCTTAATAATGGGTTACGTCACGAACCGAATCGGTGAGAAAGACGGTTTCCTAATGCTAGCACCATAGTGTTGATGCTTCAGCATCTTAGCCCCAGCCGAAATGATGTTTGAAGCTTCATGGTGCTTATATGCGGCATCGTTTGACTTGTGAAGTAGTGTTGTAGTTACTGCAGTGTAGAAGCTTGCACAACAGTTTGACTAACGACTTTACTTACGAGTTTGCTAAATATTTCACAAATAAAATGTGCGCGATATGATGCTTTTTTAAAATCTAAAGAGTATCATAAGAGACAGGGAAAAAAGCTACAACTTTTGACAATGACTAGTCACCATATATATTTTTTAATTTATTAATGAACCGAGATAGGTGCCTAATTAATCCCTTTTGCTTAATATCATGAGGTTAATTATTATTTTCATTATTAGAACATTAATACAGTACTTAAAAACATTAGTCTGAGATGAACCAATATAAAAAAGAATGTTCATAGAACATCTAATTAATGAACCACGGGTTGGGAGGGATTTTAGCAGATTTTTAGTAACTAATTACATTTTGTAAACGGAGAAAATAAGATGTCAATGTCAAAATAGGTGATAAATTAAGCTCTGTGTTGTCTCCTAAGATATCATGCTTCGTTCGACCTTACGATTTTTTATTCTAGGACATTCCTATTAGTACTACACCGAAGAGACACGAACTTGCATTTATTATTTTCGCAGTAATATGCAAAGCAAGTGACACAAGTATGAAAATTGATTAAAACTTGGCCGCAACGGCCGTGGCCTGCCAACGAATCACGATTTGACTGTCCAACTGCAAAACCAATTACGTACAATTTAGTCTACCATAGTGAAAATTAATTTTGTGACACCGAATTTTAGAATTGGAACTTGCGGTTGAATTTTGTTACGTGGTTTAGCTTTGTGGCATTTTGTGTATAGAACGATTTAAATAATGTTATATACTTGAAAGTAATTAATTAAAGCGGTCTGTCATTGTAACTAAATTACGTATGTTTTAATGAATTTAGTAAAGTTGAATATAAAGTCAACAATTTTCATACAAAAAGTGTAGTTGATGAGGATAAATAGCATGTGGATAAGGGTGATCATGTAGGGCTTGGTGCTTGGAGACTCCAGCTCGACACGGAAAACACTAAATGTTGTGTGGATCGACTATGCAATTGGGAAGCCATTAATTGGATTTCGTTGTGACTGCCTGAGTATTTTATGTTATAAAGTGTCAAAACTTGCGGTGGCGTCGTAGGCCGGGTCGTTGTGTTCCCTCTAATATGGTTGAGATTGAGTCTGGCGATGGCTGCGTCAAACTCGTGAACGGGTGCTGCTTGGGATGACTGGTCTGTTCGAGTCGATTGCCAGTGGTGATAGATTGATTTGTTATATACATGGTTTATTTTTTCTATTTTGACTGGTTGCCTTCCAGTAATTGTATACTTCGTTTGCACGCTTTGTTATATTAATAAGATTGGTACTAGTAAATAATATTGTAATATTTGTAACCATATTTAAAAAAGGAGGAAGTCTGCTAAAATCCACATTATAATTGCCAGGCAATCTGATTCAAATCTTCAAGTAGATCCGTGTTATATCTGATTGTGTAACACGATGTCAACTCATCAGTGATTGAAGTGGTTCATTCTTCACTATTTGCAATATGTTTTGAGGGCACTTTCTCGCAGGTCAATAGGTAGTTAAATATGAATGGTGAGTCTAATAGTATAACCGCAGCTATGGCTAAATGTTCAGCAAACACTTTCTCCGCATACAAACTCTTCGTTTCGGTTGGTGTGTCCACTAAGGAAAAGAAAATAGACAGCAGTATGTTTTTATTATTCAAAAATCTCTCTTGCATTAGCACTTTGCCCATTAATATGCTGAGAATGTCGTTGATGTGTTTAGCTATGGGATCGACTGTAGACTTATTGATATTTTCCCTAGCTGATTCATCGATTTCATTATGATTTGGATATTTTATTTGTCTAGAATTGATAAATAAATTGTTACTTTTATCGTGATTATTTTTAGTCTAAACGTGAGCTCTATTGTTTGTTTCGTTATAAGTATATTTTCTTACTTCTTTTTTTATTGTGGTTTATGATAAAACGACAACTAAGGAAAATTTAAAAAAAAAAATTGCATGTGTATAATCTGCACCAGCAAAATTTCTATCTTTGCGAAATGGTCTCGATTTCACGTGTTCTCTTTTCAAAACAATTTAAAAATAGAATTGCGTTATGGCCGGCTATCGACCAATTAGCGCGGATTCACTCGAGCGATCGAGTGCCCCTACGCATTCCGCTTCTTCGAGTTTACGAGCTAGAAAATTATTTAAATTCATGCTTTGTCTTGCCTATGACGGGAGAAATTATATATATTTACGTTATTATTATAGGGAAAATTGTTGGGTTATAATTATCTGTTGGATGCTTGTGCTTAATGCTGATAAAAACTGCTGCCAAAAATTAACTTTAGCTGATCATCATCATACTATTTTAAGAGTCAAGTTTCATTCATTAAATTTTCTTATTACTCTTGGCCAACAGCTCACGAAACAAATATGATTAGAATGACGATTTTCAAGTCGAACACACTCATTTAGCAATCAAACCACGACAGGTAGAATCCCCAACGGAATGAAGATATAAGGATGCAGCCAAGCGTGCGTGAGCGCAGCGCACGATAATGTACTCGGGGGGGTCGCGGGGTTTAGAGGGGGAGGGGGGGAGGACCGGTCCTCACCGAGCCTGTCCTCCTTACTTGCCTTCCTATAGTCATATTTTAAATAGTGTTTACGGATACTGTAGAGTCTGCTTATTAAGCAGCCATTCCTTTTGAACAATTCATCGTGGTATTTTTCATTCGGCGCTTTGGAAGGGCAAGCTAAGGTATCGAAATCTAATACTTTTGTCGGTACATGAATCATATTCACGTTAGCATTATTATGCTTTTTATAATTTGCACTTATTTGCAACTTTTGTGGAAAATATCGTCAGTGGTCACCTGCCTTTTTTATTGATTACGAGCTAGAATTATGTTGTCAGTACATATTACATAACTTAACTTATCTTTAGTAGAAAATAAAATACCATGCTGCAATCGCCTGACCTATATCCAAAGACAGCGGAAAATTAAATGTGAAATTTACTCTACATGCGGCTTGCAAACGGGTAAGTAAGGCAGTGAACCGAGCAAATAGCACCGCGCCGCGCGTTGATGTCTTACGTACGAGCGACGCGACAAACGAATTTCATCACAAACATTACGCAGAACATCCCAAACCTGAATGAAAAGTTAACAGTTTAAATGTCAACGGCACTAGAAAAGATAGAGACGACATCAAAGATGCGCCGGGGACGATAAAACTAGAGATATCATCCAAAACGTTGACGGAAGAAAGTTGTCGAGCGAGCCGAAAGCGTCGGAATTTTGGTCCACGTATCGAGACGCGCCCACCTGCGCGCCTGAACCAAAAGTATGTCAGCTGACTCCTCCGGCCGATCAGTACTTTCACATTACCTTAATAACTACTACCTCAACCCACCTTGTGTTCGCCGCGGGGCGAGTAATGTAGTCAAAAAAATATAAATCCTGGTAAGCAGTAAGCACTAGGGTATGGGGTGAACGCACTGCTATTCACTTCACTGCACTGATCACGTGGTCATGTCGGCAGCCGATGCGGTCGGGCCGGCTGCCTGCTAAGCACTGAAGCGAGGGCTTTCTTTTGCGCTGCGCCCGCGCGCCTACAAGAACGAGAATACGGTGCCTTCACGCGCACAGGTGTGCACTGAGGTGGTGTGCGTGAGAGTGGATCGGGGCAAATTTAATTTAAAATTATATTTACATAGATACATGATTATTTTAATTAAATGTAAGGTGTTTATGAAAGTTACAATAAGTTGTAACCTCAAGGAAGAACATTTGTCCGGGCAAAGTTAAAACATTTTATTTAAATTAAAATGATGACCAATAATTATTTGTTAATATAGTTTGAAAATGAATTCACAATAAATAAATCACATGCTCCGTACCTGAAGCGATTGATTCATAATTAATAACAGAAGTAAAGTAATCAGTCTTAAATTTAAAAATATTCAATTTCTGTTGTTAAAAAAATTATTATTACATTACACACTTTTTAGTAGCGCATGCTAAGTTATTATTTTTATTCTTCTGCAAAATGAAATACTACGAAATAGATTTGCAAATAGTTTTACTTACTCACTGATAAGCTTACAAAACAGAACAATCACCACGTTATCAATGTAATAATGCCACTCGCTACCAATGACTCATTTACCTGAGTAGCCTCTCACGCACACAGCCACAAGTACTGTTATCTGTACACTATAGTATTCACTGGCGACGTGTCACACATACAAACGGCGCAGAAGATGGAAGGCAACCAACGGCACAAAACGGCGCACGTATAGAATATGTAACCATTCCGTCCTGAAGTATTTTAAATTTTCAAGAAGATTATTCATGTCAGGAGTGTCTTGAATTTTGTATGAGACTCGAAAGTATTTCGGACAAAGACAATAGGGTTTTAAATAATGTAAGTTTCGAATGTATTGGCTTCGATTTGTTTAAAATATTAGTTGACAATGAAAAAACAGCCTAAATCAGTCCTACGCTAGACCAAAAGTAATCAAAACCTATGTAAGCAAGTTATTGCCATTATCTCCACAGTTAAACAAGTGACCGTTCTCTGAGCTATATTTTTAATTCACCTCTTATGATGGATGATACTTCAAGGAAGCGTTGGGTTGGTGGGTAAAAATCTAAAATTCCTGACCTCATGGCAGGAACGGATAATCACATAACCATTTTAAACCACAATTCGCATCTAGACCATTATTGTGGTCTAAAACAATAAATAGGTATATAATATAATTCTAAGACATGACGGTGGAAGAGACAAACATCATTTCAAATAAAAGGCCAGCTTCGCGGTTCACGATCGCGGCGTAAGCTAAATGTGGTCCTTTTATTGTGACGTCATGCATGAATGACGCAATCTTCGGCACTTTTATCGTTGTTAATTTGTTCTGTTTATTTAATTTCTTTAATTATTGTGCAAATATTTTGTATTTTATTAATTGTTGTGGCGTCATTAATAATAAATGTTTCTTCCTTTCTTTCTTTCTTAACATTAAAAAAAAATACGAATAAAAAAGATAGAGTAATGTCATAGTTGCCAAATTGTTTTCAGTAAAAACATATTTTTTAAAGTATTAACCAAGTGCGTAAACCAACTTGCGCGCTTAATGAAAGCAAACGAAGTGGACTGAAAAAAGTTGTTTACGAAATGTCAACCACTTTTTTGATTATCTTTACCTTTCCCTTTTAAAAACAAGGCTTACTAAAGAAAATATGAAACCAGCTCATGATACAAATTAGTATATAACTCGAAAAGACTGAATGCGATTTCTGATACTTTTATTTTATGTAGGTGAGTAGTTCTTTGAGCACCCTCAAAACGTGGTCACAAGGTCTTAATTCCTAAACTATCGACCATACAGTGTTGGAACTAATTATAGATGATTCCACATATAATTATGAGTACGATTTTAACATAAAACATATAAAATCATGTATAATATTTTGAAAAATAATATTTCAACATCGAAAACGGGATCAAAATAGTCGTTCTTCGCAGGTCACACTTGGTTCGCGCTCAAGGTAATCCTTGATAAGTTTTGCATTTAATACGTAATCGTATAATTTATTACATGGAATGAATAGTTTTTTAACTAGGCACATATTTATAAAAGAATATTCATTCTATCTCTTTGTTTCGAAAAATTATATTATATAACATCTCTGTCACACGATTTCGCTGGTTTCGTGAGCGCTCAATGAAACTACACCTACCTTCCAAGAACGCAAACTTGTCGCTGCAAATTTTAGCTTGCAGACACTTGGTAGTGACCCAGCATCAGTGGAGGACACCAGTGTACTCATAGCTTCAAAACTAAATAAATACGAGGTAAGTTATTCTTCGAATATTTTCAAGTTGGGCTGGTCATGTAACTTTCATGCGCATATGTAGAAAAATATATTATGTTATTATCAAAAAATTCTTTTTAAGAAAAAGAAGATAGATCGAGCGAGTTTATTGTCATGTACTTCATTTGTAAACTTACTTATTACTTTTATCATAATTCTCAAAAATGTGTTATTTTTGTAACTTTCGTGGCCCAATTTTCGTGGATATTTGACCATGAAAGTTACCTGATGCACCACGAAAGTTACAAATGTCCATTAAATACTCCTTATTTCTTGTGATGCAGTAATTGCATTTGCCCCTAATTATACCGAAAGCTAGAAATAAAATATTCTAGCACGTTTGATGTGTTTTTTTCTATGTAATATGTAATTCTGTTTAAAGGCTCTCTCGTAGCTAATTTCATAATTTAGTCAGCACAAAAGTCAGTTTTTTAATATTATTGAATGAGTAAAAACTTTCAAAGTCAACTTCAATAAGATTTACTGTAAAATTTTGTTTTCAGATTACTTTCGAACGGAAACTATGCCATCACAGAGTTCAGAGGAGCGGCGGGAGAAGAAACATGCAATATCTCTGTTATTTATTCATTGATTTACATTTAGTAAAAACTGTATACATTGTTTTTAGGGCATTTTTTATTTACATCTATTTATATTAAGATTGCATTATAAAAAAAAATCGCCACGAAGGTTACGCGGAGAATGTTTTCTGAAGAACTACTCAGGTGAGTTAAATAATAATAAATTTACATAACTATTAAGAATAGACGTGCAAGTACAATCTGGCATTTAAACTAACAATAAAATTCAATGTAAGGTTACATAAGTTACATCTGTGGTTGCAAGTTACGACATGCATGTAGATAGTTCATCTAATAGGGCAGAAGAATTCAATGCCACACCCACTATTTTATGAACAAGTATGATAATACCTATATTCAAAACATAATTATTTAGTTCTACACCTATGTGTACTATTGCTATAGGGCTACGGCAACTTTGTTTCGACTTTCCCATTGTTTTCAGTGTAAAATCTTTTTATATCTAATTTATAAATCTTTGCGTATTTAAATATTTATTTAGGTCTACTTTTACCAATATTTAACGTTTTCTGTGGTACCTAATCTAGATGTTTTTATGCGAAGAAGGATTTAGTAAAAAAATTAAAGTTTGTATATTTTTTTCTTTTTGATTTTTTTTAAACCTAGTTAGTGTATAACCTAGTTAATTTATGTACATATATTCAGTTAGGTATCTCTTCACTAGTTTAAAATTATCATCACTTGTCTGAGATACGTAATATTATTGATAAATAGTATTTAAAGGCAATTTTATTATCCGTATTTAAATATTTAATGTCATTATCATTGTTTGTTTTGATTTGATGAGTGAGAATATCACCTTTGCTATCTGAGCAACTCTCAACTTCTGCTGAGCTGATTAGCTAGTTCATCATAGACTAGTCTAGCTGTCCATCATTTTCTGAATGCTACAAGTTCTTGACTCGGCTGTCAGAATTCCCGGAGATTCATCGGCCGGGGTCTTGCCCTTTACCGGCGTAATAAGTGTTATTAATGCAGCGAAGCGCAAGTAAAATATTGCAAGTTTTTGCTAAGAATAAGGAGGAGAGTAGGGTCGCAGTTGGCATGCCTTTTATGGTATGTAAAAGTAATTTTAGTTCCATCTTTATAATTAAGTAACAAAAATAGAAACGAGTAAGAGCGAGTAAAAATAGAGTATTTGTAAAGTATAATATTAACAATAGTTTATAAGTTAGATTTCTAGTTAATCAACCTATGCTTGGTCGCCAAATCGAGATATCAAATTATGAATTAAATAGGGTTGAAATCGAATAACAAAATTGATACTTAATTATATTAATAACTTTTATGGTGTCTTTCGGAATTTAACCTTAAACCTATTTTATGCTTTTAACAAAAAACTACGATACTAACGTACTCAGTCAAAAATCCAATACAATAACAAAATAGCGGGTGACGCAGACGCACAGGTCGAATTGGGTCCGGAATGTGGAGTGGAACTTTCCCCTCGCATACGCAGCTCGTGACGTCATCACCGGACTTAGCATGTCCTTTTAATTTTCCTGTGTAACGAAAGAATCCATCCCTTTGAGTAGGTATTTTGTGTATCAAAACCGAACTAAGTAAATAAATACTTTGGAAATGTTGGTCCTGCCGAGGTCTAAGAAATGGTCATGGTGTCATTTATTACAGGAAGAACTTTTCTTGAGTCTTGTGAAGTCTAATAATTTAGATTTGCGAAAAAAAATTATAAAAAAATAATCTAAATGTTTTTTCATATATTTAATAGTTTTTTCAATATCTTCGTGCCTAATTATATAAAAATTCAAACCTGATAAGGAAAATCGGGGACAGGATTAGAAGGCTTGAGAACGATAGAAAATCGCTTAACTTATGAGCTTAATTTAAAAAATAAACAAATAATATGATATAGTATACTTGAACGAAGATTTTAGACTAGAGCTTTAATTTCAGATAAAGACTGTTATTGTACAATCGACAGCAATCTCAGCCACCCATCTGTTAATTGTCCGTAGCTAATAAGAAATTCTGAACGGAATCACTAACAGGCTAATAAGCTTTATCTAATTTTCATTTTACTGTACATTTTCCACGGAACAGCGCCGTTTGTTTACTCATAATCATAATACTATCAAGATTCCGCGAACAAAGTGACAGTAGCAGATAAAACCGTGAAATAATTACATGAATTTGAAATGAGCTCCGTCGGCCTTTCTTCAACAAAAAGGGCCATTTTTATTCAAATATATTCATGCAGTTTTATATTATTTTTATGAGTTTTAACTGAGTCTATTTTTTAACTCTTTAATATCATTTTTTATGGAGAAATGCTTCGTGATTTGCTTTTGGAATATTAAATCTTTTAAGTCAACTTTATTACAAATCGTATTCTGTTGCCTGTCATTGGGATAAGATGGCTTAGTGTTTGAGAAAAATATTAAAATAGCGTTCTAAGCAATAATTTTGACTCGAGCATATTTTCTTATTTTATTTTTATTTCAAGGGAGATCAGTTAACGAAATTAAAAACATATACTTATATATTCTCATGAGCAATCAATTAGACTTGCTTTTAGGACACGATAACAACGAATGACGTTTGAAATAATGATAGTATTCTTAAACATCCGGCGGTGTAAAATAGTAATAGTAAGTAATTGTCATATTAGGCTTAATATCTTAACATTGGTTCAATTGGCCATTTCGTATTTTTTAAATAAAATACTTAATTAATACAGAGTTTAATTTCGATAGATCACAAATACTTACTCTACTCCCCATATTCAATGCTTGAATTTAATATGAAAATTTTGAGCCATAATAATAATGTGAGCGAGCATTTGGCAAATACATTCTGTATATCCAAATCCGTTAATTAGCAGTTATTTAGCCGTAATCTGGCTTAATTACATGTACAATAATATTCGTCGTTTATGCCTGTTACAATATTATCAATTAGTAATTAATTTGAAATAGTAAGTAAATTAAAATTATTTTTTAATACGATATCGTCATATTTCTAAATCCATATTGACTAGGACAGGTAGGTAGGTATATATGTTTGTTTATTGTAGAAAGTTCCAATCTAAAGGCATTGCAATTTAATAGAGATGAAAGACATTGTATGAATAAAAAAGCAGTAAAAGTAATTAGAAATTGAGTTACTTCTCTTCGGTATAGCCGGACACTAGGCCCAAGATTGCGAGTATAATTTTACTAATGGCGAATAGTAATTAATAACTTTTACTCATTTGCTATTTTTTATAATGAAATAAGCTTGCTGCAATTAGTTTATATACGGACACTTCGTTACGTATGTAGGGTACTCCTATGCACTACGCTTGCCTTCGAAGCACAGGGTCGCGCAAATTCCAAGTGTTATACCTATTTTCACTTAAATATTTAATCCCCGTACACTGTATAGTAACACCAACAATGTGCTTTTAGGAAAAGAATAATTTTAAACTTTTTATTATGTAGAAGTGCACGTGATATGACTGCACTTACGCAAGTAAGGGATTTTCGCGCTTGACCTTAGAAAAAATATATCACATCCCGCGCCCGCGCTCTTTGTAGTTGTTAATGTAAGCAAAAATAGACTTAGGGGTAGCCAGGCGGAAGTGACTGCGATAGTACTATATTGTGAATTAAATTAACTATTTAGCGTACACCTATCACGTTATTAAATTGTTTCCATATGTTTTGCATTTAGTAATCATTATGCGACTCTAGCACTTGCAAAACCTACGACAATCGGCTATTATAGTATTTTTTCGTGTGAGCTAGGAAATATACTCCATTGTTTGTGTGCCGGTTATGATAGTGCACTACTTCCTTTTCAAATGCCGCGTGTTCAACAAAAAATGTGGAATTGATAATTTAAAAAAGTCATAATGTAACAGGCGTCATCTGTTGAAAAATCAATAAACTAAGTAATAATGTGTTATATTATAGACAACTTTATTCCGAAAGTAATTCAGTTTCATGGTTGGCGGTAGTAAATAATTCAATCAGGACATGTTTCTTTGAAATATTCTAGGATTTAAATTTTCTCTTATTTTGTAACAAAGTGTTATTATGTAAACTATGAAATTAAGTTTTGTTGTAAAATGTCCGTTTATCTGTATGGAAAAATGTTTCAATTCAATGTTGAAATATGAACGTATAGCCTTCGTGTAATAACTTAATGATATGACGAAATAAAATAATAAAACAACAAAAACTATTCTGTAATTATTGTTTTTGACCTCCCAACACCATTACTCGTACAGTCATATACTATAATTTCCGCAGTCAAGAACTGTCTGATATTTTGCACTAAGTTTATTTTTTCTTTGTGATAGAAGAATATTTTTTTTTACTCAAATGTTAGGGTGCATTTAATGCGATTACACCGTGTTGGGATGTTTATGTCTATTTGGTTGTGCTTTGCTAAATTTCTGAAAACACTCAGGTTATTAGGCACTTTAGGATAAAGTAAAAGAGCCGTGAACGGGCTGTATACTATACTCTAAATAAGGTGTTGCGTATAGCTGTGACATTGACAGATCGTGATCAGTAGATTAGTTGCGCCGGCGGCGGCTGAGGTGTTGAGGTTATTGGTCCAGTAACGGTGATTGATTCACCATGGTTTGTTGTCATACATGAAGAAGTTCAAGAGGGAGCTGACTCGCGTAACTGTTACTAATTCCGAAGCTTCAATGTCATTAAACACTGAAGGGTTATTTTTATGTAACTATCTAAGCGCACGGTAGTGCGCAGGCCAAGTTCCAGCAATAGGCCTTTGACCAGCAGTGAAAGTTTGTCGGATGAAACGATGATAACTTTGAGATGATAATTTTGTCCATTTGATTGCATTTGTTGCAAATGGATGGCAAATGGTTTTAGGCAACCTTTTTCAGGTTAATTATCAAAAACGTTACATGAAGGTACAACGAATGCCATCTTTACTATCGCCGTAGTTCCCTAAATAGAATTTTCTGGTGAGAGTCCCGCCCTCAATCTGTCAGTTACAGCACAGGCAGGAAACACGCCATTTCTCGTTGTTGTAATTACCTGCTAGCTTGTATCCTTGGGAGGTAGCTAGTGAAGTCAGGGCCGTACTCAAGCAGAGGCCCTTACAGTTATAGGGTCTGAACTTAAGTAATTATGAGATTAGAACTACACAATCCACATATTACCGGCATGTTCTCTCGGAGGTAGACGAGTCTACCATAATTTAAGAGTATAAATCTTAGACAATAGATTTTAGGTAGTATTACAAGACCCACTGTGAATATAAATTAATTCTTCAATCGATGGTTAAGTTTTATTACAAAAAAATATAAAAACAACAATTTATGTAGAAGTCGTTATATACGAAAACAAAAACGGACAATTTATTCTGGTAGAGATAGCAGTAGTACCATGTTAGTATACATTCGAAGGTATCAAATTGGGAATGGTGGCCGCGGCGGTGGCAGCGGCGGTGGAGGCTAGCTCGTAAGAAACAAAGGCACTTAAAGTTTAAGTATTAGTTCACGGGGTCCTAATAGAATAGCCACACCCAAAAACGGACCTGGAACCACGGAGGATTACCAATCTGTTTATCATAGGGATTACATACCTTTTAAGAAAAAGTCCTTAGGTACTACAATTAACTGTTATGCGATGATATTATCATAATATAATAGTGAATAATTTATAGACTTAACGTTCCAAGCCAACAATATTCCAACAGGAGCAGAATATATAGGAAAGTTGCGCTATTTCTCACGTGTTTCAACGAGCTGGAATACCCGCTGTTATCGTATCAGTTGGGAACTTTCTGCTGTTATTTCGCAGCAACTACAGCAGAGTGTCACTGTTTGTTAGCTCCGGTATAATTTGTGAGTTATTACCGGCCGCGGGTATACACAAATTTTAAGCAAAACTAACTGATTTACGGGCACCAGGTGGGAGGGGAGAGATTTGGCGGAACTGAAGGAGGTAGAGATTCCTTTGATTTGTAAAATAATATGATATAAACACGGAATCATTTTAGTAGTAGATTTTAACAGAAAACTAAAATACTTTAAGGTAGTTAAGGTAGTATGTAGTAAAGTATTTATTAAATGTTTTAATTTTCGCTTCGATTAAAAATTTTACGGAATATATTGGTATTTTAAACTATTGGTTGTTGTGAAGTCATTCATAATTCATAAATAAATGATGTCTAATTTTCCCATCTTATGATTTTAAATACTTTATCAGAATCAGAATCAGAATCAGAATTTTTTTTTATTTGTTTTGGACATCACAACACAGACAAAATTACATTTACTTGTTTTACTAACAATGTGTATAAATAATATCTACAATTGAGTAAAAACGAAATCCGAGAGTAAATAATAGCCTAATAAATAACAACAACTAAGTTAAGCTAATAATCTCAATAGCAGTTCCTTTTGCCCTGTTATTAGATGGTAGCAAGCAGGTAGCAAGCAGCGGTGTCAACTCGCTTCAGGTGAGCGGGGAAGTGGGGAAGTGGGGACGTGCCTCGCCTGCTGAGATGCTAATGTGTGCCGAGCGGTGAAATATGGAACACTACCCATTTGTCTAGCTGCCGGACTGTTTTAGTTTGACGTGTTTTTCCATGGTTTTTCAATGGACACTGTTTAGTGGGTTCTCTAACCATGCGAATGTAGGTTTGGTTCTATTTACTTACTGTTCAAGAATATGTTACGGGGAAGTACATCTGGGGTCTGGTGACCTGAAGCACAGACTCCCGTCTATTTCAGGCACCAGTCTTCACAACTACCTTGACTACTTTGTAAGTTGATTAAAAACTATTTAAGGTCTATGTAAAGAAGAACCTAAATAAAAATGATTATTATCATTATTATTTCCAGTTCGGGTTTTTATATGATGATAGCTGATTCGATGAACTTCTTATCAAAACTTTTATTTTATCTATAGTATAAATATAAATGTATTTATTTGCCAAAAATCTTACTTGTCGTTCTCATCTCAGTCAGAACATCTTACAAAAATTTCGTAATCTGATTAATTTATGTTTCAGTAACGCAAAGAGAACTAACGGTAAAAACTGTAAACTGTCATATTTTTTTAAAGGTTCCTGAAAATTATCACTGTTATCTAGGATTAACACCGGTATCAGCTGTAATTTGGGGCAGTTTGCGCCACTGGAGCCGCCCTAATCTACTGACTCATTTGGCCTATGTCCCTAAAAACGAGTAATTAGGATTTCCCCCCGGGCCGGCCATCGTCGTGAATAAGCGGAAATAAAAGTAAGCTCTCCCTTTTATACGCGAATCTTTCAGCGGCAGGAACTTTTACGAGGGTCTCGCTGAAAACATCGCCAGTTGTTTTTCTCGGTTCATTTGTTAAGTCAATTTAGGTGTCCTTTTGTATTTTTGTTTATCTTGGTTTGAAGCCGTTCTGATTCCACATCGCTCAATTGAATGAAGTACATAGTTTGTATTGAGTAGTTGTGCGATTTCCGTGGAATTACTCATAGTTTTTTGGGTTTCATTCATTTGTATTTTTTGTTTAGTAATAATATTTAATCAGTTTGTATTTTTTACCACATGTTCTATAATAAAAAAATCTGTAGGTACTTTTACGACACAAAGTAACGAGGAATAATAGAAGAAGTGTTTTAGAATTCACTTTTAATATGGATAAGTACTATATTGAGTGAGTACTGGGAAAAAATATTAGTTGTAACTGGCTACAATATTTTTTTAAATATATTTAGAAATGTTCCGTGGAATGCCTAGCTCAAGTGTCTATGTATTTGTGTCCTTTGTACTTTAAATTCACAGAGCGTAGGCGTAGGCCAGCGAAGCGGCGCTGCTGTCCGGAAATGTATGCGAACATTTGAATCCCATTTTGGGTCTGGGCACTAACTTCCCCGAATAACCGTTCAACTTTTAAATGTTCCAAACTTGAAAATTGCACACAAAGGTAGTGCCGTGGTAAAATAAAGCATATAAAACCTGACAGGTTCAAGTAGAAATTATTGCAATAAAAAGTCCAAAATACCTTAACCTGTGAACTGTGGTGTGGACTGTGTTCCAACATTGTCTTTTAGTTTATGTTTAAAATTCATAACACAGTTGTTCTCTGTTCCAAATAAGTAAATAAATAAATAAAATTTTAAGTATATTACATACCTACAGCCTTGTGATAGACAGACAGAGTAATTTTTAAGTTCTAATTAAATAATAATATTTACATTTGACTAGCAGAGGTTCCACCCGTGCGTCGTAAGTTTTTTCCCGTGGGAATGAGGTATTTTCCCGCGGTAAAAATAGGCCTTTTGCACTTTCCAGCAAAACAATCTCAATGCAAACCCAAAATGTGTTCAACCAAAATTAATAACACGGATGATCCCGACGAAGAATATTTGTATTGTATTGAAGAAGACGCGACACGCGACGCGAGAGAAAAATATTTGAGTTAGACAATATAGAAGAAAGCTTTTGTTGTGTTTAGTTTAGTAGTTTTTCAATAGACTTCTACTACAGACAGTTCAGGGCTAAGACTTCTCTCTTGAGATTATGACAATAATTCCTACTCCTACCGTTTCCAAGAACTAACATCTACAAAATACTGAATTCCTTACACTTCGGTAAAAGTAAAAGCAATACCTATAACGCCTTTCTTCAACAATCGCCTGCTTTGACTGGGTCGTAGTGTAATATTAAAATCCTTTCAGGGCCCCTCCCCTGGGGCCGCAAACAGCGGGGCCTCGTTTTACCCGAACAGTTTACGAGAGCTGGATGTATCAATAGGTTTCTACGTGTTTTAGGGTTTCGTCACTTGGTGGTGTGAAACTTTTATTAGACCCCGAACTTAGGTAAAACTTTTTATTAAAAACAAATCCGATGTCTGAAGTTACTAGGTACTTTATTCTATACTAGCGACCCGCCCCGGCTCCGCACAGGAAAATGGTTATTGTGGGTTATCCTTCAGTATATTATGCATGTATTATACATATAAACCTTCCTCTTGAATCACTCTATCTATTAAAAAAAACCGCATCAAAATCCGTTGAGTAGTTTTAAAGATTTAAGCGTACAAAGGGACATAGGGACATAGGGACATAGGGACGGAGAAAGCGACTTTATTTTATACTATGTAGTGATTGTACAATTTAACAAAAAGGTGTATTAATACTATTTTACAATGGCGAGTTTATCTCTATAAGAGATCTCTTCCAGCCAACCAACCAACAAACAAAACAACAAAAATAAAGGAGAAAGCGGAGTAGACATAATAAAGTGCGATATATATACCTACATAAAACACACACATTTATTGTTTATGTCCATACTATTACATTATATATATAATATTACAGTTACCAATCTTGTGTAAGTATTATTATGTGTAAGAAAATTTTGTTCTTTTGTACTGAGTTTAAGTAGGTATTATGCGTATATCCCTTGAAGCTATCTTCTTCTATCTTGCAAATTTGGGCCTTCTAATCTCATTTCGTTTAAGCGTAAACAACACGTACATTTAGATAGGAAAACATGTTAATTACCTATGTTGTTTTTCTGTGTTGATTTTTTTTTACTTGCTTGGGTTGAATTAATTATAAAAAACTTTTAGGTTGGATTTGTTTAGTACAGAACCCATTATCTCAAATATAACTCGCAAAAACACAAAGCTATTTCATCCCCTTTTAAGACACATAGATATATTTAACTACCATTGCTCTTCCTCTTTTGCGAACAAAATCCCTTCTTAATATTTGCAGTCGATGTATTAGGAGGGAACTCCCAAACAATTTGAATTGGGATAGCGTAGTGCGTAGTTAATTATCGATATTATCATCCTTCCTTTATTATCTTACAAATTATGTGTTCATAAATTAACAGTACTCCTTTTTTTAGGATATTAAATTATTCGTTTAGAATATCTTTATTTCATTTCTTATTTTATACGATTCCTTGGAAAAATAAATAATAGGCGGACTGATTTGTTTAGATTAGACCGTAACTGTGTTATTCAGGGCTAATTAATTCATATTATTCATTTACTTATTAATCAACAATTTGAACAACTAAATTATTTAAGCTAGGACATAATTTAAACAGTATATTTTAGAAATTATGTGCGACTTTGAACGACTAACCTGTATCTTTCAAATGAGGCATCATAATCATCATTGCGGTGATAACTGTCGATAGTGCTGTTACAATTACAACACTATTTGGAGATAAAATATGAGAATACAGAGCCGGTTGTAAGCGTTGGGTCCACTATATTAATATTAATGCTGGTAGTTTTTGAGAATAAGAGATAAGGGCAAATAGATATTCGGAGGGAATGAAAGTTCACCATAGGGACCACTGAGAGTATAACGATTGTAGATCGGTTCCGGATCAGGGCACTTTTCAACATTTGGGATATCGTGAGGATATCACATTTCATACAGATTCCCTAATATCTTGTGGAATGATGAAGTAGCAATAAAAAAAAACTTAATACATATTTTGGTGACCATTTTACTATGACATTTTTAGTGGAATGTGCCGTGCCTAGAGAAACTTGCTTTATTGGCATTAAGAATAAGTATAATATGTATGTTACTGTTTTAAATTACACTTAAATAAATAAAAAATATTTGGTAGCTAATGTTATTCTTTTCAAAATATTTTTAAATTAAATTATAGTACAATTCTCTATTCAAAAATTATATATAATAAAACAAATACATCTCAGTTTACTTGCGTATTAGTTTATAAATTAATTCCTAATAACGACTTTCAAACAAAGTTAAAGTTATCCTTTTGAAAATAGTGATTCATTAGTAAAATTGAATATACCCTACGAAATCGGCTCTTTAATCTTCATTAACCAGCAGACCTTTGTGAGGAAGTCCTAATGTTAATTAATAATGAGGTGCAGACAAGCCATGGTGTGGTAATGAGGTTTTCATATACCATTATTAACTCCACGTCGGAGTATGATAAGGGATAATACGGAAATCCCTTCTCCCTGTACACAGAATGTTTAAGACTATTGCAACAGATACTTAACTAAAAAGTAAGCTCTTAATAAGACCTACTAATATTATAAAGGCGAAAGTTTGTGAGGATGTCTGAATGTTTGTTGCTCTTTCACGCAAATACTACTGAATGGATTTTAATGAAACTTTACAATGATATAGCTTATACATCAGAATAACACATAGGCAACCTTTTACCGAGGGATAAACTAAACACCTCATTCCCACAGGAAAAACTGTTAACGTGGGCGGGGGAAAGCCAGAATGTAATGATATCTGACTCGTTGTTTGACTTCTCCTCTGGGATGGAAAATGTAACCAATCTCTTCAAATCATGAAAATCAGTGTAGACATATTATAGCATAAAGAGGAAAAAAAGTATACAAGTAAAAACTTTCACATCTATATATGTAGATAGATATACAATTTAAAGTAAGTAACATTATAAATTGTCATCTTTTGTTGCAAAATCATCAGGCACTGGGTAAATAAATAACAATGGTCCATATTATTTAAATAACTTAAACTAATTTAAAAACTATTACTAAAATAGTTCAGTCGATTGAGAAAAAAAAAAGAGTATAATGTCAAGATGACAATTAATAAATCCACATTATATATGCCATTTATTTATTTGCTTCAGAGAGGTGGAGCGAAGCGGCTCCCAACTCTCTGATTTACTTCAGTTCAAAATCTCTTATCTTTCAAAACACAATGATTCTCGTTCTTGCAGATTCATAAATGCATAAAACATTAAATTTTGTTGAATAATTATAATTGTACCTACCTATGCTCCAATTAAACCAATTTTTACATTTTAAATCTTTTTAAACGAATATTTAAATGCCTTGTCGAACAACACTCAAATGTAACAAACAAAGAACCGATGTGATTTTTACAAAAATAACGAATGTATTTGCATTATTTTCGTGCGCCGAACGATATTTTCATTTCAATGAAAAGTGTTCGTTTAAAAATCCATTCAAATGAGAATTGTATGAAATTGCAGCCACGGTAGTGGAATGCGTTCAAAAATTCAATGTACTGGGTTGTATGAATTTCTAAAATAAATATTGGATGAAATAGACTACTGCGAAAATGGGTTGCTTCAAACACGAGCACCGTTTTGCTAGAGGTTGATTGAATAAACACTTCTGATATAGGAGCTGTATCATGCAAGACTTCAATCTTTTATTTAATTAAATAAAATACATTTATCGGTTTCAGATTTAATTTCAGTCCGCAATTTATCTCAAATCTTTTAATTACCCTGAACTTTGGGCGATGTTTTCACTTTAACACTAATAAGGATTCGCGGCCAACTCCCTCTCGTTGTCGTGTAAACTTTGATTTGAAGAAAATTTATCACAACGAGCAAATAATATTAACAATACGAATTTCCCTTCTCTCCCCGCCATCGCTAGCAATATTTCTCGTGCAAGAAACAAGCGCCGAATCAATCCCATCTCATTAATAACATTACTCATAACGGGGACTCGACTTGTGTCAACCTTAATTTGGTATTCCATCCGTTGCTGCGTCCCGAACATGGGACAGATTAAAACGCAAATTGCCCCGACATGGACCATGAACTGAGATTGCATTTCCGCACAATTTTAAAAGCGACAATAGAAACACGGACCGCTTTATTCTTGAGGACTTTTCCAGTGACAGTTTATGCGTAAAATTGTCTTTCTTGTTCAAGGTTCAAGTAGGTTTAAGTAAAAGTACCTATATCTAATTAAAGCAGAGGTCGTTATCATTAATTTTACTTACCTATAAGTATCGCGTTCTGAGTCGATTGAAATATTTTCTATTTATTATACATACATTGATCTATTTTATTTGATCTTTAAAATATTACTATATCGGCTACCTACCTAAATTATTTTATTAGCCAAGATATTTTTTCTGAGAGGAAATCAACACGAGACCCTAACAAATTTTATTTTAGAGATATAAATAATATACTTAGGTACTGTGGCATCGGTTATGCCGTCTCTTTTACTTTTGATACTGGCCGCATGTTTGTTCGAAATTTAAATCATTTTCGAGTAGATTGATTTTGATAGATTCAGTCAGTTTTAAAGCGATTATTCCCGGGAGCGGTTATAAAACGCTCCAGGAACTTGCTTTTCGGGTTTAGTTTATCATCCCAATTATTTTAATGTGATGTGCTATAGTGTTTATGTGTAATAAACAGTTTATGTGCCGTTTTTGTGTGTTTTACTTTCAGTGTAGGTCGCACATATTACAGTACCTATTACCTTACAATAAAGGGTAGGTATGCATTTTTAATTTAATTAAAACATTTTGAATGCACTACTTAGAATATTAGTTAAATTCCAACAAAATCCAACCAACTAAAACACCGACCTTTCCATTAGCCACAGAGAGCTCGTTTTTGCCCTCTAGGGGTGAAATAAGTTACCCGCCGCGCGGCCGGCTCACACTTCCTTATTTAATTTCGGACCCGTATTTTGTTATAACACGAGGGGCGTATGTACAAGAGAGTAATTAGTGAGTTACACTGTGGGCACAAAAACCTCGCCTGTGTGGAGTTTGAGGCTATTTCATGCAAACTGTCGTACAGTCGTACCTACTGTTACGCCCTTCAGATTGTGCTTCAGGAATTCTGTACATTTGAGTAGTTTGTAAATGAACTGATGTCCCTAATAAATAATAGCGGGCAAACGGGCGGTGCATTGCATAATGCATATGGCAAGACAAAACATCATTAATTTTTCGACAGGCGACAAAATATAATACTTGGTGTTACACACCTTTATTTGTTAATAATTATCAATAATACCTACACTATTACATTACTTTGTGTAACTTAACCTAAATACGACAACTGCCAAGAAAAAAGAAAAACAAAGTTCTATTACATTTGTCAAACATTAATTGAATGTTGTTATCTCCGTGATTGCGTCGCTTACACATTTTTGGGGTCCCTTAATTGACAAAAACAAAATAATGTTTTGTTCGAAATATTTTTTTACATCTGTACATTTCGCTTTTTAGAAAAACAAAAGGATGAGACGAATTCAAATTTGAAATTTAGAGCGTAACTACGTGAATCTGGGAAGTGTTACGCGCCAGTCCCTTTGCACTGTGTAACGATCTAATTATCCCAAACGAATTAGTGTAATACGTATAATACGCCCGTTGTTAGTTATTCATATCCCTGAGCGGTCCGGGGCGTAACAACTCTATATAAATAAATATACACCTTGTTACTTACTTAATGGCTTTAAAGCAATTTGAAAGGTGTTTATAATTTGATGTTGCTTATCGAATCTACAAGCCTCGCTTCGCTACATTTTCATTCAAATTTTCGTTTCTCAGTGTGCAAGCAAAACCGACAAATTGAAATTCATGTTCCATGTTTTAATTTTTGATGATATTATTTATTACTTTTCTTTATAAGACTTTTAAGATCTTCAAGCAACCGCTTGAGCGCGGTGGTTTAAATTTTCTCATATTCATCAAAATAAATGTTTTCTCAAAAAGTATCGCTCAAAACTTCACTACAAATTGTATTAAATGAAATAACGATAACCAAATCTAATAAAATTTGTAAATAGTCACCCATTTTACAAACATTAGATGAAGCAATTTGCGCAGCTGCGCCTATTTTTATAAGTACAGCAATTTGATGTAAGTACCCCGTTTTTATGTTAGGCAAGAATCTACTTCGTTTTACTTGTATTTTTATTTAGGTCGTATCGTTTAGAACGAAAAACTATTACTGTCCAACAAAAGCAAAATTACACTTGTAGTTAATTATGTATTGTAAAGTTGCTGGATTTGTGGGTAGGTATTTATTTAAGGGCTAAAATAAATAACTTGCCTGAATGGAAATTCCTTTTGTTCAGCTCCGATAGCCATATTCTGGGGACGTATTGAATAAACAGATTGTATTCTTTGATGAAATACGCAATCCTTTGATTATAAGACGCAGTGATATTTTTCGTTTTACTTAATCTTTGTGCTTTATATTTTGATTCATTTATACAAGTTTTATCGTTTTAATTAAATCTTAAAATGACTAAAAACGATCGTGTGGTGCCGGCAGATTAGGTTTTTCATGCATTTATATATTTATCGACAAGCTTTAATTGGATACCATTTAATGACCACATAGGCATAGGCTCATAGTTAAGTGTACTTCTTGAATAAAAATTTCACTAACTAGCAACGTCGTCGTTGCAATCAATGACCATCCCCTCTAACATGCCCGGTCCACGCGTGACAGACATAATTTTGTCATGAGTATTCTCTTATCCTATTGGAGGATATTTCATTATGGCGGGTTTCTCACAAATTATTGACAGTTAAATGTGCGACAAACTTTTGTCATAGTTGCAGATGTTACGGGGGCAAGACGGAAAATTGTGAATCTATGTGACAAACGCGATCCAATGAACCCACGGTTTGAGGCAAACAGTTTGGACGTAACAGAAATTTGACATTTCTGCTCAGCAGAATCATTACAATTTTGGAGGCTTTTCAGTTATTTCAGTGAGCCTTTAACAGATACAACATCTTTTACAGCTCTTTCCGCTGTGGAGTACTCCTACAGGTGATTTGTCAGGGTTTTGTAGTATTAGCGCGCGGAAATTATGAGGCGGCATAATGAGGGTAGTCCACAGTGCTGCCAACTTTACGGCGTAATGCCTTAATTTTATGTGCGGGGAGATCTCATTCCACACTTTATGGAAAGGGTTTTCAGACATAATTAAATGGCGTACTGTAATGCAGCTGAATTAAAAAGTATGGCAGCGCCTTCGATTCTGGCAAATAGAAAAGTTTGAATTAGACAAAGAAAAAAGTTACAAAAAAAAGACATAAAGTGGCAAAAGTGGTGACGTTTTATCGTGTGAACCATGAAAATTATTGAATTATTAACAAAAAGCGACTATCCGATTAAAATCACTACAGTCCTATTCTATTTTTCATTTCCGAGAAATGTTACTTTGGAAAGTTGCTTATAAGCATTAGCTGGTGCCCTCTTAGTTTTTGCTAACAAAACAACAGTGATATTAAAATAATCTTTCGTGTGCTAAACCTATATTTTCAGAAAAAGGCAATTTATTTTAAGATTTTTAGTGAATGGCTTAATTTCTGTATGGTTTGAATACTCAGTGTGGAAGCTTCTTTTAGAATCGGTCGCAATGTAACGTAGCTGAATTAAAAAGTATAGCAATATACGTTGTTGTTTTATTGCTCTCAAGTTTCTCGCAGGCGCTATAAAGTTAATGTTGATGGCGCGCTGAACTGCGCTGTCGAATTGCTTGTTGAAAGGTTTCCCATTAATTATACAATGTTTTTCTTTCCTTTACAAAAATGAATTTTATTGTCTTGATAATAAATGTTCGTTCGTTAACAGCTCATAATTATATGTCCCCACACGTAGTAATTAATTAAATTTATCGAACTGCAGTAAAATATTATTATGTTTAATTCATAGAAGATACAGGTTATTATTTTTATAAACATTTGGTTTATCTGCAGTTTAATAATAATTAATTAAATTTAAAAAGCAACATAATGATGCAAGGGATCTTTCGGAGTGTCTCAGGGCAGGGCTGGCAGCTTCCTAGCGCATAGGATAAGTCTCGCGATTTAGAGAGGGAATGTTGCTAGTGTGCTGGGGACTATACCTGGGGGGACGCGCTGGAGGATGGCTATTATTTGTAGTTTTTGTTGACATTTTTAAGTTTTTGACAGGATATGTTATGTATTTCATTAGAATATTTTTTTGGGCTTTCTTCACTGACTACTTAAATAAAAGACATTTTGACCATCTGCTGTTGGTTCCGAGAAATCTATCGTTTCAGCGTAATTCCAAGCACATTTTCCAAATCACCTCAGTAGATCAAGTGGGATAATAGATAACGTTTTTCTTATACTTTTCCAAGTACTCACTTATAATAACAATGCAATTTCAAAAGAGACCAACAAAAACACCATACAAGATACAGCTACTGAAAAGAAAAGTATAGCAAACTTACGTTATTTAATTGCTGTTAAGTTTCCTACAGGCGCCGTAAAAGTTAATGTTGATGAGTGGGTGTATTGTTGTTGAAACAGTGAAGTGAAGTGCCGCTAAAAGGTTCTCCCTTAATTACACGTTGAGTGATTTAGGCGAAAAAAGATTTGCATAAATGAGTTTGTATAATTCCTCGGTGAAGGCTTTTACTTTTCCTCGAATTGTGGGCATACTTTAAATTACTTTGTAGGAATTAATTTTATTATTATAACTCGATTCTTGTGTGAAATTAATTAGTAATATTACATTCGTAAAATTTGTCAAATAAAAACTCGTAAACACTGAAACTGGTTCTCTGTGCAATATTTACCTTGTTAGATAAATAAATAAAAATAAATATTCCGTTCACGTGATTATTTTGTAAGGATAAGTTGTAATGCATTTAATAATATTAATAATAAATACATTCAGCTTTTTTATATACATCTGGAGCATTGCGCTTTACGGGAGTGAAACGTGGATAATGAAATGACACAACGTGACAGGGAAAGATTGCAGGCTTTTGAGATGTGGTGTTGGCGAAGAATGGAGAAAATCAGCTGGACGGAAAGGAAAAGCAATGAAGAAGTCTTACAACTTTTGAGTGAGAAAAGGACTATTTCGAGGATCATTGCAAACAGAAGGGGGAAAGATGCTGGATCACCTCATACGTCGACTTAAAAAACATAATTGAAGGAAAGATAGAAGGGAAAAAGAAGAGAGGCCGACCTAGAAAAACATATTACTTAAGTAAGTATATCGACTAAACTAAGGAAGGAATAGATGTCGTATTGTATCAGAAGGTCAAACAGAGGACGGAAGACAGAAAAGAATGGCGTAGACTCCACCGTCAAGAGCGAGACTCTTAAATGTGAAGAGAGATTCTATCCATCACCGGTGTAATCCTAGATTACATAACAAATTTTTATTCACATTATATTGAAACTTCAAAACCACTATTTAGACCATTTTGTATAATTAGGTATGTGTTCAAAGAGTTCAAAGAATTATTTTTTTAACTTTTAGGTATTAAGTCAAATTTACATTATTTTTTCTTAAGAGTTCAAAAACTTGGCTGTCTTCTGTGGGGAAGAACTCGCTGAAGGAACTCTACAGGTGGTGTATGGTGTCAGGTGTCAGATGTACTCTTGAATTTTAACTGAAATAACCATCTATTCAACATATGTAAGGCATGTCGTTTCAGCCGTCGAACTTCAATCCGTCGTAGGGGGTGCTAAGAGGAAAGCATTGTACCTTATTTATTTCACCCACAGCCACAAATTAGGGGAATCCTGGCATGTCTTTGAGAGTAGAAGGTGATCACAGTTCTTTAAATTTACTTCAATTTGGGCATGTGTAAGGCGATGATAAATAATTAGAAAAATACTTTAATAGTTTTAATAGCCCAATCAAGCTTTATTGAACTAAAAGCTTCCGAGGGCGAGTGAATTACTGATGAAGTACATACATAGAATTTATATATTATATTATAAAAAGGAAAAGCTCAGAATTTTATTGCTACGGGAAATTTTTACTTCAACGCGAACTTATTTATCTGTATGACGGTCTTGACTGTGGTAACTTAATTGTTTTGTTTTCTGAAAGCCGAAGATTCACCACCACGGTTGTTCTTGGTCAAAGTTTACTGTGACCAAATAATACTGTCTGCAGAGTTTGTTTTAAAGTGTAGTCTTTTGTCTCGTTCAGTAAAGAATGTCGCCACAGAGAGGTTTACAAAACCAGAGCTGAGAAACAAGGGAGAAGTGCCGTGACTTTTGAACGATCAACCATGGACAGCTGTGGTTATTGGTGGTACCTATTAAATACTTGATACAATAACGTCAAAAAAATCTGTGGCGAATATATTTATTTTTTACCTCAGAGTTCGTGCATATTTTCTAGTTGTTGGTTTGATTCTCATCATCAACTTAGGTGTTTTCGTTTTTTTTTTTAATTTCATTTCACGTGTTAATTAGGCGCTCTTTCGATACAGTTTAAGGGACCAAGAATTAATTCGTGGTCGACTACCTGGATATTAAATGTTTTTAATAAACCTAATTTATACTTATGCGACTACACTCAACCTCAGGCAGATTAGTGAAAATAACACCTCGCAATAATTACCAGTAATGGACTATTTTAGGCTGATGTTATATTATAAGTCCTGAATTTTAAAGTAAAGGACCAGTCTTAAACTAAGCAGGACCCTACTTTACATACCTGTAATTTGATGTTCATTGCGTAGCCAAGTCTCAAAATATTAACCATCAGGAACCATCATTATTATTGTTATAAATCGAATACGCAATGTATTTCGAATTTTTTGTAGTTGTTATTTGTAGCTTTGTGAACTTGGCGCGGATCATAATCTATAATATTATATGGTATATCTATGTGTGTTTACTCTATAGGTTGTATGTAAGTAACTGAGGGGTTTATGGCTGTAGCGCGCTGCGGTGGTGCGGAGTGCTAAGTTTTGTTTTACATTTGCTTTATTTTGTTTTCGAAAGTTAGAAAATAGTTACCTAATATACATTAATATACAGTAAGAAAGAAAGAAATCAAGAGATTATTCTCAAAAAAGGGAATTTTTAAATTTGTTACTACTAAAAGGTTAAATACAGTGTTTATCTATATTAATTAATTGTATCTTTTCAGTGTTCAGAAACACCGCTTAACCGTTACCTATAATTTTCCGTACTGACGTAAAAATTCTATAATAGAACCTTTATAAAATACTAGCGACCCGCCCCGGCTCCGCACGGGAAAATGGTTATTGTGGATTATTCTTAAGTATATTATGCATGTGTTATACATATAAACCTTCTTCTTGAATCCCTCTATCTATTAAAAAAAACCGCATCAAAATCCGTTGCGTAGTTTTAAAGATTTAAGCGTACAAAGGGAGGGACATAGGGACAGAGAAAGCGACTTTGTTTTATACTATGTAGTGATTGTATGGCTAAAAAAAATTATGTTTTTAAACCTGCTTCTATTTTCGTACTAAGGTATTTATGTATTATCGTCTGTTTTTTGTTTATTAGTTAAACACGTTATACGGGATTCGTTTTTTTATTTAAGTATTTTACAATCCAATATAAAAAAATATATGTATATTTAAATATCATAGTCATCACCGAAATAAAATTATTTGTGAACTTATTATTATTTAGTTCTAAGAATAAGATTGTTTACATTAAAAATATCACCACCTAACGATATAGGTTATTGACCCTGTTTTACTTTTGGCGAGTTATAAAGACACTATAATAAAGAGTTACACTATCTAAGTTGAAATGTCGTTGACACATTAAGTGGTCGTTTTTGATAACAATGGGTATTCCATTCAATAAATGCTATTTGTTGGCGAAAATCTTATGAAATACCGAACAACTTTCCGAGAACATTAATTGGAAATCACAGATGCGAGAACTAAAAACACATAAAACAAACATTTTCTATGTAACATTAAAGAGACGTAATATAAAGCGACTCGATCCTTCAATACATCAGTAACTTCGTACTGATATATTTATGTTTTCCATCATTTTAAATAGTAAGTTACCAATAGAAAGCTGCATGATATTTTGAGCAATCACAACCCCGAGACAAACCCCCCACCCGCACTTCAGCTAATTGACAGATTTTTTAAAGATTTGCATGTATGATAAGTATAAGATACAATACAATACAATACAATACAATACAATATAATGGTCGTCGACGAAGAGGCAGACCTCGTAGACGTTGACGTGACGACTTGGACGCGTATGACGAAGATTGGTGCATAGATGCTCTTGACCGCGACTCATGCATGGCGTAACAGAGGGGAGGCTTTTGCCCAGCAGAGGGCCACGAAAAAGTCTAATAATAATAAAAAAGTATTACGTCTCTATATACTACCCAAAATCCGTACTTACTCTATGTCATAAAATTAAAATAGATTTTTTGCTGACTTGCGAGGCGGACTCATGCCTATTCACCCTTATTCGGGGTAGACTTGAGCCCTTCTCTGTGGACATACCTATAATGGGATGTTAACAAAAGACATTTACCCTAGGTTCTTTTGGAAAATTTGTTCACTTTCATGATCTGATTTTAATATTATGTAAGTGAAAGCATCATCACAGAGGCAGATCGCACTGTTTATTTATTACCACAAAATAAATTTCGGACTTATTTATAAATAAAATGAAAATACCTTTTGATAACTACTGCAGTCTTCTTGTCAGTCATCCAGAAAGATTCGTCCAGTACTCCGAAAAATTGTTTAGAGATCAGTCCAGCCAGGTATTATAAGTATACTAACACTTGACGAAGTTAAAGATTCTTTTTTATCTTTTAAATAATAATTAAGAATAATGGGCCTTTTTTTCAAACGGTCCAACAACGTTAACCGCCATAATCAAACTGTTGCGCGGGAGTTTTTGCGTAGCGTCGTTTTTTGTAATGGACGTAATCCAAACAAAAATCGCGTTGATTATAGCATGTAAGTACTATCTAGTGTTATTAGATGGCGTTGAAAGTTTTAAATTGTCAATTAAAAAGGAAATTCCTGATCAAGTACATGTATATTATGCCACAGAAGAAAAATTATGTGTAAAATTCTTATCGAACCTTTTTACCATCTCTGAAATTATTCGGTTTCTTTCTTATCAACTGCTTACTCTGACTAATCAACGCTTGGTAAAAGTTAGTTGTCCTCAGTTCAGTCTCAAACTTCTCGCAGTGCTCCAGTAGAGTGGGATAGAGATATTTTAGTTCGGCGTGGTCTAGTGTGGGAAAGAGATGGTGCAATGCGTGGTCTCCGAAACGCGTGATGGATTTGAAGTGGTTTCCGGCGTACTCCACTCGTTCTACGATGGTGTCGAGCTGGTGTAGGCCCCAATCCAAGTATTCGTTTCTGAAATAAAAAAGGGGACCTTTAATAAAATTGAATACATAAACATAGAACTCTATGCACACATCAAAGACGTAGTTGTTCACTATAGACTTCATAAGAGGGTCAAAGCCCTGCAAAGAGTCAAAGTCAAAGTCAAAAAGTTTTATTCGAAGTTAGATTTTACAAATCACTTTTCGACGTCAAAACAAATGAACGCACTAATTTGTTTATTTATGAATTTAATGAAGAATGAACTCTTAAAAATTTAAAGAGGTGATGCGATATTAGTTTGAACAGAACTGAAGAGAAGGGCAATGAGAAACTGTTTTCTCTTTATTGCTCTTTGCGAGACCTAGTACTCGGATGTACCTGCTTGGAATTTTCTTTGAGATTTATCAAGATTTTACAGTTAGGTAGGTACTTTAGGATGTACTAAACGGATAATAAAGGAATTTGCAAACATGTGAAAACTATTAATAGATATACTGAAAGAAAACTTAATTTACTATGACTTTAGTAAGAAAGGTCATCTTCAAAGAGCAACTTTAACCTCTAATGTCAAGGAGGCAACATCTAACGCAACGAATACTAATTCACCTTTATTACATTTTAAAATTATATTCGTAACACAAAATAATAAGCGTAATTCAAGACGTTTTAGCTCGTTAATGAGGATTTATTTTACGTAATTATAACACGTGGAGTGCACTCAGGCACACTCAGGCGCACTCAGCTTGGCTTAGCACTACTGAGCAGGAGCGCGTACATTTTAGTTAAACTGATCCTCGGGGACTACTTACAAACTAACTAGATGCTGCAGTCACTCCCAAGTGGGCCAAATTAGAATATGCATCACGTGTAAGAGAGCACGTCAAGTATTCAGATGAAAATTTAGGAAATATAAAGGAGAACGAACAACTGAAATGAGTTTTTAATTTCACAAAACATCAATCAGATTAATATAATTCCATAGCCATTCAGCGCGGCAATGCGGCAAGTTTGATGGGAACGTTTGGGCCGGGAAGGATTCGAGGCGGTATATTTGATATACTTAGCTGACGAAAACTCTGTGTTTGATATATTGTTTTGACTACTTATTGTATAAATATTTTTGACCAATAAAGAAAATATCAGATTAATTCAGCTGCATTTTATTTACAGTATTTGTAAGATAATTTGACAGGATGGATAATTATTTAAGAATTCTGTTATGTAAATAAATCAGGGTCGATTGTGACTGACACTGTCGATTTTTACTGCGTGAAAATCTAACAGCGGCTGGAAAGCTAGTAGGTAATATTTCGTAATATTAAAACGTTTTATAAAAAATATCAAATACTTTAGATAAAATACGTATGTGACATGGGTTCATAATAACATAGTGTCGGCCCACGCTCTGGAAGAACCTCATATATTTGCCTCTCATCGCATTCCCGCATCAAAATAGAATCTCTGATATTTTCATCATAGTAATATTGTTGTCAAATATAATACACTAGCGACCCGCCCCGGCTCCGCACGGGAAAATGGTTATTGTGGGTTATCTTTAAGCATATTATGCATGTATTATACATATAAACCTTCCTCTTGAATCACTCTATCTATTAAAAAAAACCGCATCAAAATCCGTTGCGTAGTTTTAAAGATTTAAGCGTACAAACATAGGGACATAGGGACATAGGGACATAGGGACAGAGAAAGCGACTTTGTTTTATACTATGTAGTGATAACAATACCCTTTTTAGACGTTTCGTAAAGCATGTGAAGGACAACATGACAGACAAGAATATTAACCCTTTACTTGGCACGGTATCCATAAATGCAATGTGTGGTGATAGATAATTTTGTCTGCTTAGGAGTAAAATCGAAACACTACTACCGATTTCTTTTAACTTTAGTTTGACACGCAACTAAAATATTGCCTGCATTATTTTGTCCAGCGGTCTTTCAAAGGCCGACCTAGCAAACCTTACAATTCTGTTACACAAAAGTCATTGGTGTTTGAAATAAAATATTCAGTAACCTAAAAGTTAGGGATCTATCTTATTGTATTTCTTTGCGGGTGGAATCTCGACGTATTCTACACATTGCACACAACGTGTACGATCCATACTAATATTATAAATGCGAAAGTGTGTTTGTTTTGTCCTTCCTTCACGCTATGCCGAAAATTAAGTCGATTGGTTGCTCGACTTAATTTTCGGCATAGAGTTAGTTAAAAGGATGGAGAGTGATATAAGCTACTTTTTACCGCGGGAAAATACCTCATTCCAACGGGAAAAACTGTTAACGCGGGCGGAGCCGCGGGGCGAAAGGCTAGTAATAAATAAAATATAAACTTGAAATATTAAAACAAGAATTAAGCTGTCTCACGGACTCTCACCTATGTAACATGAATATAATATTTTAATGCTGAATTATAAAGGATAATGAACTTTTCAACAAAGATAAAATGTCGAGGGAACGGATTTAAGTACTTAAATTAAGTAAGTTTAAGTAAGTATCTAAAGAACACTTAAGTAGTCTAAGTAATAAAGAGAAAGGTTGAGTCAGAGATTCGTAACCTTTTGGGGTAGAGGTTAGAAGTCTATTTAGTTAAGTTGTAGACAGGGGGACGGGTAATTTCTTTCGGAAGGACTGTTTATCAATTGCGTGATATTTTTTTACAAAATCAAGACATGTTGAGTCTTCTACCACATACAAAGGGGATTTCAGATTGTTTTTCAGTTTTATTTTTGTCTTACAATATATAATATTATGTACTAGCGACCCGCCCCGGCTTCGCACGGGTGCACAATCAGTGCACATGCTTATCTATCAGCAGTTCCCCGGCCGGTTTTTTTTCTACGAAGTATTAAAATACTTTCGGAATTAGTCAAAGTCAAAGTCAAACTCGTAATTGAATCCAAATAAATTTAATTATTGTGTAAATCATCAATAATTATTAATAATAACAATTTTGTCAAATGATAGAATGGTAATTATATCACGATGACGTAGTTTATTAAAATAAAATTTGTTTACTGGATTTAAAACGTGATATTACAAATTATCGTTTTTACAGCTTAAAATATATTTAAAAAATGTAATGCTTTCAAAATAATACAAAGCCATTGTTCGGCCGCCGAACAACAACTAAGTTTAGATTCATTCACTCGCATTTCGCATGTCCCCAGTTTTGGAACCACTTTGTCTTTGAAAATAATTCAATAACAAAATTTTAGAACTGTTCCGGTATTCCGACAATGTTTTCGCCTAAACACTAAGGGAATTAATTTCGCTTGTTAATTCCTAAAATTCCCAACTAAGTTTGTCTTTGCTGAGCAGAACTAGTAGAAACTAAAGCGGCTTACGGAAACTATGGATGTATGAGAAAATAAAAATTTAAATCATCAGATTGCTATATTATGTACAAACAAAAGTAAGTTACTCCGTACTAAAATTCGAGGGTCCACAAGTGTGTAAAGGATATTAAGACAACAACCTAGTTGCCGAGACGAGGAAAATTTGAAAAAAAGGCTACGAAGGCCAGTTGAAATCTATTAAAAATATCCCAGTGTTTCGTTTTATTTACAAACTTTCAACATGTAAACGGAACAATCAAAAAATATTTTTTCTGCTAATTAATAAGAGTGATAGATTTTACTAAATTGAGTATGTGACATAACTAGTTTTTACTGTGATTTTAAGGTCGGTGTTAATGCCACATAAGTTTCAGTTCTAATTAATGCGAGAATCGAGTAAGTACTTAATTCGTTATAATATAATTAAGATCTCAACACTTTGTTTGCTGTAGAAAATGAAACCTGCAATTGCGAAAGTTTTCAACGAAAATTCTTTGAAAATTTGATTTGAAACACGCTTACAATGTAAAAATAAATAATTAATTATTCTAGTTTAGTGTTTTTGAGTTAAAAGTATTTTAAAGTCAGAGCAGCGTAGCAAAAGTTGAATTGTAATGCTTTACATGAAATTTTATGTTTGAAAAATGCTAATGTATAACCTACCAATGTGTTATAAAGAAGAAATGAATACAGCCGTAAGAATAAACAACTAGATAGATAGATAACTTGTTTATTCAAAGAAACAGTACAAGAGAGGAAACAACAAACTCTTCTCTACAGATTCTTTAAATATTTTAAACAAACACAATGGATATATTTTTTTAACAACCATGATTACATAGGTATGGCGTCAAAAAATGGTTTTGTAAAAAAATCTTTCGACTTTAAAAAAGTATATAATAGTACTTACTGCCCACTTTCATGACTTACCTAGGTATATCTCCATCAAAGAAATTTGTGTGGTTATGATGACCAGCCGTCAGCCCAAAGACTGTGAAGAAGAAACTGGAGATCAGGAGAGTCATAAACCATACTGCGAGGGTCCCGGGCAGCCCCAGTCCTCCCGCCGCCCACATCCACGCGGGCAGCGTGAAGGGAATGAAGTACCACCAGTGGAGCTTCTGACCTTCGTGACCCGTGATGGCACAGGCGAGACTGGAATAGATAAAAACCACTATTAGTGATACAGTCGTTATGGTACCAGGTCTAGAATTGAACCGACCTTTTGTATGTTATAGGAAAAATGCGATAGTGCAAACCCCAGCCATAAACCATTTCTTGATCCTTTCAACAACTATAAAAGAGCTGATAATCTTAAAATGGCTGAAGATATATTTTTGGATCATAGCTAAGAGCACTCTCGATTGTAACCTACGATGCCACAGACACAGACACACGTCAAACTTATAACAGCTATCTTTTTTGCGAGGGTTATTGTGTTAAACAGGGCTCACTCTAGTGTTTAAAAAACAAACAATCTTTATACTTATAGAAAAGTCCTTGGGATTAAAACCAATTTACTGTGTCTCTGGAGAAGGTATTGTTATAATAAATGTTATAATTGGAGGGCAATTTTGCTAGGTTAGGGAAGACCAATAATTCCGATATGATACCATGATATAATATGAGATCAGTCATCAAAAACAATCTTACTATATCCAACTTTTTTTATTAATAATGGCTAGTAGAATAGAATGAAATAGAATCTACTAGTACTTACTCTTTGATAAAATTTCCTAGAGTGGTAAAAGGGAACACGATTGGCCAGTAGACGGCCGCTACCTGCGCCATGATTGGCTTGTCTTTGTAAGGGGTGTAGTGTAGGAACGGCTCCAGCATGCTGATCTCAACGTCCTGCAGCGTGTTCGTGTGGAGGTGGTGGGACATCGCGTGGGATATCCGCCATTCGCTGCAATTTATGCGAAAAATCTAATAAATTAATCTTTTAAACTGTTTAAAACTAAACGTAATCTTTAACATGGACTTAAAATAATGAAAATAATCGTTCTTTTTTGCATGGTTCAGTTCAGCTGGCTAGGTGGCCAAACGAGTCAGGTCTAAGTTTTATATCAGAAAATATGTCAAAGTCAACAGTGTCGTGTTTAAAATAATATCGAGGATTAAAAAAAAAAACAAAATTAAAAAAGCGTTTATTCGAAGTAAGATTTTACAAATCACTTTTCGACGTCGAGATTAGAGAGAGAGAGAGGATTATAATATATACACGTACTTTACGTGTGTGTAGTGATATTGATATGACTATCATACCAGTATTTTAACACACACACGCTTTTATATTCCTTGTAAATAGGAATAATCAGCTACTAAAATATAAAAATACTACAAGAGACAACTACTTCTAGAAGAGAAAGATTTAAAAGATAATACGTTTATGATTTATGATTGAAAAAAAAACTTACGCGTAACTCATTCCAGAGAAGTTAAAAAGGTACATCCTCCAACTGTCTGCTCGGTGGAAGTAGTTGTGGGCACAAGTTATGAGACTCGATAGCAGTAAACCATTCAGGACCGTAAATGCTATACCAGTGATCCAACTCTGGGTCCACGCCCAGCAAGATAACGGACTCAGGACTATTAACCCAAAAAACAAACTATCAGTCACTAAATCACTTTTTTTTCTCACATCCTTCGGTATTTCTTTGACTTTCTCTGAAATTTTTGTTTTGAGCGTTCTATAAAATCCATCGTCTTTGAATGTGAAGGGGGAATTTCTCGGCGATGTCGTGTCTTTGACGAAATATTTGGGTAATATTTGCTCGGCAATTCCGTGGAGGTGATGCGCCTCGAATGCCTCAGTAATGTCTGTGCCCTGCGAAATTAAAATAATAATAATACAGTTTCATTTTTAGAAATAGATCGTCGTATCAAATCTTTAAAATAAACCTTACGATTTAACTTGCCATTTTTGAAACTGTTATTTAACTTTAATTTATTCTTTGATTGCTACCGTCGTCGCATAAAAATTACATAAAGACGTTGCACAAGACTGAAGATCAAGGTTGCGTCTTATAATAGTACCTACTTTAATCAATCTTGTGGCGTAATCTACAACAAACACGTTTTAAATCCAAAGGCTTAACTTTGTCATTGTTAAGTGTGGTCAATGTCAATAATTTATGGTCCTACTCAGTGATCTAATGTTCTTTTTAATTATTTACCTAGTGTATTTAATATGGTTCGTTCGTTAACAGCTCATATATGTCCTCACCGAGGGGCTCGAGCCAACCCTGAGATCAGGGTATTTGATATATCACTACTTATTATAAAACAAAGTCGCTTTCTCTGTCCCTATGTCCCTATGTCCCTTTGTATGCTTAAATCTTTAAAACTACGCAACGGATTTTGATGCGGTTTTTTTTAATAGATAGAGGGATTCAATAGGAAGGTTTATATGTATAATACATGCATAATATACTTAAGGATAACCCACAATAACCATTTTCCCGTGCGGAGCCGGGGCGGGTCGCTAGTTCTATTCTAATTTTAAAAATATAGAATACTCATTTATGTAAACAGCGCCGCTCTTCTATACGAAAGCTTTAAAT
The DNA here is from genome assembly GCA_948473455.1 of Teleiodes luculella. NCBI lineage: Eukaryota > Metazoa > Arthropoda > Insecta > Lepidoptera > Gelechiidae > Teleiodes > Teleiodes luculella. Next base: position 15,431,372 of record OX419589.1, read on the forward strand.
TTTTTTGGTCAGCCAACGTCGTCCTACTACCATTACATGAAATAACACTGTTATTATGTCATGTCATCTGAGACAATTTATAGTTCATTTAGTAAATCGTAGGATCCAACCGTACCTTAGTAGTTTCAATCCACTGCGACCCTCCAGGGTGCTTCCCAATGAATGTGGTCAGGTCGTACAGTTTGTCGTGTATCCTCCACAGTCCTTCGGCTCCATCCTGCATCTGTTTCCCCCTCAGCCATTGGCGAGGAGTCTTCGGGTCTGCGTCTCGCATCGCCGGGTACGGCAGATCTGGGAAACTGACATGGCGACGGTCGGCCAAGTCGGTCGGTGGCATTTCTGAAAAGGTAAACGGCTTTTGAATCAAATAGTTTTATACTAACACACATTATTGTTACGGAAAACCAAACACGCGAAAATCGAAGAATGTTCATAATTGGTTTTACTATTCGAATTACTAATTTACTTTATAGTAACAATATTTCGACGTCAAAGCATTAGCTTTGCAAAGAAAAGAATCAGAGCTAACCATGGTAGAGCCTTTAAAAGTGGCGTTTGTCTGTGGAGAAAAACTACTGGAAGAAACTTTCAAATATCTTTCTTTTTTCTGCGGGTTGGTCGACTTCACATACGATTTTTGAATATCTTCGCGGGTACGTGCAGGTTTCGCCATTCGTCACGATTTTCTCCTTCACTGTAAGAAAGTCGAATATACGTACGTCATGATATGAATTCGAAAATAGAAAACACAATTAGTACGTGTGCCATGCCAAGGTTCGAAACCGCGCCTCAATAATGAAAAACGACGGCAATAACCACTTGGCCATCGACGCTTTGAATGTTTTATCAAAAATCTCGCTGTGTTCAAAGAGCGATAAATTATAATTAATATTAGGTACCTAGTAGTACTCTTATTTTAAAATAAATACAGGGCTTATATTGAACTAAATTTTTATTGAACTTTTTAGGCTGACCTGTCTGGTGGTTGAATGCAATTTTACTTCCGGTCAACTTTGAGAATTAACCACATTTAAATATTTTTGCAGTTAAAGCGTAAGGCTAAGGCAGTCAACTTTTTCTTCCCAAAATCAAGATAGTATTGAAGTGCGAGTAGGTACTCGCAGCAACTATATTTTAGACCTCAATGTCATTACATAATTATCAGTATAAATCTGTCTCTTTTATTTTGGCCGTTTTTACTTGATTTTCATGTAGTTTTTAGACAAACACAACAACTTTGTAACTACTCAATTTTAGTCATTTTTCTCCTTGACTTCTGATCTGACAATGAGGCTATTGTCTATTCTATAATCTCCGTAAACAATACATCGACGTCTTTCTGCTAAATTGCTAGTTCGCTCACATTATCCGTCATCATGTAATGATATTAAATTACTGTGATTTCTTGCGCGTCACATCAGTGACATCATTTGCTGATTAAGGCACAATCACAAAATAAATAAATGGTATTAGCATATCTATAATAATAAAACTGTAGAGGTCGAAAATCTGTACATAGAAAAAAATGCCAAAAATCGAACATTATCCAGATTTGTTCTTTTTTTTGTTTCTTTTTTGTATGTCTGACGGACTAGTGTCCGAAACCTCTGGACCAATTTGAATGAAATTTTGCATGGCGAAAAATTAAAGAGTTTCCTGGGATAGTTAAAAATTAGTACGGAAAAGTCGAAATACAACGCGGGCGTAGCCGCGGGTAATCAGCTAGTAATATCATAGTATAATATAAATTAATTCAAGATCACGGCTCTTAAATTCGATGGCTATAGATAAATTAAATTAGATAGGAGTCAAGTATTCTCTGTATGTGACGTGAAAAGTAGATTTTATTAAATGGGGATATTTAGTTCCTTGGTTTATTTTTAATTATGCATATTCTAGGAATAGATTATTTAATAACTAAAATACAGAATATGGTATTTGTCCGTTTATTTCTTAATATTATATCAATATTAAGAGTGTTTATTTTGGTTTAGCACACTTTTCAGCTTTTCCTGTGGAATAAGTAGTACCTACCTGACTAACTCTTTCTGTTAGTGTAAACTAGTTGCAAGCCAAAATATGCAAAGACCAGAAAAAAATACTCGTAGTTTTAAAAACACTTGTACTTGTTTCACATAAAATTTAATGGGAAAACCCCCAAGTACAAGTGTTTATAAAACTACAAGTATAATGGAGTTTCACCAAGCGCCAACAATCGCAAAGAAAAAATATATGAAAAAGAAAACAAAAAAGACAGTAGCAGAAAGTATAGTATAGTATGTCTATAATTAAAAGGTAGATTAAATGTGACCTAAATATCACCTTGAACCTACGTTGTACTTTTCAAGTCACAAACAGTTAATGTTGGACTATTAGCTAACTGCATTAATTTCCATTAGATTAAAATGTTCAAGAGAGTGACCTCGTATAAATAGCTGAGTCAAGGCAAGTCTGTTATATTATAACTGACTTACTTAACTGTAAAACCTAGCTTTATTATTACTGTGCAAATAAAAAGTAAAATAAAATCGAATTAGTATCAAAATTGTGTTAGTTTTGGACGTGCAAATGTCAATTAAATTTATACTCTATAAAAAAAATCTCTAAAAAATTAAAAAAAAAAAAAGATTAGACAAGACAAATATATGTATATTAATAAATAACTAATCTGACTAAGCTTGCCAAGGATGAAATCGATTGAAACATAAAACTTCACGTACCTACGCCTACCTACTCAATGAAAAAGACATAAGCGAATACTGAGTGGTCGATCGATACTATTTTTAACACCCTGAAAAATTATTTTCTTTTTCTACGAAAAAACTTTAACAGTTTCTGTATATAAAAACATTGCGTCAGAAAACAGAAAAGAAATCGGTAGAGAGAAGTCAGGGCTAGTCGCTATTTTTAAATTATAAATCGAAATATAGAATGAAATAGATTATAATGATATTGCGAAAATAATGTGACTACCATACTAGCTTGTCCTAGCTAGGCCAAGAAAGGGTTTTATAACCTGTTTTAGTTAAAATAGGGTACGTATTCACCGGGTTTTTTTCTTGAAAGCCAAAACCGTGAAAACTTTATCAAGTAAATAATTTATCTTAGTTAGTGTTGTTGTGTAAAATGAGCGTGGTTACCTATCACTATCACATCGCTAAACCGCGATCCCGATGTAGCGGCCTCGCTTTCCACCCGGACACCAGTTTCAGTTGAATTTCCATTACACATTATTGGCACGAACGTTCTCGTTAAAACACCGATTAAATCCGATTTGGTTCCATTGGTAATAGTAGAAAAGAGGGTTTAATTTTGGTACTTACACTACTAAATGGTAATAAATATGACAGTAGTTTTAACTTGACTTTTTAATTAATTGAATTATAAATTGTATTTTGTTCTTTATTGGTACTTTAAAAACGTTTAATATTGAAAACTGGAGTTGTAAATAAATGCCAGGAACATGTTTTGTGTACGGAGTAAAGGTTTGTAGGGTCAGTTAATTAATACAAAAATTACGTGTAGGTATTATTATGACCAATAACTTGAGTCTGTTTGTTTTTCTGTTGCATCAAAACCAGTAACATTAAATACGCGATTTGTTTATGATCCAAAGCGGAAAATTAATTTTCCATTTGTCCATTGTTAGATTTTTAGATTGAATTTATTTTTCTCTTCAAAATTACACTTGTTTGAGTAAAGGGTTTAACACTACTGAGCAATATTTTGATACACTCTAGTGAACAAGGTGCTGTTAGCACATACAGGATTTCAAATTAACATAGTTTATGGATAGATAAGTATAATAAATAAGTAAGGTCAGTGTAACATTTTTTTGTTGCAATAGGTTTTTGTTACTACAAAAATACAATAAAATATACTTACTATTCTAGACTAAAGCTTCTCATTTCGATAGAAGGTGTTTTTAAAGGTAAGAAAAGACCTCACAACATGGTTTCTTTCAATTGTTAGATCGAAACCGGTTTTGTTTTTTTATAGTTAAATGAGGCGTTCTTGTTATTATTGTAATAATAATGACAGGTGACGCAAATACACACCGGTTAATGGTGAGGAATATGTATATAAAAAGTGAGCGTTTTTGTTTGTTATTTAGTTTTTGTTTGCGGTTTCATGAAGTAAACAGCTTGGCTGAACTGCAAAGTACAATTAGTAGGTACAAACTTTACTAAATAATATATTAAATTAAATCACGGGACTTATGAAATGCTGTACATGAAATCTTTGATTAATAAATCTAGACTTGAAATTTAAATTCAGAACAGTTGCACAAAGTTAAGGTTTGTATGATTTTAGTTTTGGAATAATCAATAATGTAAACGTGGCTGTAGGGTGGACAGCTAGCTAGTCAGTTAGTACTCATTTGGTAGACCCTTGAATACAGCTACAATAAGAGCGGACATTCACTGCTACACAAGCTTTTTTTTGTAGATATACGATATTACCAAGATAAAATGTAGCAGCTTAGACGAATCCACTGAGTAGCTAGACTTTCAAATGGAAACAAAATTGGCGCAACTATTTTAGCCTATGAAACCGAATCGAACAACTACCAAGTTTATATAACTTTTTTTTCCAATAAAAATATCTAGTGGACGTTCAAAATAAAAAAGAAGTTTTACAAAATGAAGACTCAAGTTCGATGGACGAGCAGGTAAAGGTGACACTGTCCGGAACATTACAATGCAGTTAAATGCTATTAAGCATTATAATAGTCTGTGATAATAGTGGCGATTCTCATAATCCATGCTAACTATTTTAATAGCCCACACTCTTCGCTTATATGGCAACCAAACAGGACGGTAGATGAACAGATCTATGTAGTTTTTAATCAATGATATCCAAATAAAAGAGCGTAGTCTTAAATTGGCATCTCCTGTCCTTTTTTGTCCTCACAAACACAGGAAAGACTTGTAGATTGATTTGTCTTGTCTTTTAAAACGACATTATTTCTTCTGTCCGTCCGTGAGTATAGACGGTCCATACGGTGGACTTTTTTGTGTTAAAGAATACTGGATAGCGCTTGTTGGTATTATTTGAAAAATAAGGTTGAGATTTGAATGAAATAATGTAAGTAACGCAATTCATCGCCATGCAAATAATAGTTGTATGTACTTACAGTAATATAATTCATAGTTCGTAATTAAATTACTATACCTACACGAAGGACGTCGCAAGCAGTACTTGTAATAAAATCGTGAGGTCTACCACTGCTGGACTAAGGCTTCTTCCTTAAAGAAATTGTTAGGTGTAGGAGAGGTTGGGGATCGCAGTTGTTGTTGAACACCGCTATCTTTTCCCGAAAGTCGACACTCACAAGAAGATTTGAGTTAGTCACACAAAAAGCACAATTATGTCGATGATAAAAATAATAATTGTAGTTTCTATTAACCCTTTTCTTAATAGACGTATTTTTACACTATATAGCAAAAGTATTTCTTCCTGTTTATCTATCTCTCTGTTACCATTGCGATAATTTTGATTACTATTGTGAATGGCGTGAAAAGCTAGTATTAAAATGTTCAGCCAAGGATAGATTACCTTAGTTTTGTGTGGTTTTATTCTCGTTGTTCTAAATTGTAAAACAAAGATATAAAGAAAGTAAAACGAAATGAATACAACTTACTTTGCGTGGCCCTCAGCTAATGATAATTACGAATGATAAATTTATTGCAAAATATTTATTTTTATTTTGAAATCTTATCAAATCCGCAAGGAATCTCCGAACATTCGAGGTTGTTATCAATTTTGCACTGTAAGTATACTATATGATATACTAACACTAGGTACTACGATTAACCTATAGGGCGCAAAAACACAACACAAAAACATGGCGCGCCGCCGCTATACGTAATTTGTGCTCATACGCACTCATTTAGCTATTAGGTATGTAATTATTTGGCAGAAAAAGTTACATCTAAAATTTGTTTCTATGTAGTGTTAGTTATAACTTCGCCCCCCTAATTCAAGGTAGGCTTGAGCTCCTCGGTGGGGACATTGATGGACTGTTATCGGATATTTGTTAATGTTTTTCCTTATCATAATCGACCCACGACAAGCGATAGGTGATATAAAATAACAAAATGCAATGTCATCGTAAAAAAATCTCTCTTAAACAAAAATACTGACTGTTGAACATAAAGTAGAGCAAACATGAGACAGATAAGATATTTTTAGAATACATTGCTCTATTTCCACATAACAATAACATAAATATTAGCAACTAATATACAAATGCAATATATTGTTGCAAAAATTGACTTACCTAAATGGTAAATATCCAAAACAAAGTCCGCTTATGTAAATAAGTCACATATCAATTGATTAGATAGTATAATCACCTAATTATGACATCACAATAATATAGATTAAATAAACAAGTAAACAACTTGCTGCGACCGCCGCTGGGCGTCAAATGACCATGACTAAGGCCAACCCTGCGCCAGAGTTGATTCTTGTGCATATTTTGATACAAATATCTCTTCTGTCATTTTTCTAAATTCATAAATAAGGTCTTTCGGGATGATATGGCTAGTTTTCGTGTCCAGTATCTTGTGATTGTGACAAAAATTACTTTAAAACTTTTCTCGTTATTAGTTAAATTTATACATGTGTTATTTTAAAAAGGTTTGCTGGAGCCAATGCTGTCTTTCATCTCAAATGGATAAACGCGTTTAATCCATAGTAAAAAAATAAATTAATGACCCCATCAAGGCAAACCTGGTAATTTTTCTATATTTCCGTAGGCATGACATATTTTTACGCGGTTAAAACTATCTATGATGTTGACCGGGAATATAAGTTACCTACCACCATGCAAAATTTTATTCGAATCGGTCCAACAGTTTTGGAGTTTAGCCTGTACAAACAGACAAATAGAAAAACCAAAACAATTTTCAAATTCTGGGTATGTTTTATATCACTTCTTACACCGCCTGACTCGATTTTTAGTTTTTTTTTTGTATGTACAGATTATCGACTTCTGCCGTTTTATTATATAGAATACTAGCGACCCGCCCAGGCTCCGCACGGGAAAATGGTTATTGTGGGTTATCCTTCAGTATATTATGCATGTATTATACATATAAACCTTCCTCTTGAATCACTCTATCTATTAAAAAAAACCGCATCAAAATCCGTTGCGTAGTTTTAAAGATTTAAGCGTACAAAGGGACATAGGGACATAGGGACATAGGGACATAGGGACATAGGGACGGAGAAAGCGACTTTATTTTATACTATGTAGTGATGTGCGATAAGTGTATTCTAACCAATGAACCCGCGACCCCCTCGTCAGAAGGCAACTGGCAAACAATTACACCATTAAGGTTCTATCTACTAAGATAGTAAAACAAACATTAATGTAACCTTTAGCTTTACACGCTTTAGCTGTCTCCAATTCCAGAATCTAGACGAGACTGAGGTGTCTGATATCTAGGTCGCTCGGCATTTAAACCTATTCATCATTTGAGCTATACAGTAACATATCCACTTGATTATGGACGCGATTCTAATAGCTGTTAGCCTTAGAGTATAAATAGAAAAAAATCTGGGAGGGATAGAGTACGCCTAATCAAGTATGAACCGTAAGCACGGATATGAACAGTCCGAATATCTTCAGCGCGTTCGTTTAGTATCAAATGGTTATCGTAGCTGATTTTTTTTTTCCGGTGAAAATAAGAAATTTAATAGGAGAACATTTTGAAATGTGCAGTGATAAGTTGCAAACATGACTCGAGAAACAAATCAAAAAGGAAAAATGTTATTGATTTCACTGCCCATACAAAATCTGCCAAAATTTGCTTACGCTTGACATAAAGGCAGCGGAGCGATGCGCGTGCTCTATGTATATTTTATTCTCTAAGCTGTTAGCTTCGAATGTAGCGATCTCTTTCTTCCCTGCTATTATAATTTCTTTTCTATTTATTTATTTTTTATTTTTCTTTCTTTATTTTAATTCAAATAACTTCAAATCGTATTTTCAATGCGGTTACGTAGTGCGCTGGAATCAAAATGTAACATATGATTTTTACTAATTACAACTTTATTCTTTCACATTAACGTTGTATTTTCAGTGTGTTAACTTAGTGCTTAAGCACCTCTTTGCCCTCCCATTTATGAATCGTTCGTGTTCTATTGGAGCCTGTTTTAATCAATGCCTATACATTACGGCAGGCCTCGTAGCCTAGTTGGTAGTACGTCTGCCTACGAAGCACAAGGTCGCGGGTTCGAATCCCGCCCAGGGCAAACATTCGTTTGATGAGCACTTGTGTTTGCCATGTGTCTGGATGTTGTATATTATGTATGTATATCAGCTATCTGACACCCATAGTACCTGCCTAGTTTGGGGTCAGATGGCCGTGTGTGAGACGTCCCAAATATTTATTTTATTATTTATTTATTATTAAATAGGATTCATTTTTTCAGAATCGAGGCCTGTGGCCGGGTAATATTTCAAGCGCTATCCTCAGTTTGAGTGTCTATTTTAATTGTGATTTTAGTATTCACGTTACGTTTCAGCCATTTATATTCCCTTTATATTATATCATAGCTGCCCGCCCGCGGCTTCGCTCGCATTGGTTTTCGTCTTTTTTCATAGGAATAAGATGTTTCCCAGCCTGAAAAAGTAGCCTATATCACTCTCTGCTTCTGACTTCCAATAAGTGTAACAAACACAGAAACATTACTTTCGCATTTAACCACTCACCGTTTTTTTCCGTGGGAATGAGGTATTTTCCCGCGGTAAAAGGTAGCCTATGTCCTTCTGCAAGGTTTATTCTATCTCTGTACCTATCTATTTTTTTATTACAACTTTTCGCCCTGCGGCTCTACCCGCGCCAACAGTATAACATATTTTTTCGGTTAAAGTAGCCTATATCCATCCCCAAAATCTATTCTATCTCTGTAATCAAGTTTTACCAAAACACCCCTTTAGAACTGCCATTTTCCCGTGGGAATGAACTATTGTCCTGCGGTTACAGGTAGTCTGTTACCTTCCCCAAGGTCTATTCTATCTCTGTATCAAGTTTCATCAAAACTTCTGGCCCACCTTACCAATTTTCCCGTGGGAATAAAGTATTTTGCCGCGGTAAAAGGAAGCCTTTATCCATCCCCAGAATCTTTTATATCCCTGTACCAAGTTTAATCTTAATTTTCTGGCCACGCTACTATTTTTCCCGTGGGAATGAGGTATATTACCGCGGGGTAGCCTTTATCCATCTTTAAGATCTATTCTATATCTGTTCTGTATCAAGTTTCATCAAAAAGTTCCGCCCGACCTACCATTTTCCCGTGGAAATAAGGTATTTTCCCGCGGGAATGAAGTATTTTCCCGTAGTATAAGGTATCCTATACACATCCCCAGGGTCTATTCTATCTCTGTACAAAGTTTCATCAAAACTTTCCACCCGCGCTGCCATTTTTCCCGTGGGAATGAGGAGTTTTCCCGCGGTAAAAGGTAGCCTATGTTAATTTCCAAGGTCTATTCAATCATACCCCAAGCTCAGATTGGTATAGATAGATATCAAGTTTCCACCCCACGGTTCCGCCCGCGCTTGCAGCCTTTCCCGTGGGAATGAGATATTTTCCCTCAGTAAAAAGCAGCCTATGTCTGTCCCCAAGGTAAATTCTATCTTTGTACCAAGTTTCATTAACATCGGTTCAGTAGTTTCGGAGCCTATGCAATTATAAGGAATATTTTAGGTATTTTTTTACACCTTGGGTTACATTATTGAAGTTTTAGTAAGGATCCCTAATTTTTTTGAAAATAAAATATAGCCTATGTTACTCAGGGTGAATGTAGCTTTCTAATGGTGAAAGAATTTTTGAAATCGGTTCAGTAGTTTCGGAGCCTATTCGATGCAAACAAACAAAAAAACAAACAAACAAAAAAACAATCAAACCTTTCCTCTTTATAATATTAGTATAGATAAGCAATAAGAGAACAGGTATAAATCCCTATAAACCCTTGACATGTAGGTCAGTCAAAGTTTCTCTAGCTCTACAACCTAACCTAACCCAACCTAAAGTCGTAACCCGACCTAGGATTTCATCTAGATTACCCTTTGACTTGTGAAGGTCGCGAACCTCTTTTGAAAGAGCACGAGAAATTCTTGAGTTAACATTCTTGCATTTTTAAAAGATATTCGTTTAAATTATAAAAACTAGGCAGGTAGGTAATAATTCAAACAGACCGATGATAATGATAATTTTATTTGCATAGATTGGGGTACATACACATGTTGTCGAATACAATGTTTATAATAAGTATCTCCACACTCAGTCATTATAATATGACATGCAAATACCCTTCAGGTAATAATTACCCTTCAGGTAACAACGCCCGCACCCGCCGGCGGGGGCGCGGCCAGTACCAAAATCAAAATTGAAAATCAGAGACGGAGCCCCTCAGGCGTCGTTTCCTTCACGATGTTTTTCAATATCAACGCGCTAGGCCGTGGTCCGAGGCTCCCTTGAACCGCCCCTAGACGCGTTGGTATATGACTTTTTTGGGGTAGAGTCTTCCACTCCCCCGCAAGTCCGGCGAAGCTTGATTGGTCGTACCTTTTCGACACAAGCATAGGTCAATTCAAAAAAAAAAAAAAAAACATGCAAATAATAAAGTTCTCAGTCCAGGCAGCTTAATAATTGTTCGTATTCCATTGAGAGTCTAACCTAACATAATTTATTAAAACAAAAGACATTCTGATCTGATATACTTTTTATATTGTACGGAATATATTATTTGAACCAATTATGAAAAAACATATATTTGATCCAGCTTTATTAAAAAAATACTTTGCACAAAACTTTTTATAGTTCTGACATTGGTAGTTCGATTTTAATAGGTTAAGGTCGCTTTAAAAGTATAATTTTGAGCCTTATACAATTTATTACTATAACTTTTATACATTTATTAAAGTGATTAATATTATTTCAGAAAACAGATACTTTTTTGGTATACTATAATTTTAAAGTACGTTCGATTATTTTAAAAGTGTCGTTAAAATCCCATACAGTTTACGTGCTCCAAGAGTAAACGCTCGTTAGTTACAAAAGTGACGTCGCAGCTAACTTTACTGTTAGTTACATTTGCAGTTTAGTCATTAAGTTAATTCATGTTCAGCAGTTAAACGAAACTGGCTTTGTCCTAACTCAAATATGTAGTCAGCTCTAGTTGCAACCGGCGAGTCTGTTGTCCTTTTACTAAACATAATTGAATAATATTAGATTATTAGATTTCCCGTTGGAATGGTATAGTTTAGAGGTTTTTTTTTTCATTAAATGATAATAATAATAAAAGTAGCCTGTTTTTACTCTCAAGTGTGATTTGTATCCATAAATCGCCTGTTTAGATAGGTTGCAGCAAATAGCGTTTATTTCCAAAGCCGGTCAATACAGATTCGCACTTAATTTAGACTAATTTGGAAAACTAGAGATGAGGGGAGGTAGAGGCTGAAACATCATTCTTTATATTACATATTATTTAATAAAATATCCAATTGAAAACATTCCATGGTATTCGTTATATTTGGTCTTTTTTTATTGACCTATCAAAGCCTAGCGCGTTGATACTGAAAAATATCGTGAAGTAGACGACGCCTTGGGATGCGGCCTGTGTTGACACCCTCGCTTCTACCAACGTCTTACCGCAAACGGTTTCCCTTGCTGATGCTGCGGCGAGGATTTAAACGTAGAAAGTATGCAATTTTTTTTAATAGTTATGTGTTTGTGCCTTTTGCGCTTAAGACGTATTGGGTCTGAGGGGGTCTGAAGCTAAGAAATTAGTTTTTGAAATTTTTCCGTGTCTTCGTGAGGTCTCTGGTGACTCAAAAGCTGGTAGTTTGAAGAAATTTGAATGGTAATGCATATCATATATTTTTTTTAGTTTTATCATTCTCTTATTTTAGAAGTTACAGGCACACATTTTACCACTTTGGAAGTGTCTCTCGCGCAAACTTTTCACTTTAGAAAAAATGATATTAGAAACCTTAATATCATTTTTGAAGACCTATCTATAGACACACCCCACACGTATAGGTTTGATGAAATTTTTTTCCGTTTTAGTTCCAAGTAAGAGCGTCGGTGGCCAAGTGGCTAGGCCCGTTGACTTCCGTTCCGAAGTTCGATGGTTCAAACCCCGGCACGTACCAATGTGTTTTCGATTTTCGAATTCATATGTACGTTTATTCGACGCTCTTACGGTGAAGGAAAACATCGTGAGGAAACCTGCACACACCTGCGAAGAAATTCAAAGGTTGTGTGTGAAGTTGACCAACCCGCAATGGGCCAGCGTGGTCGACTAAGGCCTATTCACCCTGGTATCAGGAGGGTAGGCTCGAGCCCCTCGGTGGGGACATATATGAGCTGTTAACGACGATGGGGAACCCCCTTTATCTATTTTTTTTTCTATTTTTATTTGAAAAACTTAATGCGGTCACAGAATATATCTACTTACCAAGTTTCAACAGTATAAGTCTTATAGTTTCGGTAAAAAGTGGCTGTGACATACGGACGGACAGACAGACAGACAGACATGGAGAATCTATAAGGGTTCCGTTTTTTGCCATTTGACTACGGAACCATAATAAACTACTACATAGCATTTTTAGCATACCTATCTATTATTTTCTTTCGGAAGAATTATTTATGTTAATATTTTTTGTGGTATAATAACTTGTATCTATTCAATATTGTAATAATAGCATTATTATAAATATTACAATAAGATATATGAATTCATTAATAGAAAATCCATTGTGCGTAGCCGGACCCACGGCCACCGACTCTATTGCTTGAAAAAACCATCCAAGTAAAACTACAATAGTGTGAACTCCACAATGGTTCCCACCTCTATTTGATCCCTAGGTCTGGATCACAGTCAAGTTACGATTGAGATTTACACTATCCAACTTATTGAATTTGTTCTCGGCGGGTACTTCTCTTCGCTCCCTCCGGGCCAAGTTCGTTTGTAAGCCGATTGTACCGGTCGACCGATAAGGCATAAAGCGGGCCTTCGATTGGTGCACGATGAATGGCGAGCCAATGACTTGCTTTTTTATTGTTACCTACAATTTTTTTCTTGATGTTCTTGTGTTTATCGTCGGATAATATTATTGCTTTAATAAATCTATTCAAGTGCAGTCAAAAAAGAAATTGTTATATTATTTCCCGGCTAGTAGAAATAAGAACTAATATACAGGGTGTTACAATAATACCCGTAAAGCTTAAAAGAGGTAAAAGGGTTAAGCTAAACCCAGCTCTATATTCCCGGAAGCACTGGTACTGGCAAAGAATAATGGCAATGCGTTTCTGCAGACATCGTTTCATGTCGTTCAAATTTTGTAGAATATTTTGGTTAATTAGGTAAGTAGGCATTCTATGTTTCAGGCGTCAAATTATAACAGCTGACCACTAGAGATGGGAATGTCGTATTAAGTCACTGTGATGAAAAATATTAGCTATTTCTGTACTTTATGAAACATGTTGTATATTGTTATTCGTAAAGTTGTTGCTTTACGAATGAAGGTGACTGTTAATTTATATGCCTTGAATTTTAAAATGTTATACGTCCGTCTTCGTGTCACGGAAACGTGCACCAAAGTTCAACTCGATTAGTCTATTTGTCTCGGCTGATCCGGCTGATGGTAATGAATTTAGTACAACGCATAGCTCTCTCCACGCGGGTTTAACTCACATTATAATATGATCTGTTTTTTATTTAATTTTAGTTTTGCCAATATCTTATTGATATTATAAAAATGAACACTATATTTATTGTTTTGTGGCTTAGAATAGGACCAATACATTTTTTGTGCAGTTGCTCAGAATATAATATTACATGGCAGTACGTAGCAGAATCGTCGGCGTTTCGTTACTTGTGAATTAAAAAACAAGTGTGATATTTAACCTAATCGGCCTGCAAGCGTGGGGATTACATATCGCAACACCATATTAAGGACTAGAGGGAGCTGTTAGTCCAGCCGCCATATTACTGATATTATTGCTGTAGTTGAGTCGTCATCATCATTAGCTTGTAGACGTCCACTGCTGGACAAAGGCCTTCCAATATCTCCGCAACGATCGGTCCTGCGCTGCCCGCATCCAGCGGCAACCCGCGACACTCCGTCTATGCCTTCCAGTGCGCCGCCCGCGCCGCCGCCGCTGTTCAAGTGGTTCAAGACTCTATTTGCCCCAACGGCTATGCGCAAATGTGTTGTTGAGTAAGCAATTTAAAAAAGATCCAATGTTATTGTGGAAGCAAGAGTGACAAATTGAGGTGTTACCGGCGTCAGCGCGGCGGCGTAAGTCCGCGGAAGTTTGCTGGAATTAAGTGCACTTTTGTTGTTCCTCCCAGCTCGGCGCAGAATGAAGCATTCATGTAATTTCTGCATCAAGAGCAAAACTTCTTTAATTCGACACAAAGTTCAAGTTAAGTATTAATTTAACTTTAGGATATTTACATCAAGTTAGTTACATATTCTTTTGTGGCGAATTCATAATTTGGTTGTCTTTGGTGGTGGTGGTGTGGTGGTTTGGTGAGTGTCGCGGGAAGCCGCCGGATGCGGGCAGCGCAGGACCGATCATTGTGGAGATCATTGGGAGAGGCCTTTTTTGTCCAGCAGTGGACGTCTTTCGGCTGAGATGATGATCCAGTTGTTGCAGTAGAAAATATGAATTACTGATTTGTATCAATAGAATAGATACTTTATTGCACACCAGAATAAAACAGAACAGTAAAATTCACGAAAAAATGAAAGAAAGTGTATACATGTAGACGGCCTTATTGCTAAGTAGCAATTTCTTCCAGGCAATATCAATACGTTGTATGACGTTGACGAACATTTGAATACGGAAAAGTTGGTCTCTGTCGGTTGGTTGGTCTTTTGTATAAATAATTTAATAACATCTGCTAATCATTTTTGGTAGATAACAGCGCAAATTATATTTAGAGCGATAAAAGATGTCATTACTTTTAATCTGATTGACAAGAAAGACTATATTTAAAACAAAGCTACGCTGCACCTTAACATTTCTTAATGGTTGGCCATTATTTTAATGCCTTTGAAGGTTGATTTTTCAATTAATGCAAAGCGCCTGCCCGTTTCACTTCAGCAATTTCAAAGAAGAGAGAAAAACGTCCATTTGTTTTGAAAGTGTTCGTAATACCGGGCGTTGGAAGTTTTTATCCGACTATGATGAAAAGAAGAGGAAGGTAATTTACCGCAATAATTTATTAAAAGAATAAAATCTCTTTGGAAACTATTTTTTTAATAATTATTTTATTTTTCTTAGTTTGCCACGCCATCGCTTAATGCTTTTATATTGAGTGTTTCAAAAAATCTACCTATCGTACTAATATTATAAAGAGGAAAGATTTGTATTTTTGAGTGTGTGTGTTTGTAATAAATAAACTCAAAAACTGCTGTTCCGATTTCAAAAATTCTTTCACCTCATAAAAGCTAAATTCACCCTGAGTAACATAGACTACCTACAAAAATGCCTCATTCCCACTGGCAAAACCAGTTAACGCAGGCGGAGCCCTAGTGGAAGACTAGTAATGAATAAAGAAGTTTGAGTTTGAGTAGGTACAACTGGGTGATATATGCTGCAGTCGGGTGTACATTTTTGACTACCATAGCCATAGCTTGTATAGGGAAATGTTTATTGAAAAAGGCTTGTAACGCCCGCACTTTACGACAATGGCCGATGGGATATTATTTTGAGTGCGGCGTCAGAATGACGGGCTTTTACGCTTGGTGAAGTAGAGAAGCCTTGTCAAGGTTTTTTAATGGTTTATTAACATTCATATTTTACAGTTAAACTGATAATTATATGTTTAAATACTTCATTAAGCTTCTACGAAAAGTCTTAGTCTGCGTTGACGAATAATGACATCCCAAGCTTATTTAAAAAATCCTATCAATTTGTACCTATAAAATAATTATTTCCACGTAAACTCACCATTATTATATCGAAATTTGTACAATTTTATAATATTCTGTGCTAAATTGAGAAAAAAAAACAAATGAAATTTAATAAAAATCTTGTAAAAATGGCCATTGCTATCTAAAGTTCACGATAAATTCATTTCTGAAGTAACGGCAATGTGAAAGAATTATTTTAAGTGCTAACTAAGCTTTATCGAAATTTTATTAATATTCTTTTATATGAATTTTCTATTTCATAATTTTTTGCTACTTCAAAGTTGACTAACTTAATTTTTAATCTAAGAAATTAGTTTTTAAAATAAAAGAAAAAATGTTTTCTTGGAAACTAACAGCGTCAAAGAAAACTGGGCAGCGGCAAGTTAGTAAGTTTTTTGCGCGATTATAAGTTGCAATGGAAGGAAACTTGGATTTTTTCAATATATTTTTTTACTTTTTAACGATGAGGTGAATTTATCGTCAACATTCTAAAACTATATATTTGATGTAATGATATAACTTTGGTCGTTCCTAAGTCAATCTGAACCAGTTGTTGAAGTTATAAATTGTAGTTGAATTTGTCACTACTTCCAATGACACTCACAGAAAAGCTAGTTTTAATCTAAGAAGCCTTGAGTCTCGTATATTATTGAGAAACTAAAATAGACAACAATTTTCATACTCACGATCAGATCCAGTCCAGCAATAAGTAAGCGAATATCGCCCCTCTAAGCCTGATTGAAAACAAGGTAGAAATCCACCTAAATTCTTGTCTTGAATTTATTAGACAGATTCAGTGTTTACATATGAAAATTCGGGACCGCCTGCTAAAAACCTCGAGTAATAATGCAAATTGACACAAGGTTTCAGGCCGAAGTTTTCATACAATTTGAATTGTAGATGGCTACAAATAAGTTTATGAAATAGCCGCGGCGAAGGCCCACGTTAATGGACTTCTTAGTTATTAATGCGCGCTCTGTCCTGCCTTGATTACGTCTTGCCGTAACAACATAAACCCACAGTCAATATTAATACAATGCTTTTTGGATCACGGAAAATAAAGAAATGCAAAAGATGCGAGCTCTTTCGATATTTTCGTCAAATTGATCTTCTTTACGGGAACACATTTCACGTTAGTTAGTGAACTCACTGAAAAATACGACGTCTTTTTCGACTTATCAAAGGTTTACTTATTTAATAAAAAAACATTATTTTAAAATATAAGAAATCCAATAATTAGCATTACAGTCGCGTGCAGACAGCTAGAGTAAAAAATAAATTGATATTGACTCCGACTGATAAGATGAAGACACAAGTATCTTCTTAGGTATTGACAAATCTTTAAAACTTTTCTAATAACTAATTGATAAGCGTTTAGATCGTGTCCGGATAAAATGTCTGGCGCAATGATTCTAAACTTTATTCTTTTTTATATTTCTACATTGTGCCACTGCAGGGCAAAGACCTTTCTCGCCTCCTTTCATTTCTGTCGATTTGATGAAAATCATTGTTCATGAACTTTTAGTTTCACATTATCAATCTCTAATCTAATCACTAGCAATCTCTTTCAGTCAACATAAGTTAAGCTACGTTTAATATTAGTATAGAATAGTTGTAGCACCTCCGTATCGAGAGGGCACGCTAAACCGCAGGGCGAGCTCGAAATACGAGTACTCCAACTTTCCCGCCGATCAACCTGCAAACAAACTAATAAGTCAGTCTCGGAGATTTCTTTGAGACCTGCCCCAAGTTTCTGATTACCCTGCTTCTCACACCGTCTGCTCTCTTTGCTCTTGCAGTCATTTCATCTGACCCTTTTCTTTGCTCTTCACGTAGGTAAAATTTTAAATAAGGAAATTGTTCGACATTTAGTTTGTTTAACATTTTGTTTGGTGTCGTAGAAGGTGACTAAGGGATACGTGTAGGTAAGTGTAGGATACTGGCTGGCAACCGGTCACTAGATACCCTACGAAACACAAAGATTTTTTATTTTATATGCGTATCGGATTTAACCCAAACACATTGCTTAATGTGGTTTTAGTTCGGGCTCCCAGTGAAGTTTCTTTCTTTCTTACTTAAAGCACTCTAGGAGAAAAGGGGTTGTCCGATTATAATGGTTGTTTTGTATAGCATGTCGAAATTTTTTTCGTTTCCGTGAATAGTTTTTTTGGGAAAGTTGCTCCAAACTTTTGACTGAGCTTACACGTTATTCAGTGATAGGAATAGATCAAATGTTGCCACCAAACCATACCTCAAACGTTTACCTTAATAATATGGTTTCCACTAAACTAATATAACAAGTCGAAGTAATTAAGAACTTTAGTTCAGTTTGCATGAATTGGAATAGAGAGATAGTTACGTGAGAAGATAAACTCATTCGATATCTGGCCATGTTTGTTTATGAAAGAGTTATTAAATTACTACTTTGTTACTTACTTAAGTGATTTGTAAAGTAGACTTTATTTAAATAGACTTACGATTAGCCAGCTGTTTATGTCCTGCCGCTGGATGAGGATCGCTTCAGTTTCAGCTTCAGTTTGCTGGAAATATTTGAGGTAGAGGAACACATAATAATCTCATAAGCATGTGAATTCTGCAAAAGAGTTTAGGTATAGGCACTTCATGTGGTTAAATTGAGCGATACTCCAAACAAAGTGGTTGGATTTACACCCAATGGGGGTTTGTCCAGTCAAAGATCAAATCCACTACGTACGTACAATAGTCTGTGGATTACGGTAAGTTTTATTTTCAAGATGATTAGAGGAAGGTAGACCATTTGCAACCATAAGTCTGTTAAAAGCAGTCTTGAAACCTAGTTTATGTTTTCTTTTATGCCCTTAGATTTTCCCATTATGGCGCGAAAAAAATTGGAAGGTACTTTATGCAAAATCATCAGACAGAAATGAGTCCTCCGTTGGGCCACTCAATCACGTTCTAGACCTCTCGCTTGCGGGTAGACGGGGCAAGACGGCAATCTCGTTATCTTGAGTGTCGATTGCGTCTCGGGGGAGTCGAGTTCATGTCGCCACTTAACCCGAGTCACCCGTGTCGTGTATGTCTTGTTAAGCGATATGTATCGCCTACTTAACCCAATGATGCTAATGTCAAATCTGTTATTGTGTCAATTTTCTCGCTTCTGTCGCTAAGAACGGTCTGTTGAATGCTTACTGGCTGAATTGAAGTATTTTATCATTAATGGAAAATATTTATTTTTCGGTATTGTTTTAATTGCTAAAATTGTTGCTAACATAAATAGGTAAATGGCCACCATAAATGAAAGAACAAGCGAATTAAAATTTAGAATTAGAATCAGTGATCATTTTATTAACTTTCGCTAAGGTCTAATGACAACGACTGATCAATTCATGTTCTGTGGTTGTTTACTCACATGCTGCTCTTACTACGGGTCAGAATGTTAATGATTATGATGCAATTTACTTTACTAGACACACAATTGCGTTTGTCTACTGCAAAATTTCTAGATTTATTAATTAAGGGGCTACCCAAGGCTAAGTGGCGCCGCCCTCTGTTAAAAATTAATTACTCGCGAAGTATATTTTTTTTCTAAAATCCGGACGGTCATTTTGAAGTTGGCGTGCTATAGGATATATAGGGGCCATAAACTGTATTTATTATAGTCCGCTGTAGTTACAGATAGAAAAGTTGCTAAAAACGGCCACTTTTGGCAAATTTTCTATCTGTAACTACAGCGGACTATAATAAATACAGTTTATGGCCCCTATATATCCTATAGCACGCCAACTTCAAAATGACCGTCCGGATTTTAGAAAAAAAATATACTTCGCGAGTAATTAATTTTTAACAGAGGGCGGCGCCACTTAGCCTCGGGTAGCCCCTTAAGGCCATAAAGACGATTATTATTAGATACCCAGTATTTATTTCTGTGGTCACCTTAGTTTGCATCCAAAGAGATTCGAGATTTAGGTGTAAAGTTCTTTTTATTTGAGTTGCTATTACTGTAACTATATATCTATGTCTTAAAATTTTTGCGCATAAAATAAAATCGTGCGTGTATTGAAGAGCACATATTTTTTGTTCCAAACCTTGAAGTAGCGACCAACATTTCCGAATGCGTTCGCTGTCTCTGAATCCAGTGCTTCTGTATTTATAGCGATTCTGGAGGCTGGCCAAAAGGTGTACCTACATAGGCAGAGCCTCACGTAGTGACATGGCCTTTATTTTAGCCGAAACAACATTGTGCTGCGTCTTTTAATCAATTTACTTTGTTCGTCTGCAAACTGCCGAATAGTGGGAGTATGCAGTAGGAAAAATAACTTTAAAACTAGTTTAAGGTCAGAGTTCTCCTTGTTTGCTTGCTTACTTATCGTGAGGAATTCGAGGTTAACCTACCTCACAAACTCTGGTTTAGAAATTGTCGAGCCGCCTTTGACTTCCGAGACTAACCATAGAGTTTGCTGAAAAATGGATTAGGAAAAATGGGTGGTGATGGTGAATATGTCGGCAATGAATCTTATCGTAAATTTTACATATTGTATTGGGCACGCTTTCTAACAGAAAACGTTTTGATTTTCTGTTCATTACTGTATGTAAATTACGTAATAATATTGCTTTTGTTGATGTTCATTAACAATGGTGATATTTTCATGTCTTGAGAAGACTTTTAATATTATTAAGTCTAAAATCCTTTGTATCCCATATAAACTTATTTAAGAGGACTTTACTAAGACCAGAGTGGGATTAAAGTGGAATTTGAACTTAACCGACTGGTCAGTGTTAGCATAGAACAACATCAGTCCATCGCCGTCGGTAATCCGGTTACTGCATCTGCATACTGCGTGATACTGCAGGAGGTAGTTTCGGGTTGCATCTATCTTGATAGAGCACTCATAGCACAGCTAATGGCTTTGAATTTGGCTCAAACTTCAAGCTGTTTGTATTTGAATATTCATTGTCTCTTATAAATAATTTTGTTAGCTGTGTTTGTTAGCCTAATTATATGCTATGATTAGCAGGATATAATTATCTAAATAGTATAAAACAAAGTCGCTTCTCGTCTGTCTGTCCTTGTGTCCTTATTATATGCTTAAATATTTAAAACTACGCAATGGATTTTGATTCGTTTTTTTAATGGATATGTCCCCACTGATCCAATTTACCGTGCGAAGTCGAGGCCGGTCGCTAGTAAAGATACAAAAGAAATTTTTTTTTGCGTAACTATCTCTGTTACTCTCTAATTGGATTGGAATAATTTCGAGAGAGAGTTTTGAAAATAAAATATTATATTATTATTTTGTTCTGCTCTTGTAACAATTTTAAACTCGTTAATCCGGCGAATTTGTCTGTAGGGTCATAAATTTGTTGCCACGAACTGGCTACTTCCGGCCGGCGACGCTGGCTGCACGCAAACATTACGCTTTGAATTTAGAACGACGAGGCAACATCTGTCTCGTTCACGTTTGCCGAGTTCCGTCCCGATGCAAACAGACTTGAAAATAAGGTTAGGGATTGGTTGTGCAGCGATTGCTTTTATTTTGAAGGCGAGTTAGATGGCGGCAACACACAGTTTGATTGCATTTGTCATGTGGTTGAGTACCGGCACAGTACCGGTGGATTCAAGCGTATTTGTTTAACGAGAGGCTAAAACGTTTCTGGTTTTGTTTTTTGGAACGTAATATGTACGGTAGCCAGCACATGCGGCTGCACATGTAGACCTTGAGAGCACTCGTATTTCGTAGCGAAAGGGGTGAATTGCGTAGTGCGAATGTCCAACTGCATGTGCTGGCTTCTGACAAAATCCGTGCAAATAATTCTTGAAGCATTGTTGTTGGTGGTGTCACTAGACGCTTCGTGTTGAGAGTTACATTACTTATTTATTTGTTATCTTACATCTTTCATATTTCATGTTGCATAAAAAAACAATAAATTGAAAAATTTTCATAGGTACCTACTTAAATTCAATAAAATGACATGTTTAAAACTTTCTTCTACAACAGCCTTTAAGAGTCCACTGCTGTACTATCGCCGCATGAACCCTACCTGGAATTTCATATTGGCTTGAAACTTAAATTTTCTTTGTAAACATGTTTCCCGCGCGGCAAATGGCGACGGGGAGTCCAATATTGGAGTAATTTATCAACATGATGTGTCGGATCGGATCAAAGGCACATTGATACGCTTTTATCCTCACTGTCACTATAATGCAGACTCCGCGTTTAATACATCGATATCTAGCTGCATCGGCGTGGCTCCACTTACATACATAGTCTGCAATTATTTTCGCAAATTATAAAATTAATAATCATACTATTTTTAAAATTGTCTTTATTGATACGCAAGCAGTTCTATTCATCAAGCTAGGGGGTATGATAAATTTTATAAAAAAGTACCAAGACATTTTTAAGTCTTAATTGTAAAAGTGCTTAAGTATTCTAAATAGTTACAGCTAAATTTTCATCCGCTTACACTATCAATATGTTATAGTTATAGCTGCTATTTGAGCTGTACTTAACGCGCAGTATCGGCTGTATTACAACTTATTTTCACGTGAATTATGTTGTACGCTGAGTAGGTTTGTAATAATGGGAGACCGAGTATTTTCTTTACATATGATTAAACAATAGACGGTTGCAGTGAAGTCGTACGAACGTTAGACACACGTTGCCTCGCCATGACACCAGCTTGTAAGTGGTATTGTCGGTACATGTACTCCTTTGTCATCGCGTGCGCCGTAAACATCGCGCGACTCCGGCGCAACACGTCACTCTGCGGCCCCCACAGCGGATCCAGCTTCAACTGAGCCAAAAAATTCTTTTTAAAAGCTGCCACCACTAATTTGACCAATAATATCACCGCAGGTAGTGTCAGTATCACCATAAGCAGCATATAAATCACAAATTCTTCTTGCGTCTTCGGTGAATCCATAATATCTATTATATTTTCGCAAAATACGTACGCCATTACAACAACAGCCATCATCCAGCTGATCTTCATGTAGCTTTTTGGTTGAATACCTTGCATGAAATGTATGTCCTCAAAAAATTTGTCAAAGCCATACCACACTAAGAACACTATTATTTCCAGCGTTGTAAAGAACATGCATGCTATAATTATAAGTTTCCGAAACAATGTGCCAATTAAATCTTCTCCATATGAACCCAACATAGGTATTGTTATAATGTATGTTATAACTATTACTACCAATGTAGTCAGCGCCGAATATTTTTCAATTCTTTCATATTTTTTGGCAAATGTTTCTATGAAAGAATATAATAATACAATATTATTACCGAATCCTAGCACAACCTGGCAACTATAGCTGAGTAAAATCCATAAATTCCCACAGGAATATTCAATGAGCATCCTTGGCATCTTCATGAAAGCGAACGAAATGGGGCGTCGTAGTATAACATCCGGATCACCACCGTACTCAAAGGCATAAGGGCAAGACATCATGGCTGAAGTAATGATGGCGATTATGGTTAAAACAGCTGATGTAAGCACAGAAACTACAGCATTAGACATGCACGGCGAACGAAACGGTGCCAAGGATGCCAGGTTTGATATAATTCCCGAGCCAGCACCCACACTGTACAAAGTCAGTATTACCAATCTTGCTGGGGAAAATAATCCTTCTTCAAAATTGCTAAATTCTACATCCATTGCTTCAACTAAGTGCTTTATCAAACCTTTCTGACGCATAGATCCAATCATCAATAATATATATCCAAATAAAGGATATGATACAACTGGATATATAAACCACTTCATAGAGATTATCCTCTTGAAACAGTTAAAAAACAAAATAATCATGATAACAGTAGAAGACACTACAAGTGGCCAAGCCACAAAAAATTCGTCTAATTTGTTTTCATATAAGTTGAAATAGTAGTATTGATATTCCGGGAAGGTATTATAAATGTGCGCACAGTCCGAGCTTCTATCTTTTAGCTTGAAACACTTGCTGCTGGCAGTCTGATTATATTTGATGATGTTGCAGAGCTTCGTAGACCAGTATCCGCATTGGGTGAACAATGGTGGAGCTTCAAAGCTGATGATTAAATAGTGGACGAGTAGGCTAAGGATGATGTGGTTATGCAAGAAGGTAACGCCTTGCCAGAACAGAACAAAGTACCCTATATGAGAGAGACAAGGGCGGATTTTCCACATATCGACGCAATCCCTTCCAGTATACTGGCTTATGATCAACTCCATGTACATCACGGGGATAGCTATAACTATGTAGCTCACAAGGAAATACATCATTGTTGCTAGAGAACCATTAGCAAAAGCAACAGGCGGCAGGATTAGGGTGTTATAAAGCCCTAAAGTCCTGTAGAGTAAGATCATCACGAAAACTCTTCCGGTTCCATATACGTTTTTTTCTTCATTTTCGTAGGATGAAAATAGTTTCGAAAGCATATTTCTGAATATTCGTAATAAATCCACTCACAAACACGACTTTGATCGATTATAATCATGGCCTTTGAGAGTTATGTTGTGTGTTATAAGTTTTTTATGTAAATAGTTTGACATCAGGGATTTTGAGGTTCTTATCCCAAAGTAGATTAGATGTTTTTTTAACTATTACCTTAACGTTACGCGTATTCTATTAGACTTGTCCTTCATAAAGCTCATATTTTTATGTTATCTTTTATGTTACCAAATAGTATATTTTTATGACTTTTGCTTAACTCCGTTCATGTACTAACTTTTTTAATGATAGGAAAATTATGTATACGGTAATAAAGTCATTAAAATACAAATATCATAAGTTCAGGGTAATGCCGGTGCGAGGTCCGACTTGTAGCCACCGAGTTTAAATTGAGAAAGTTATAATATCGTACCGACAAAGGTGTGGCCGGTAGATTTTTTTCTATATACCGGCAATTTAATAGAAATGAACTAGTAGGTTTTGTTTATATTATTTCATTGTAAATAGATTGTAGATCGAGAAGTTGAGTGAAGATTTTAATATTACTTTTGTTAATAGTAGTAACATACAGGTAATAAATTAAAATTTAAGTACAAGCACATATTATACGCATACTTATAATATATATCGAAAACATTCAAAGGATCTTATCCCAAACAAGATTTCACTAAACCGTTTATTGAAATCAAAGGAAAGTTCCAATATTGGGTTTCAAAGCAACTTACTAGTTGTACAGTAGCCAGCACATGCGACTAGACATGTTGACCTTTGGACCGCCTGTATTTTGTAGCGGTAGAGGTGAATTTCGTAATGAGAATGTCCAACCGCATGTGCTGGCTTCTGTACAAACATTTAAATGACTTGACGGTACCAAGTGTAGATCATTTTGAGTTTTATTCATTTATAATTACTGGAATTTAATGTCTTTGAAGGGACACGTTTTGATTTTGAATTGACTCGTGTAACGGCTTAATATCTAAACAATTAAATACCCGGCAAGAACGGCTTTACAGAACTTTACAACTTTAGATGTCATAATTGTTTTAAAAAACCTATCGGTAATGAGGAAATGAGTTTTGATTTTGAAGCCTTATGCGGCTCAATAATTTAGACATCAGGGTTATTGAGGTCGGTCGATGACCTTACAATCCAGATAAGGAAGTTGCTTTTGGTAATCCATCATTTACAAACTTTCCCCGAGTTTTATTGACCTTTTCACTTATTTCTATGATAAAAAAAAATATAGAAAGGATTCTTACGAAAAACAAAATAACGCATGTAAAGTAAGTGTAACACATTTTTCAAATCTACACATAGTTTTCTAAACTACACATACAATATTGTCTTGTTTCTTAGAACAGTGATAAAAAATACATAAGTAACCAAGACAACAGATATTGTCTGTGAGCTTAAGTACCTATTCTACAGTACAAAAAGCGAATTCGAGTCAATGTTTTTTATTTTCGCTTCAATTTGAAAAATAACTACGAGTATGGTAATATTGAAATAAGTACACATATTTTGAAAACAGAACGTAATCAATCAGTCAATCAGTATCCGAGCCCGCAGTTTAAATATCAATTCACTGAATTTTCCCGAACAATAGTATCGCGTGAAATTAGCCCACGCTAAAATTGTATCCTAATATTCGATTTTCGAATTTTCAGATGTGGTGGGGTGCAACACATGTGTTGCCAGAGTTACCACCCGCAAATAATTTATGCTCTGCGTACTATTGCGAGCAATGATAAGCGAACATTTGGCTGCACTGGGCTTAGGGTTGCTCACAATAAAACATATAAGGTTATCGACAACACATTTAGTACTGTTTTACGAGAACACTATTATACTGATTGAGCTCTACCTGAATCGACAGAACATAATAAAGTAGGTATTTAGATTATAGCTAATTGCCATAATGACAAAGATATTTTAATTCTTTTCTAATATTTCGAAAGCTACATTCACCCTGAGTAACATAAGCTACCTTTTACCGCGGGAAAATGCCTCGTTCCCACGGGAAAAACTATTAACGCGAGTGGAGCCGCGGCGGAAAGCTAGTACTCGTATATTTATATTTACATAAAATTCCTTGATAATTTGTAAGTTACATAATCCTAGGAATAAAACCTACTTAAATTGTAGATACATTGGTATTGCATAGGCTCTGCCTAGTTTGGGGTCAGATGGCCGTGTGTGAGATGTCCCCACATATTTATTTATTTATTTTTTATTTACATTGTCCCTGCACTAGCCTCGCTCCAATAATGCTGGCGTCACGTTTGATTCATTCAGCAACGCATTACTCTTTATCTAGTTGTACGGCTTGTATGCTAGTACGTTTGTATGTTACTGCGTTGCGCGCTCGTAAACGCGTACTACCTACAATCGACGAACTCTATGTGCATACAAGGATTTGCCTGAAAATAATAATAAAATAAAATGTGTTTGTTTCAAATACAAATATTCTTTATTGCATATAAAATATTTTACATATGAAAAATAACACGAACATAAATTTGCGGCCAACAGCGGCCTTATCGTTTTAAGCGATTTCTTCCAGACAACCTTTATGCGAAAATAGAAGACGTATAAAGGAAAAGAATAGGCGGTTGTGCAAATACTATTAAGAATGTAGCTATTAAATTAAACAGATACTATACGTACATAATTATTATACATACATAAATAAATAAGTTTAATTTTATAACAATTCCTTAGTTTATACAGCAACGTTTTTTCGCTTAAAAGAAGTAAGCTAAAAAGCGTTTGTAAGTGTGTTCACTGGATAGAGTACAAACTTATATTATTAGATCAAACTGTATTTAAGAATTATTAGAATTGTAATTATGACATAATTAATTATCGTGTACTGCAAGCCTTTAGCACCCCGGAGGAGCTCATGGAATCCTCGGATAGAGCGATCGGGGTGATAGCTTATTGGACAATAGAAAATTATACTATGCTTTGTTTCATATTAATCTGTACAAAAGGTCATTGACGCCTGCATACAATGCGCACATTTTTTTCAAACGATACAATAACATTATTTTAAATAACTTTCAAGAAAAGAAAGAGGTCAATGAACTTTTGTCCAGATTTAAATGAAACGAAACAGATCATAGTCATCGACATGAGGGAGAAGAATTAATTGATTGTAAAATTGGGAATCCTCGATGGATTGTTATTTATTGAGCCATTTCTTTTGTGCGTATGAGCCATATTTTGATTTTAAGAACGACCTATAAGATTTTAAGTTGTAAAAGGCATGTCATTAAAATTTCACCCAAATCGATCTCGAACTTTTTCATTACGTAGGTAGTAATAAACATCTGTCCAGCCTCACAAAATCTCATTTTTAATTATCACCTACATAATTAGCATGATAAAGTCCTAGCATTCAATATTTGCTACCGTAGCAGAACAACCACATCACTATAAATCCGGCCGTGTATGAATTCATTACGCAGATTTTCATATTAATCAACGATTTTATATGTGTAGCTGATGAAACAATTCGAGAATAATATTTACTCGCATCAACGATGGCTATTAATTAAAATGTCTGGAACTGAAAGCAAATTATCACAACAAGCGATTAACAGAAGAGGGTTGAGTTGCGGCCATATCAAATAGCGTTTTCGATTACGTGTCTCGTAATTTTATTTTTGTATTTTTTTTGCAGCTTCGGCAGGTATTTTATTATCATGATCATATCCTGTAGTCCCTAATTAGTGACATAGGGCTCTCAGCATACTCCTCCAACTCGAGCGATCGTGCACCGCAACCTCTAACTCCGGTCAGCTCATGCCAAGGGATTGGGTTTCCTTCTTGACATAGCGCTGCCATGTCGTTTTTAGTCGACCTCGCTTCCCTCGCTTTGCTTTCCTCGCTTTTCGTCAGTTATTTGATAGTGTAAAAAAATATTTCTAGTACCAAAATAAGCCAAATTATGCATAATATACATCATATTGTATAGGATTTATTTTATATGCATGAATGTATTTTTGTTTCTTTGTGGGCAATAAAAAATATTCTATTAATTTATTCATACAAGTAAGGTGCATGCCTGTTATGTATTTATGTGTTCTGTTAGTTGATAAAAATAAACAAACAATTGTAACACACGAGTCATCTCCTTTGCTCACATTTACTAGCAAAACTACTTTTTCAATAACAATAAAACTGATATCACTCTTTTCTATGTAAACCAATTGTGTCCAATACAGTTTTTGTAGCTACAAGATCGGCCGGTAAAGCGCGGCCCGATTTTCATTATTGCGACGAAAGGATGTAACCCGGTTAGAGCTTGAAAGCCGTTCTGTATTGGGTTATGCCCAGAGAGTGTCACTAATGCATAGTATGGATACAGATACTCCTTTAGACGTTGAGGGACTAAAAGGGTTCCATTTTATATAAATATTCATAGTAATATCTATTTATTCTTCTTCCTTTAATGTTTACTACTCTGAGCGGCCGGTAATGGTAACAGAGGTATACAGAAATGGTTTATACAAATGTATAAATATGCAGAAGGACATACGTTACAACAGCACATTGTTTTAGGTAATACAGAATTCAATATTAGAAATATAAAACATTAATGGTCTTATTTATTAGCCTTAAAATGTTTTGTAATAATACTTCCAAAAATAACTTAATTTTATTCGTTTTAATTTAGGTATTATTAAGAAGAAAGGGAGATATTTGAAAGACAGATCACACGTACTTAGTATTTATTTCAGAGTGTGACAAACTTTATTTGACGACGACCATGCTATTGATAAAAATTGAGTTTGAAGATTAATAAATCCTGTAATCAGTTCACAAAATCTTTTCCGGAAATCCAATTATATTTACGGATAATCTGAGTTTCAATAAATTGCTTTCAAATTGTTTTTCAGAAGGAAAAAGACTAATAAGAAATGAAAAAGATTAAATTGCTCTCTTTTGTTTGGCCTCACCGTTTTAGTTAATAAAAGTTGTCTGAAATTAAATGGGTACATTTTCCAAAATATTATAGGTTAACTGGTCATACATTAAGTTCTTTTAAAGGTTCTTTTTTTAAAGTTGCTTTTGTGTCGGTTTATATTTTTATACTTATTGTTTTTTATTACAAGCAAAAATGAAAAATTTGATGCAGTGTTATTGGCAAAATATTGTTTTTTACTGGCCTTTGTACAGCAGTGGACGTTTTACGGTTGAAATGACGATGATGATGACTGGAATCACTCGGTTATGTTTCATATATTCTCCGGTCTCCCAAACCAGAACAGAAAGACCCACATTCTTTGGCGGCCAACTTTACCTCGCAAGCATTCCATTCCCTGGACAGCAACATTTTGTTTGACAAAGGCAAATAACTTCCCCAAAAAGGTTTATTCTGACGTACTTTGGCGCCCTGGGAGCGGGAGTGTGGTTCCCGTGTCGTAGAACAGAGATAACTTCAGCCATACTACACGAACATTACGCACCTCCGTGGGAGGGAGGAATTTTCTCAAGGTAAAAGGTAGACTATATCCTTCCGTGGTCCTTTTGTACCGATAAAAAATATAACCCTTTTTTTCTTTTTTAATACTCTGGCTACACAGAAATTATACGTTGCTTCAAATTGTCACTGACGAATAGGTATAATACAAAATGAGGTGAAATAATATTGCTCTCGGTATGGTAATTGTTTAAGATATGAATCGCCTAGTCGACTTTTTACTGCTATGGAAATTTTATAGACGGCCTAATTTAGAAAATAATATAAGTTAATTTATTTTTGAAGTGTGCACTATTTTCCATACAAAGTATTATTGAGTTGAAGCACCTGGTCCAGCCGCAGTGTTCCTTATGCCTGTGCCCTTCCTCTAACCTCTAACCATAGGAGATTGAAATCCATCCATACATATCTGCAGGGAAAGTCACTTTCTAATTGGACACGTGCTCCTGGGACGACCCTTCATGGATCCGCGGATCCCATAGTTTGCCCCACGACTCCTGGGATGGGCTGCTCGTATTTGGTCACAGTTAATTTTGATCACGGATTACATGACTTGACAAAAACCTTAACTTTTAATAAACAGCGAGCTGACTTATCCAGAGCGTGTTGATCGTCTTTGTATTTTACGGAGAAGAGAAAGAAAAACTCGGAGAGAAAAACTACCTTTTGAGTTTTTTGCAGGTTTGTTAAAATATCACGTTTTTTTAAACTTCAAGAATTTAGAATGGCTATGTTAATTTTAATTTCACGTTTGGTCCAAAAAACATTTCGGTGACACTTTGATCACACTAAAAACAAGCGATTGTTATTAGTTTAGTTTAGATTAGAAAAAGAAAGAATAGGATAGAGTATATTTATTGTACACAAAAATAAAACAAAAATAAATTAATTGATTCATAAACCAGCAAAAAATAAAAAATAATTTTTGGACTGTTTGATCTAGGCACGCTTAAAATGAAATAGGTATGACGAAACGACAATGTGACTAAATATCCCTAGCTCACCATGACATACTCTGGCTACGGTCGGGGACTGACGTCACATTTCACGTATAAATTGCAGATATTGTTTCGTAGTTTTGCCCTGAGCCAGGCATAAATTGAGCGAGGTACGCCAAAACCTGCAAAATTGGAGTCGATGTTTTATTTTTAGGACTGTAATCCTTTTCAGAATACAGAATGAGGTATACAAAACGTTGTGCATTTTTTATCAAAGAGAAAAAATAGTGGGATAAGTAGATAAACTACAAAATACAGCAAAAATAACAGGTTTATTATTTTTAAAGGGTACCTGCAGACGAAATTTTGTTTCGAGATATAGACCTCTAATTCCCTTTAGATCTTTAGAGAGTTTATCTTTGATGTAAGAACAATAAGTGTTTTTAACACATTAAAAATTAGATGTATACAAGACTAGCTTTCTGCTTTGCGGCTCCGCCCGACTCCAAGGTGAAGTGTATTACAATCATTCTTACAAACATGTGTAGACGTTGTAATTTACAATGTCTACACATGTTTATATGATGATACAACTTTTTATGTAAATAAGAAATATTAATAGCCATATTAAATTTCTATGCTTTCAGCTAGATTTTTATTTTATTTTTAACCTTTTAGTGTAAGATAGGACCTTTGAAGGTTTTATATTTTAAATTATCTTTTTATCATTGATTTATTTCTACTTCAGTAATATAATATTTTAACATTATGAAAGTTTTGTAACACAAGAGTAAATGAACGCTTGTTTTCTATGTTATTTTATGTTAGACAGATGTCTAAGTTTTCCATCTTTAAGAGCGAGGTTTTCACAACGTGATCTTTGATTACTCACAGGGAAACCCCGTCGATATAATGAAATGCATTTTTATTTTACTTATAATAGTAAATTGTTAATCAAATCTTATCCAAGTCAAATAAATGGTATTTACTTACAGGCCACCAATTGGCTGCATTGCTCTATTTGTGTAGATAGTAGTAACGAGCCACAAACAAAGCCAGTTGTTTAGTTAACAAGCCCGTTTGTTCTCGCACCGCATCATTATTGGTTAAGCTACAAGCTGCCTCAGAACCTGCTGATTACCGCCTTACACCTACAACCTAATCAAGATCCCTTTATGTACTGACATGCGAGTAGATATGGGATACAATACTATGCGTGCCAAATAAGAATAGGACTGTCAAGACGCCATTTTGACAGTCCCTCCTTTTCTAATTTGCCAAATAAGAAAAGGAGGGACTGTCAAGATGGCGTCTTGACAGTCCTATTCTTATTTGGCACGCATAGTTACATATACCAGCCGCTGCCCGAGTTGTTCAAATCCTATCCTACTAATATTTATTATAAACGCGAAAGTTTGTGACTATGTAGGATGGATGTATGTTAGTTACTCTTTCACGCAAAAACTACTAAATGGATTTCAATGAAACTTTACAGTAATGTAGCTTATTACATCAGAATAACACATAGGCTACTTTTTACCGTGGGAAAATACCTTATTCCCACGGGAAAAATGGTTAACGCGGGCGAAGCCGCGGGGCGGAAAGCTAGTATAAAATATTTGCGGCATGCGGTAGCCTATTTTACGCTGAGGCAACATATTTATTTATTTAACTTTATTGCACAATACAATAGGCGGGACATTCAGCACTCTTCACTGGCAAACCACGACGTAAACAGAGGAAATCAAAGCGATATATCGTGGCTAGACAATTTTAAAATCATCTTACAGTAAGTTTATGAATTATGTGGCATGCGACACTGTTGCATGTTGTTGCCTCGCCGCAAATAAGGGTTTATATGCGTATAAACTGTTCGTGCGGAAAGCTAACTGTTTATAAAAATAGTCTCAGGGCGGCGGCGGCGGCCTCTTGAAAACTCTTTTAGGTACGCCACTACCTACGCCAACAGTGTCACTATTTAATATCACATATTATATACATAATCGCTGAATATTGTAACTAAACCTTATTTCTTGTAAATCATTTTGCAAAATGTATTCATGTTTGTTGTTTTGCGGCAGTCGTCGAGTTTGAAAGTCGAAATGGCTGAGGTCCGGCGTAAATGTTTGATTAAAAGGCTGAATTATTGAGAGGTGCTTGTGACCCTTTGCTTAAATATTGACAAGCCCGCAAATAAACAGGTAGCGGAACCGTTTTATGCCTATGCCCACTTTATTTTCATTTAAATGTGAAGGGAGGTGTTTGTTTGAAAATAACGTGTGTCGTTTCGTTTTACAGTTTTCATTTGACAATCCCGGATAAGTTCGAGTTGGACTTGCGCATTGCGGTTCCAGTCAGACGTGACAGTATTCAAATACTATCAGAACGCTATTAAAACAATATTATTTTCCTAGTCAGAGGTGTCAGCATTTACTATAATATGAGGACTAACAATCATAACTGAGTAATTATTTATTTATAATATAACAAATACAAATACAATACAAATATTCTTTATTGCACATAAAAATTTTACATATAAAAACAACACGAACATAAATTTGCGGCAATTGGCGGGCTTATCGCTTTAAGCGATTTTTTCCAGGCAACATTTATATACTTATAACATAAGTTATTATCACTAAATTTTGTGCATGTTATAGATACACGTACGATGGTGTATACGTTTTTTTAATACATTTTGTGTGTAAAGTAAATAACATGAAATGATTTGCGCAGTTACACGCAATCACAAACAGAAAACGTAAACAATGTCCAACTCCGCGCGCAGGTCATGGTAATTACGAGATACCGCGAGAATGTAAAAACATCGCTTCCAATGTCGCTCGCGGATTTTAAAACATGCTTTATTTTTGACTATATTTTTACATCTCTGTATTATTAAATGGTAATAGCTTAATACCATAATTAGATTAAAATTTAAACTCAAAACATTTGTTTTGACAGATACTAAATTGAGTTATGAAAAACATCTTTTCAAAAGTGAACTGAAGTTTCTTTTTCTGAGTCGTATGTTATAATTCTAAGATTTATATGTAGGTGTCTTATTTGTATTATCATCATCATTTTTTATTGATTATAGGCAGCAGACGTCTACTAACAAACAAATATATTTGATCATTCTTTTCTAGCGAGCCAATCAAGTCAGATTCATATTGAAATGTACAAAGTAATTGTGAGGAAGTAATGTCAATAGAATAGCTGTAGCGTTTCTGTAACTCTTGCCAAACAATAATAATAAATTTTGTAAATGGAAATTTAAATCTTTGTATCTAGACTGTAATTTTAATAGAAATCTTTGGAAATCCGTGGGTGGTATAAATTTGCGTTGATTGAACGGATTTATAACTCGAAATCAAGACGCCGACAGTAAATAATTCTTGAGTATTAAATACTGTTGTTTATTTTTAGAATTGAAATTGAAAAAGCGATGGAAGAAACTTATCAAAATATATATTATCTACAAAGATGAATTTTAGAGCGATTGTCTGTCAGTGGTCTTATACAATACAATAAATATCATTATAAGTGGGTTTAAATTTCAAATTTTTTTGCATTTTATTCCGATTCAATACCTCTTAAATCATTTTACTGATGGACTGTGGCACAGATAAAATTATATTATCAAATTGTCATTAATAATACATCATGAAAAAAGAGGCACCATCGTCTTTTCGCCTACTTTCCCTGTTTTATGAAGCTGTAGGTAATTGTTTCAATGTAGTACCCATATATCTTTCCTGGATAGTGTTGCTATTGAAATGCAGAGCCCGAAACCCGAGGCCGCCATTGTTACGTTGTATGGCGCATACGTTCCCAACAACCTCCGCTAAACCACCGTAATTAATGGCTTTAATAAGAGAGGCTACGGATACAGTTTGCCCTGAAAAATAATTCCTAAATATTTTTAGAATGGAATACAGGTTTTTTGTCTTAGTTTATTCGAGGTTCTAGGAGAGTCCGAATTTAATAAAAAAATAATAAGGACTAAACATGTACGGTTATGAGCAGGTCAACCTAAGGTTTTGCTAAATATTTTTTTATGTTTCTCCACACGGAAATGCAAAATAAATTAATTGTAAATTTTCGGAATGTCTTTCCTACTTGTAGGTGGAGTGGGGTTTTTAGTTGCCTATATAAGCAAATAGTGCTGGCGTGAAATACACTTTATGACTTATTTGACCACCCCTTTGGGTGTTCCCTTTGAATATTTATGTGTTCCCTTTTTGTATCAGTGCAGAATATTTGTATTGTAGTGTCGTAAAAGGCGACAAGGGATTCCGGTGCAGTTGCCGCATAGGCAACAGGCAGGCAACCAGTCACTGAATGCACTAAAAAACAATGATTAGTGTATTTGATTTTAGAAACGTAACGAATCTTAAACCAAATACTTGATAAAGGTGGTTTTAGCTAACCGTTAGTACTTATAACATCCTTGGTTTTAGCACGTTTTAGTTTAGGTCACTCATGCGTAACAACTATATGGCGTACATCATAATAATCGGAGCGAAGTATAACAAAATTTATCGTACAAAACTTTACCCTGATCGGGATTCGACCTCGTCACGTCCAACTCTGAAGACAGACGCGCTACCTTACAGGCTACGGGTCGACAGTATTTCGTATTTAGATGAGGCAAAGACCGCAGAGCAACGACATTTATGAGCCGAAGGGTTACACGAGGAGTTGTGGTGGGCTTAGTGGTCGGAGATAGGGGATGCATGTGGCAACGCCCTCTAGGATGTAGTTTAGTAAGTAACTCATAATGTAAACAATTATTGAATTAGATTAATTCAAATCGAGCCGTAATTTTCCAAGTTTTAAAGGGTTAAGACTATGAATAAATTAATAAATAGATAGTTTGATATATGAACATAAATGTTCTATGTCCACTTATCAGTTTGAGGCCCAGTACTAATTTCTGTTACCTATTTTCTTTTAATATTTTTTTATTCATCTACAATAATGAACCATATAAAGTGTGCTATAGATAACAATCACCAGCTAAGCAAATGCTGCAGTAAAAAAATAATTCCCGCCCTCTTCTAATAACATTATGCCTCTACATGTTGAAATTTTCCATTTACATATAATTTCGTTGAGGCAGCGATCGTTTCGCGCCAAAAAAGGCGCGCGAAAGTTGCGAATAGGCAATTAATTTAATGAAGTGCTCCCCCGCTTAAAGATAATATGTAAAATTGTACGTAATTTGCGTTGTTAGCAACATTTGAACTTTACTGTTTGAGGAAATGGAGAATTCGGGAACGAAACGAAAGGGGAGCAAAATAATGAGCAGCTCCAAATAATTTGTAACTCAAGTAAAAACGAACTTCCGGGTTAATGTCATTCCAAGGAATAATTATATTTATTTGATATCACCTTTCAAGGAATTAACATTTATCAGATGGAGTTAAAAAGTTATATCATAAATTTATTTACACCGTATATTATCGAAGAATGGATATAAATAAATAAATTAGAAAGTACGGCGAACGGACTTGTTTAAAAGAATAATTGTCGACTATAACGGCACAGAAACTTATTTAAATTGTATATTTCAACTTAAGAATGCATCTGACAACAATTTAGTTTTATTTCACAGCTAAATTTTGAATAAGTTTTGCATTTTATTAATACTTCTTATATTAAGATATCTGTTTAGCGTTTTAGCTAGGAGCTTGCTTTTACAATGATCATTTTGGTTTAATACGACCGTGCAAAGAGGCAACTATTGTCTTATACCGCCATCCAATTTAGGCGACTGCGCATAACTCATTTATAAATGAATAGAAGGTCCGGTCGGGACCCGCGCAGTTTATTTTCCCGCGGGAATTTATGGAGCCTGTAATCCGGGTGGTATCGACAGGAGGGTAAATTACCCGCCGGGGTTACTGCCTCTTTATGGCTTGTCGGCGTAAAATTCAAATTAGAATATAAACGGCCCATTTCACACTTAACCCTTATTTCTAGGTGGAACGCTTTGGACGAGTTTATGGTGCGGCGACTTTGTATGGGGCGGTTTATGGTTGTGTTAAATGTAAGGTATGTGTAAGGAGGCTTTAGTACAATAAGGATGTTTATAAAATATATAGTTAATGTTGGAGGATGTTGCCTTTACAATACTGTTCATTCTGTGCAAGAAACAACTTTTTTCTCAGGACGGTATATTAAATCCAAATCTGAGTAAAATAAATAAATATATGGACATCTCGCTTGCTTGCTTGTTTTGGATGTCAGACAGTTGATAAACATGAATATCAATAGACAACATCCGGACACAACGCAAAATCAAGTGCTCATCACACGAATGTTTGCCCTGGGCGGGAATGGAACCCGCGACCCTATGCTTCGAAAGCAGACGTACGGCTATGGGGCCGTCAAAAGTATTCAGTTAAGATTTTAAGACTGCAAGATGTCTAAACCAAAATAGTGCATTTAAAACTAATTTATTTAAATAAAACCTAAACGTAATTATGTTTTCATTATCGCCGATTCCTGAAAGCAGATTTAACAACCCTAAAGTTATTTGAATGAACCTTTCCTAAGGGCTGTTAGCTGAACGGCTGAACTACAAAGCCCCTAGTTTTCGAATTATTTAGTAAACAACATTAGTTAGATTATACTCTCATCTATTCATATTAGTTTCAACCTTAAACCGAAATTCCTCGAATATAAGTAAAATCTAATTCTAAAATTTTATTTAATTATTGATAACGATCTTGAGGCGAAAAAAAAGTTTTTTTTAAAAAAGTATCCTTAATTTTATTGCAATGTTTTTGTGATTGTTATTTGTTTTTGTTTATCTTCATGGGAACAAGCAAATAATTCGCTGTTTTCATAATTTGCTCAATTTCGTTCATTATTTAACTTTTTCAATGTTCCCTTTTTCGTTTGCTTATAGAATTTTGAATTTCAACTGAAAATCTTGGCTAGATACGGTTTGCCAGACAAATATTTTGTTTACTTCTTCAATTGCAGCACCGTCCATTACGCCTGAAAATACATTATAACCCAGATAAGCAAATCTGGCAGAGTTCAAAGAAATGCGCCCAGTTGGAGCATGACTGACCCACTTATGGGACCCAGCGTAGCCAATGGGGTGGCGCCGTGCCAAACACAATGTCCAATAGAGGACCCTCCACTGACTCGCGCGGTTCACAATAGCAAATTAGGTGAAATCATTCATTTGTTTTTATCGTCCCATTCTCGTAAATTGTAATCCGATGGCTTTGACCTTTCTATTGACTGTAAAGTGTAAAAAGATTTATCTGGAAGAGATCTCTAGTTAGCGGCTCCCTCTCGTGTCGTTAACAGCTCATATACGTCCCCACCGAGGGGCTCGAGCCTACCTTGAAATCAGGGTGAATAGGCCTTAGTCGACCACGCTGGCCCAGTGCGGGTTGGTCAACTTCACACACAACCTTTGAATTTCTTCGCAGGTGTGTGCAGGTTTCCTCACGATGTTTTCCTTCACCGTAAGAGCGTCGAATAAACGTACATATGAATTCGAAAATCGAAAACACATTGGTACGTGCCGAGGTTTGAACCCCCGAACTTCTGAATGGAAGTCAACGGGCTTAGCCACTTGGCCATCGACGCTCTCCCTCGTGTTCTGCCTCTTAAATATACCGTTTACTTGTATTTTTATTTACTATAAAAACAAATAATATATTGTAATTGAGTTAATTGAATCACCAAGTGACTGTCAAGTCCCGTTTCGACCCTTATCTACAGATTCCCACCGTTCATCACAACATTTTAGTACTGACGACTTCCCTCAGTGTTTAATAGAATAGAATATACTGTAAATAAAAAATATAATACTAATAATAATAAGCTGTAATACCAAATAACCTAATTCTCAATAATAAATATTAGTAAAATCTAAATGATCTTACATTATTCCGTCCAGCTTTAGGCCATACGGTAATTAAATTCTTTGTAATACTCGTACCATCTAGAACATGATATTAAATTCAAATGAAGGCATTAATCAAAGAGTAAAGTTATTTTTAAAATGAAGATGTAGGATCTATTTGATATAATTGCAAAAATAATAGGTACCTATTCCTAATTGGCCGAGTCTAGCAGCTGACTCTAAAAATAATTTAAATCTTCCTTCAACGTTTTTATAATATGTTCCCCTGAGTTTGTTAGATTGGATCGCTCAGTGTCTGATGGATGTAATTTTTCAGAAAACTTCCATCTTCTTTCCTGTTCCCAAGAGTCCGCTAACCGACTTCAACAAAAAGATAAGTTATGATATGTGTCGAAGTCAAGTAACTTATAAAAGCGACAACTAATGCCATCTTGATATTTCACCAATATCGCTTCGCCTCTTTCTATTTGTTTATTGTTATTGAATACTTATTTACCCTCTGCAGCAGAAGGTATCATACTATAATATTATAAAGAGGAAAGATTTGTATTTTTGTGTATGTTTGTAATGAATAAACTCAAAAACTACTAAACCGATTTCAAAAATTCTTTCACCATTAGAAAGCTACATTCAACCTAATTAACAGGCTATTTTTACCGCGGAAAAATGCCTCATTCCCACGGGAAAAACTGTTAACGCGGGCGGAGCCGCGGCGGGCAACTAGTTTATAATAATGTGAGACAAGAGATAGCCTTGATTTAAGCAAAACTTTTAAAATCTGAATAAGAATAAATGGGTTTGATTTCTGCATCAAACTGTAATTTAAAACCTGTCGTGGGTATATTAAAAAAAGGGTGGGGACATCTCACACACGGCCGCCTGACCCCAAACTAGGCAGAGCCTGTTACTAACTATGGGTACATTACACTTTACACTGGGTGGCTATATTACACTTACACTTGTTATGATCCATTGTTAGTTAGCCATATTACTTAGATGAGGTTGTTTTACAAACTGAACGACGTATTATAAATAGACAAGCTTTCCGCCCGCGGCTCCTTACAGTTTTTTCCCGGGGGAATGAGGTATTTTCCCGCAGTGAAATATGTTATTATGATGTATAAGCTATATTAGTGTAAAGTTTCATTAAAATCCATTCAGTAATTTTTGCGTGAAAGAGTAACAAAGATACAAATTCGAACATCCATACATCCATCCTCACAAACTTTCCCGTATAGGTAATATCAGTAGGATTCAGGCAGAATTAACGTTTTAGTTTATTAAACTTGTAAGAAAGATGTCGGGTTAGTTTTGAAATGGCCGTCATATTCGCAGTTCGCCCACTTGGACGTACAACTACAGCGCTGATATTATATTCCATCATGGCGTCGATGGTACTCCATCTGTTGGAATAGACGCACATTTTGATATATTACTATTCATCTGAACGTTTTCGTTTGGTTTGTATGTTAGGTACCTACAAAAACTTAGTTGAGTTTCAAAAATAAATACAAAAATAAAGAGTTTGTTCTCTAAGTTTGTGCGAAATTATACTTATCAATAACAAATTGATTAAAATGATAAAAATATTTGAGTCTGGATGAAAAATTGCGTAGATACCATGACGCATCAAATTTGAAGTGGTAGCGGAATTTTATTGTTTCGTAGCCGTAGTAAAGTCTACGCGCCTGCTACGGCTACGATTATCCGCTCAAAAGGTTACGACGCGTGACTAGCGCCTGAAAGGATGGTTTGAAAATTTCAGAATTCGCGGAAGCACTTTTATTATAATACAGTACAATACAAAGGCTTCCTCTTAGCGTTTTTAGCAAAATTCTATATGAAAAAAATACCGGTTCAATCCGAGAATGTAATTTCCGCTGAGCTACACAAATCGCATATTTTATTTTACCAATCTTTGTTCGGCTCTGTGCTGTTTATTTTATATCGATTTATTTTAACATAGAATACGCTTACAATATGTTTGGATTCATGTTTTGTTAAAAAATCAATACGATGTTTGTAAAGGTAGAGAGAGAGATTATTAGAAAAAAATCTGCTTACTAGTGGCTGTGTTGAATATGACAAAATCTTTATTTGTATCCTTTTACAGATCTCAAAATGGGCTAAGGATTGCTTATAACTTATTTAAATATAATACCTATAGATTAAAAAACTGGTCACTTGAATGAAAAAATAATAAACGACCAACTTTATAAACAGGAAAAGGGAGAAGAATTATTCTTATTTTTATTTCCTAGAAGAGTCTCTTTGGAAATATAATTGGTTAGATTTTTTTACTAAGTATGTTCTTTAGGTTTTTCCTAAGCTGTAATTTAAATCCTTGCTGTGTACCTTCACATAAAAAAATATATTATTTGAATCAAGTAAAACAAGCAGAATGTCAGCCGCTCGTAGCAATAACGCAGGTAAATGATGGGCGTGCGCAGATTCCGTGTCGTAAATCTTGGCGACTGCACTCGCGGGACGCATCGCTCTTGTAAAACAGCACTCGATTGCCCGCGGGTACGGGGAGTGCATGCAAAATGGCGGCTACCGTTCACTTTTAATTGAAGAAATAATAAAGGAATTTGTACGACGATAAATAAAAATGGAGACATCTCACGTACGGTCATATGACCTCAAACTAGGTAGCGCATTTACTGAGGGTGTTAGGCAGCTGATATAATACATATTAGGTACTTACCTATAGATAAAATACACAAGACAAACACAAAAAACCGGCCAAGTGCGAGTCGGACTCGCGCACCGAGGGTTCCGTACAAACCTGCAAGGTTTACAAAGTTCGTTCATTACGACAATCGAGTCATAACTATGGTAATCTTATTGCAAAATGAAATTCATAACATTACAATGGGAAAGATGGAGGAGCATAAATTTAAGACAAAGATCTCTTTATCGTTTAAGTAATCCTTTATTTTATATTAACACATATCATTTATCTATAATATAACTGAAACACTTATACTAGCCTTGCAGCAGACTTGCGAAAGTTCTTTTATTAAAGTTATTTATTTACTAAGTTTTTTAGTCACTATTTAGAAATCTGGTTCAAAAATATTAATTTGCCGTTTGAAAAATGTTGCCCTCCCCATACATAGTATAATAACTCGCGGTCATTGCTGTAACTACAATTATGTTTACAATCACAATTTTTTTGGTGGTATAACTACTTAAAATTTTAAGCTTTTCGGAATT
This sequence comes from Teleiodes luculella, assembly GCA_948473455.1. Classification (NCBI taxonomy): domain Eukaryota; kingdom Metazoa; phylum Arthropoda; class Insecta; order Lepidoptera; family Gelechiidae; genus Teleiodes; species Teleiodes luculella. The sequence goes on from OX419589.1 coordinate 15,473,274, forward strand.
TTTCTGTTACCTGTGCTGTAAGCTATTGCTTCTTACCAAATTTCGAGATTCTATGTCAACGGGAAGTGGTCTTTAGGTTTTAATTCCCTTGCGTGTAGTTGCGAGTTTCAAAATATGCGGTATCAATGGTTGTACTTTTGCGTTTTGCGTTTTTGCGTTGACTTAGAATTTTTTTTTTTTTCACGGTTTAAAGGCAATTAGATCTAAGTATTTGATATGAATTTCAACTTGATAGCTCTACGCGTTCATGAGGAAAAAAGTAATAAGTTTATATTTATTAAAAAAGATGGAGGAGCATAAATTTAAGACAAAGATCTGTTTATCGTTTAAGTAACTAAGTACTAAGTAAGTATTTCAACTTGATAGCTCTACGCGTTCATGAGTAAAAAAGTAATAAGTTTATATTTATTAAAAAATATATATTTTGTAATGTAACTAAAAATTTAAGGTTTTCGGAATTTTTCCTTTATGTGTGCTATAAAACGTTGCTTCATGCCAAATTTCAAGATTCTAGGTAGACTGGAAGTACCCTTTAGGTTTTGATTCCCTTGCGAGTACTTGCGAGTTTCAAAATATGCAGCTTAAATTGCTGTTTCTTTTGATTGCGTTGACATAGAAGTTTGATTTTGTTACAGCTTAAAGGTATTATAGACCTGAGTATTTGGTATGAATTTCAATTTAATACCTCTACGCGTTTATGAGGAAATGGGTAGTAAGGTTAAAATTAATAAAAAAAAAATATATTATGTGATGTAACTAAAAATTTATGGTTTTCGTAATTTTTCCTTTATCTATGCTATAAGACGTTGCTTCGTACCAAATTTCAAGATTCTGAGTTCACGGGAAGCACCCTGTAGGTTTTGATTCCCTTGCAAGTGTCGAAAATTTGCGGCATAAACGGCTGTATCTTTTGATTGCGTTGGCTTAGAAGTTTGATTTTTTCACAGCTTCAAGGGACAGTAGACCTGAGTAATTGATATAAATTTCAGCTTCATACCTCCACGCGTTCCTGAGAAAAAGGGTCTTGACAGACGGACGGACAGACGGACAACAAAGTGATCCTATAAGGGTTCCGTTTTTTCCTTTTGATGTACGGAACCCTAAAAATGGGTAAATAAAATAAATAAAAAATAAATATTCATCACACAATGACACGGTGCGGGGTCGTCACCCGTATATTAATAAACCATCCTGATAACAAGGTTTGCAAAGTCAGTCATAATTTAAATATCATCATGTAATTTTCTTAGGAAAATCTCACTAAATCTAATGTGACAGTCAGTTTATCACACAGTGGTACATTCTCTTTGTATCTACGAGTATACCTAAAGAATGCATAGGTGACGTGTAAATATTCGCTATGAGCACCTATGAGTTCAATGTGATATTGGAATCCAGCTTTTGCTATTGCAAGTCGCCGATGCATGTGACGCGCCCTATATAGTAAGCTGTGAACAAAAGAACAAGCACGAACTCAGTTTTAATAAAGGTTTAATTCCATAAAACAAAAGAGGAAAATTTGTGAGTGTAAGCATGATTTGAGCACAATGGTAAATTTTAAAAGTATGACATGTAAAAAATGTATATACACGCGGCTGCCGTGTTCCAAATTAGCTGCTATCCTAAATACTAGATTGATTTCAATTCGAAATAAAAATAGACCGTATACATAGATGCATGCATTACCAAACAGTTTACTGGTTTTAAAATAAATACGAGTAGCTGTCATGGTTTAAATCACTTCACCCAACATTACCCAAGCGAGACAGATTTCCGCATAATTAAGTTCGCTCCTCATAAGTGTGCAAGCGATGCACATTGCACCGCGAGCGCGTCAACTGCATCTGTGTATTATACACGTAATGCTGTATGCAAGTTAATGCAAACTGCGTCTGCTTCCGCGCTCTACCCACACCACCGAGACGAACTAACTACTCGACGACAAGAAACAAGGGGTAAGGTCTACGCACATCTCGTTGGCGATTTACCACAAAAAAGTTGAATACGCGTTAAAAACTCTTGTCTAAAAAGTATTGTTTTGGGAAATAGAAAGGGAAATAGGTTAAGTTTTTTTATACACGTACGCAATTCTTTTTTGTGGTAGCACGGTTGTTTTTACATTAGGTTATTAGCATAATAATATTATTTATTATCATTATTTTAAATCATTTATCAATATTTTAATAAAGAGCGGTCGATTTTTAAGGCTATGACCATAAAACCTACACGAAGAAGAAGGAAAAAATATAGAGACTTCCACTTCTTCAAAGATGTCTACAACGACCAACCGGTCCTACGCTAGAGGTATCTAAAGGCTTACTGACTTTAGTGTTGAGTTCGTTATAACATCAAATAGTTTACTCTGGCTCTCGCTTAATAGTCTACTTTGATTCAAAGGTTCAGGTTATTTTCTGAACTTAAAAGAGTGACCACATGCGTGACATAATACAAACAATTAAATTACTAAGTACTATTGCAAAAAAATGCAAATGATAAATTCATAAGGTAACACTTATAACAACAAAATAACAAAAATATGATTAAGAAACAAAACCAGAGCTTTGCTTGAATTCTGATTAGTATGAAACTGTAACGTAGTAGAAAAAGCTGAAAGCATTATTGAATTTTAAATGGTTGATCGCGGGCAAGATGAGTGGCCACCTTAACCTAACGAAGAGAAACAAGAATAATTCCGGAATCGTCTTCATTTCCTGCGTAGTGTTCCTTCTCGCCCGCGACAAAAGACTCCGCGAGGCTTCTTTCAGGTTTCTCGAGGCTTCTTTCAGATACGCAGATCAAACGCTGCACGTGTGGAAAAGTGTTTTATGGAAAAAGGACTTGTTTAGCGAATAGAGTGGGTTGTGAAATAACTGTTATGATTGTTAAATTATGTTTACGTTAATACTGAAAGAAATTACGAATCTCCAATATCCAAATCTTAAATGTATTATTATTACTTTTTGGTATCAAATTTGCAATAGTCTAGAAGCTTAGGCACCGAGTATGTCGTGGGCTAAGATATAGCCAAGAGAAATTTTTTTTTCTTATAATTGCTTAACATTTGGTTCTTATAAGAAAATTTAATTGAATAAATATTTATTCATATTACACTTTATACTTGCGATTGTTGGCGTTTGGTGAAACTCCATTGTATTGATAGTTTTTTGAAGAAACAAGTACAAGTGTTTTTTCAAAATACTATCAATATTACACTTTTTCTAATCGCACAACCTTAGAGTATAAATATTTTTACTTGCGTATTATTAATGTGTGCAACTGTTTTACCAAAAGTTTTGCTGCGATTTGGAAATAATATTAGCGCTTTAAAACACACGTCTGTATTTTTCGAAGGGTCGTCTGGAACTTAGCTTTTATGCGAATGGAATACGTGCGGTCAAATAAATATTTGAATGTTCCGGTAAGAATGCGGCGTTCATCTCGGGGAGTGTCGTCCCGGAATGCGGTTCATGTAAATGTGCGCGCGAGTCGTCTCGAGTCGTCTCGAGTCATCTCTCCCGTACCTAATGGACGAAGCGGGAATAGGGACGCGGGACCCGCTGCACTTAAATTATTGATAACTAGCTTTCCGTCGCGGCTCCGCTAGTTTTTCCCGTGGGAATGAGGCATTTTTCCGCGGTAAAAGGTAGCCTATGTTACTCAGGGTGAATGTAGTTTTATAATGGTAAAAGAATTTTTAAAATTGGTTCTGTAGTTTTTGAGTTTATTCATTACAAACATACACACACACACACGAAAATACAAATCTTTCCTCTATATATTAGAGCATGAAGGAAGAAAAAATTGTACGTGCCCAATTGTATGGCGTGGAATTTGTTTTTCCTTCATGTATTAGAGTATGATATCAACGGTGATAAATCTATATAAAAAACTCTAGAGTTCAGAGGAAATCTGAATATAAAAAAAAGCTAAAAACCGAGTCAGGAGGATGTAAGAAGTGATTATAATATATCCAGTTTTTTTTTTAATATTTTTTCTCTGTCTGTTTGTACGGGCTAATCTCCGAAACTGTAGAACTGATTTGAATGAAATTTTGTATGTTGGTACCTTATATCCCTGGTCAACATCCTAGATAGTTTTTACCGCGGAAAAATATCTAATTTTACGGGAAATTGCACGGAAAAGTAAAGAAAAATAACGCGGGCGCGGGCAGTTAGTCCATGCTAATATTAAAAAGAGGACTGATTTTATTGTTTGTTTGCATTGAATAGACTCCGAAACTACTGAACCGATTGTAAATAAACTCGGTATAAAGATAGAATAGGCTTTGAGGAGTAACATAGGCTACTACTTCTACTGAAGGAAAAATCCTCATTCCCACGCGAAAAATCTTTATCGCGGGCGGAGCCGTGAGGTGGAAAGCTAGTAGCATAATTTTTTTATAATAATTGTTAGTCAAAAACGAACACTACAAAAATAAATATCCATGATATAGGTACCGTTCTGAAGTGATCCATATACATACATAAATACTTTAATTATTCATTTTCAGAATGGTTTTCGCTGGGAAATCAATGGATTATTACCTTATTTACTCATCAGATATTGTCTATCATAAACCGATTCTTTAGATATGAATATGATCTAAAAACGTATAATGTTATACTCGAACTTCGTCATACAATATGTTCACAAGTAGCAAAATACTTGAGTGGAGCTGTAAATTGGCATATCGCGTCGAAATGAGACGGAGATCGCTGTGCAGTCGACACCTTGTTACCTGGGACGGACTCGGTAAAGGGCCCTAAGCAAATACTCCAGTGCCAGTGGAGCGAACCGGTACAGTATGGTAGTAATAAATAATTAGAAGGGCTTTTAAAGGATTGATCAACAAAAATGACGTCTTTTGTTTTAACAGTGAATAAACTATTTTTTTATCATGTGAAAGTGGTTGTATTTTGTATATTAAATTAACAGATGTTAGGGGATATTAATTATACTGGTGTTACGAGAGCTAGTAGCGCGACTTGGAATATATCGTGTTTTACTCCTATCTTCTATTTCTTTTGCTTAGTATTGTGGAAAGTAGAATAATCATTTTCTCATCCAATTACCTATGATTCTAAGTTTACGTGTAAAAGATTTAGACACGAGAGTCAACTATACTAAGCGTTCATTCATCTATGAGTAAAATAATAAGTATGTTTTATCTTACTCAGCATTAGTTAAGTGGCCCGCACCTACTGCGGCCCTGCCTCTTACTGCGATCGCTCGATTAACTTTATGGTCCTCTTTCCAATCCTGCAAATCGATGTTACTTCGACGACATTATTCTTCTTGTCACAATTCGATTTGTTTCAATCAAAGGATCTTTTCTAAAGGGTTCCATTATATTAAATGAAATTTGTGAAAAAGGACGATATGCTATCGTCTGGAAATACGAAATATAAAAGTCTGGTGCTGGCAAATAAAGCTACATACATTTTCGCATATAAAATATAGTTATGGCATGGAATTGCTGAACAAAATTTCCAAGTGGGAATTATTATAAAAAAAAAATAATTAAAAAAAATAATTAATAATATTATTTGTAAACTAGTAGAAATAAAACTGTTAGTGGTATACATAGAGCTTGCTTCTTGCACTTCTTGTTCGGGCACGGGCGGTAGATGCAGTTTCAATCCATGCCACGTACTCGCAATAAGCTTACACATAAAACAAATACCGTAATAAAAATGACAAATGCTAATATAGGCACACGCGTGCACAAATATAAGATCACTGTACTTTTAATCATGAAGTGATCCTTCAATTTCTAATTAGTTCCCTTCTGTCATCCGTGTTAGGCCGTAATTGGCTTTTGTAATAGGATCTGATCCACTTGTCTGTATTTCTGCTTCACCTGTTATTACGATTTTCAACAAAAAGAATTCAAGAGAAAGACGGGGCCCCGTAGCTGTTGGTAGTACGCCTGCCTACAAAGCACAGGGTCGCGGCGGGTTCGAATCCCGCCCAGGGCAAACATTCGTGTGCTGAGCACTTGTGTTTGCCTTGTGTCTGGATGTTGTATATTTATATTATTATATGTATGTGTATCAGCTGTCTGACACCCGTAGTACAGGCTCTGCCTAGTTTGGAATCAGATGGCTGTGTGTGAGGTGTCGCTAGATAAAAAAAAGAGTGGTTAATGTTCCGAGATGTTACTTGCGTTTATCTTCCAACGTTTCATGGAATCCCTGTAGTAGTATCTCAAGGCCTGTATTCACTTTGATTAGTTTTATAGAGGCTGTCCGTAGCATTACGGGCGTTCCGGGTTCAAAACCCAGGACTATTCGTCGAACAGTTATTACTTTGTGCGACATTTCCCAGTCTAGTTAAAATATTGCAAACTGAATCACCTGCTTATATAAAAATAAAGATAATTCCTTGCTTCGGAAGGCACGTAAAGCCGTTGATTCCGGCTACTAACTACGAATGTAGTCGTTATACCTGACTCAATAATTCCGACACCAGGTTTTGTGAGGTGGGTTCACCTCGCAACCTTCATAAGCAAGTAGCTTTACTCGTGCCACTGTTACTTTTATATCAAAAAAGTTTTAAAAGTTATTAGCTTATGAATAGATCTCTTTATCAGATATCCCTTATCAATTCACTGAATATTCAGCCTTGGGTTTTGTATTTTTTCTTTGATTTCGCGAAACAAAGAACGTTTCCGTTTCCGTTAGCAAGACGAGTAATTAATAATTCAAAAAGTTTCGTGCACGTTCTAAAACTCGCGGTATTTCATAATTTAAGACATTTTTGCCTTTTTGAAAGCCAGACAAGGCCTTTGAAATATTGTTGAAACCGTTATTCGTTTCAGGCGAAAATCGTTTGCAAGTTTATTTTTAAACTTAACTCTGGCATCTATATTAACTGAAATTATATGAATTTTATTAAAGATGTTAAAGTATGATTAAGATACTTTGTCTAAACTGAATTAGTTGAAAATAAGTCAAATTCAGGTTACACGCAAACTCTAATTTTTTTTAGCCGTCACTTTAAGTAGGTAAAGGTTGCGGTGTAGAGAGAGATAGAGATTGCTACCTGAATTTATGTTTTTAACCATTTTTTCTTTCATTTATTATAGCATTGTTAACGTGGGCTTAAAATGGAAGAGTGCAAAATTCGTTTAAATAAAAATCTCAATTTCTCAAGAAAAATTCTCTATTCATGAATGTAAAAAATATCTGTGACTGATAAAAAAAAACCGACATACAACATTTTAAGACAGGCGTTCTGTGTCTATCTTTTTTATGGTAAGGTGATAATAACATTCTTTTGTTTAGGTACACAAGTTGAGATATGAAGTAAACTGAGTCTATGTTCTAGACATGATCTCGTTAAGACTAAATATCCATAATAAGTTTAATACTCACCCTAAGATGCCTGTTAAGTCCATAATTTGAGAGTGTCATAACGAACCTTAATTTTCACATTTACCCTGGTAATATGCGGCAGGGGACACACTCATACCACAGCTCACACTACGCAAATATTATGATTTAAAAGATATATTTTTTTATAGTTTTAGTAGATAGTGTTGCTAAAATGTGAATGAAGAAGTAGATGTTTTTTTAAGTCCGGTCTTAAGTTTTTGTCTTTACATTGAATCAATTGTCTAGAATAAATGTTGTAGATTGATTGAAATACACAACAGAAAAATAGATTTTTCTAATTTACTTTTCTAATTTAACCAACTGACTTGAATTTATATATCGATGATTCTGAGAATAAAAAAATAAAAAAATCGTCAGTAAAAGAAAAGCAATGAAAGATTAAACGTACTATACGATCGTCGCCCAAGCAGATCTCATTGCGGAGTCTCAGCCTGCGTCAGATTATATAATTTATATAATTTGAGGAGTAATTTCTCAGTGTTAATAGCCTGAGAGATGGAGTGCTGCAGTGGTAATGGGTCACAACCACACAACTTGAGTGAGAGCATCTCCCAAACGATACTCTATTTATTATGATTTTAGTCTTCCTAATAACAAAAGCCATCGACACGATAATTCAATTTCCAACTATTAAATAAACAATGTCTATTTGTACCTATATTGTATAGGTATATTTCGATGGTATATGTAATCTAAAGCTGACTTATGAAGTCTCCCTTTCAAGGGAGAAGGTTCATCCATTAGCTCACCAACCTAAACCGTAGATACCTACTTACATCAGCATCATCATCTTTGATAACATATATCTTATTTTTCTTATTTATCATATACATGACAATAGACAGTAGACTTCCTTACAAAATTTAAAAGACAATTAGTAATAACTCCGTATAAGTGCGAGTTGAGCTCGCAACACGGACTCGCAAGGAAAGTATTCCGTGTATTCCAAAGTCCTTTATCATCAGGCGAAACAACTGGACAGACTCAATTTGTCCAGTAAAATTTTGTGCATGAAATTTTGGTTATAAACGACAGACACTCAAGAGATCCTGTAAGGGTTTTAAGATACGAGTAAATAAAAGAACCGTTATGTACCTATATTTAGTAAATGGGCTTACCGCAGCATTGCACTCTGTGCTAGTAGCCGTCGGTGATAGTGGTAGGTGAGTAACCCAATTGAGTCCAGACCGTAGCTCCCAGCTGCTCGAGATGTAACTTCATATTGCACTAAATTTCAGAGACATTTTCATAAATTCACCTACCTCGTGAGCTTTTTAAATGATCATTAAAGTCTAGACGTTACCACAGAAATACTACCCACGTTACTTTAAATATTTCATACTAGCTTACCGCCGCGGCTCCGCCCGCGTTAACAGTTTTTCCCGTGGGAATGAGGAATTTTCCCGCGGTAAAAGGTAGCCTATGTTACTCAGGGTGAACGTAGCTTTCTAATGGTAAAAGAAGTTATGAAATCAGTTTTTGAGTTTATTCATTACAAACATACAAACACACACACACAAAAATACAAATCTTTCCTCTTTATAATATTAGTATGATATGATTGTTTTTTTTCTTTTTTGCGTTTGCTCTAAATCAAATCTAAACGTCGTATATAACATAATTGTGTATGGATAATGTATGTAAAGTGGCGATGGAATAATTTTAGATATTAAGAAATAATATTAAATTTCAATTCAGATTCCACTATTCATACATAAACATATACGAGTAATGAACATTCTTAGATTTTCGCGGTTGTTGGTGGAGAAAACCCGTGAAAATGTGTGTTAGTATATACGAGTAATATTCAGAATTCACATTGATGGGTTTATGAGGATAAGTTCATGAAATTGTACGCTACCCGCATCCAGCGGAATTTTGGATTTAAAATGGATAGCTCTCGTCAGATTAGACTAAAAGAACAGACGAACTTAAAAAAGGATAAGAGTGTGCTTCTATAAATTTACGTTGCGTCGTTGTATTTTTTTAAGTATAGCTCCTTCTTTTTTTTACAATATAAATAAATAGTAACACATACATAATAATCCCTCTCCCTCCCTAATATAATAATCCCTTATAATATAAAAGACAAAAAGGTTGTCTCTTATAAAAACATTATGAAACGTATTAATTTCCGCCAAAAATAACGCGATAACCTTAACGCGGTTGTCCGGCTAAATCAATTCCTTTATAAATAATATTTCCTTTAGCAAACCGTTGATGTACTTTGCCGAGGTGAAGATAAAAGAGGAAAATATGAGGAATGTAACTCAACGGAATGATTCGCCTAAATCACTAAGATGTATTCACTTTGTTCGCGCGTTTGCATGCTTTGTGAATACAAAAGTAGACGCGCCCTTATTCGTGAGGATCTTCAAGTGAAATTCCTGTTCGCGCTCGCAGCTCGATTGATATTCGTAAATCGAGTGTTTTGTTGAAAGAATACAAGTATCATCAAATTAAATCTTTTTTTTTGCGTGCTTTAAAAATGGACGCAAAGCACATAACTCGCAAGTACCTCGAAGGTGTGTAACTCGTATATAGGATAAAACCAGAGAAGTGGGAATATAAACGAATCCCTCTCCAACATCTTTGGTCAAAACGCTGCATAGATACACAAAGTCACAGTTCTGTCAGTAATTCAGATTTGACTTTCTTCTTTCTTCAGCTTCTCGCACTTTTGTACTTACTAATGTAAGCAACTAAAACATCACAGGATCGAGAACATGAATATTACTGAAAATAATGTAACTGCTTTTATAAATAACAATAAATAAGGAAAGGAAAAAGAATTAAGCTACATATTTCATAAATAAGTAAGGTAATATTCTATGTTGATTTTTTTTCTTGACTCCAGATACTTCCATAAGTTTCTTAGTGAAACGCAAGTCATGTTGTTTTTATCAATATGTTGCATAATTACCTCAGTTATCTCTGTCCCCCAAGTACAAGCCACGTGATTGGTCAGTTTATCTGTACAGATAAGGTATGCGCCGGCGCCGCCGGTATTATCCCGTTAATTATGGTCTATTTGGCTTAGCTTTGGATTCTTGTTTTTTCTAGCTTTTCGTGTGGGTTTGGAGGTAGGTTATATTATGTTGTTTGACAAAAAGGTAAAGATTATTGTCATTGCTTTTTTGTTGATAGGTACGTTACTAGTTTTCATTTACGCGGTTATGGCTACATTGTTACTTCATCGTCATTTCAGCTGAAATACGTCCACGGTGTAATTATCAGCATTATTATACTTTCTACATTAAGTCATAATCACTCCGACATTATGTAATTCGAACGGAAATAACAAACATTTAAACAGAGCTGTTTTCTTACGTTTGTCATTGAAAAATGGGTAGGTAAGTACTTGCCAAATTGTACACATTAAAGGAAAATATATCAAATTAGTTTTTCTTTCATTTATTTAAAAGCTACAACAAAAATAACAAGTTGTTAGGTAATTGGCGTACTATCTGTACTTTTATTCACATTGCTGTGATAACAATATTTTAAAAACCGATAAGAGAGTGATAAGTGGAATTATCCAATACAAAAACAAAACTGTGGTGTGTACTTTTGATAACAAGAACATAAACAATGTTACAAAAAAAAATACGTTTTTGCAGTAGTTATATAACATGATTAGCTAGATGATGATGATGATGATAGATATTCGGGTCACGAATGTAACAAAATACAAATTAATAGAGTTTCAAGCTATGCGTTCTGTACGTACGTCATACATACGTCAGAAACTGGAAAGATAAAGCTCTTAATCGAGTTAAAACTGGAATTATGTGGACTAGTCTTCAGTAGTCAAGTACTTGAGCTGTTTTAGTAAAAACATGTTTGCATGTCCTGTACATGTAACTCCAAAAGCAATTTTTTCAAGGAAAAGACGACAAAATATTAGTATCGACTCGAGATGTTGTGCTTTTGTTTAGTTTTTAGTTAGTTTTTTAGTTTGAGTTTGATGTGCTTTGTCGGCAATATCGCTGAATTTTTTTATCTATCCACATAATTTTAGCTTTCAACCCTATATAAATTTATGTTTATTCATTACCTTCCAATACATTCGGATCAGTTTTCAGCGTCATTTTAAACTGCCCAATCAGCAGGTCTACGGAATTGGAAAGTTTGAATTTGGCCTTGAACTTCTCACAGTTCTTCAGGAACACAGGGTAGAGGTATGGAAGGACGGCGTGGTCCAGCGTTGGGAAGAGATGGTGCAGGGTGTGGTCTCCGAAGAAGGTCATCACGGTGAAGAGACTACGGTTGATGTCGACCCTATCCATGACTGCTTCCAGTTCATACACGCCCCAGTCAGGGTTTGGGTCCCTAAAAGCAAAAAAAACTGCTATTAGAAGCTCCACAGTGATTGCATCTCTTGCATTTATTTTGTAAGCTTTAGTGATGTTAATTATAATAATAAGGTTAATGTCGATGCTTGTCATCTGAGAAATACCAGTTAGATCCTTGTCTCGTACCAAAGTGCTTTAGATTTTATATCTTAATAAGTACAAATAGATTGCTATGTTATGTGTGACGTCAATCAACTCTGTCTCCCATACCGGACGGTCCCTCAAATCCCTTGGTAGTAACTTACTAAACAAACAGTCAGCTTTCACTCTTATTAATCTAGGGAATTTGACTACTATTTGACAGGAACATTTTCCAAGCATTTGTACGACAAGTCCTGTATGTCTTGTTGTTGACTAACTTCCTCTGCCTGGTCAAACATATTATCCAGTGTATTTTATGCTACGTTTGCTTGTACGACGTCACTATGTCCTACAGATAAATAACAAAAATAATAGATATACTTACTTAATTTGGTCGCCATCTTTGAAGATCTTGGGGTGATGATGAGCCGCATTAGATCCGATAGTGAAAAATATGAAACTCGCAGTACAGTTGATCCAAAGCCACGTCACAACCGCTTCAGAGAACGGAACTCCGCTGACGAGCCACATCCAGATGGGGAGCAGTAGGCCTATCACATCGTGCCAGCGGGCGTGCTTCTTGAAGAAATCCTCGCGGAACAAGTTGGACATGAACCTGGAGAAATAAATCTCATCTAAACATTCAGCTCAATGATACACCCCGGCTGTGTCTTAAGTTGGTTTTTGGTCGCTTTCAGTGGGTATCAAAGCTGTAATATAGGACGCGGAAGAATATGTTCCGGATCCTTTATTCGAGTAGTGGACAGTTATAGGCTGTTTAAAGGTAGTATACTGCTGATATTATGATCATGATTACTTGAGTATTTAACTGAAATAAATAACTATCAAAATAATCCCTGAGATTACCCCATTCTTCATACCCCATACCTGATCATCCCATTCTTCATGAACACAAAAGGAAATACGACTTGTTCAATCAAAATCCCTAACTTGGATATAAGTGGCACGTCCTTTCGGGGGTTCCAGAAGACCAGAGGCTCAAAAGCGCTCACTTCCAAATCCATCAACGTGTTCGGGTATAGGTGATGGGACAGCACATGGGACACTCGGAAATCTCTGAAAATACATACTCGTATTAGGAAATGTACATTTCTGTAAAGCAATAAACATGTTGGCACCATGTTGTGAATTCTAAAATAAAAAATATTTCAACTAGTAACATAACAAAACTATGGGGTAGGTAATGAATATTACTTTAATGTTACTTTTTGATCACAACAATTATTTTTGTTTACATCAATCAATTTTGGTTTACATGTTGTAGGAATCTTTTATCTAAGAATTTAGCTATTGATTCATCATTATCATCTCAGCCGAAAGACGTCCACTGCTGGACAAAGGCCGTATTGATTAATACCGCTAAATTGCAACCTAGTGTTTGTGAGGATGCGATTACCTTCTAGCTTCTCGATAAAATGTTTTAAATTTTGTAGTCTATCTGTGGAAACCTGTTATTAGTTATTAGTTTTTTAGTTATGTTGTTATTGAGTGTTTGTTCACTGATGGTTTTCCGAAAAATAAATAAATAAAATAAATAAATAAATAACAATTAGGTACAGAAGCCAGCACATGTGGTTGGACATTCGCACTACAAAATTCAACCCTGTCGCTACGGAATACAGTACGGTAGCACGTTTATGTTAGAATTTAGTATAATATTTATATTTACCTGTAGGACCAAAGACCAACGTTAAACAAGTACATTCTCCAATTACTTTTCTTATGAATGAAGTTGTGGGCTGCGACCGTGACCCAAGCCAAGCAAAACGAAGCAACAATATAGGACACCAATTTTCCCCAGTAGTCGTCAAGCCAACACGCGAGCGCCGAACTTGCCAGTAGCGTTACAAACAGTCCATCTATAATCATGGTGGTGTAACTCGAAATGTGAGGTGGAATTTTTTTCAACTCTTCAACCACTTCTCTTTTCAAAGTTCGATAAAATCCGTCGTCTTTGAACGTGAATGGTGAATTTCGAGGAGTCTTTGCGTCTCTCACGTAAAATTTCTCGAGCGTTTTGTTCACCGATGGGTTTAAATGGTGGCTTTCGAATGCTTCCGTGATGTCCAAACCCTGTGAAGAGAAAAATATATTTTTTGTAACGTATTTTTTATGAGTTTATAACGTAATAAAAATTAAAAATATATTTAAATACTTCGTTACTGAAAGGTGACAATACTCTGCAACGTTTGGTAGGTCCAATGTTATTATTATCTTCTATTATACAGGGCGTCCCACGGCTGTGCCATATGGAGGGAAAATACTTACCTTAAATATTGTAGATAGAACATTTTATTGAAAGAATTTATTTTAATTCTCAAAAATATTTAAACTGCATTTATATTTTTTTTATAATTACGTGGTTGATATTCATTAATTTTCTCATACCTAGACAGGCACTGATTGATCCGTGGTGTGAGTGTGGGCCTGGTGACCTATGATACAGGTTTCATCCTTTTTTAGGCACCAGTCCCATACATAACTAATTGTTATAGATTAAGTACCTATACCTACTAAGTAAGTTAAGATAATGAATGATTTGTTGAGTGGGAAAAATAAACTACTTTTATAATATTATTACTATGTTATTTAGTAAAAAACAATCCTTATGATGAAGCATTTCGATCAGTATGATAAAACTACAGGGTTTTTTTCTCGTGTAGCGGGTTCGATTCCCGGTTCAACTATGTAATTATAAAAAAAAATATAAATGCAGTTTTAATAGTTTTTATGATCGAATTATAGTCTTCTTTCAGTAAAATGTTTTATTTATAATATTTAAGGTACTTTCCCCCATGTAGCATAGCCGTGGGACACCCTGTATATCTGTATCTATATATATTAATCTAATAAAATTTCCTACAGAATATTAACAATTTTCACATTTAAGTCACAAAAATAAAGTTAAATTTATGTTACTTGAGATAAATAAAAAAAAGTCATACTTATTTATATTATAGGTACCTACATAATAGCGCACCCTTAGTGAGCCCTAAAGTCAAGAATCAAAGGTTTTTATTTAAAGTAAAATTTTACAAATCATGTTTAGACGTAAAATTTTAATTAAGTTACCAAGGCTGGCTTTCGTCTCGCACTAATAAACGATGAATGAAGAATAAACTCTTAAAATTTAAAAAGTCGATGCGATATTAGTTTGGACAGAACTGTAACTAAACAGACCTAATTAGAAAAAAAATGAAAATGTGTTATCATAATGAGACCTTAATATCTTCTTTCAAACAAAAAAATAATCATCAAAATCGGTTCATAAACGACGAAGTTATCCGCGAACAACATTAAAAAAAAACCTATATGGTCGAATTGAGAAACTCCTTTTTTTTGAAGTCGTTTAAAAAGGACGCTCTTTCATTTTATTTAAAAATAATAAAACTGTAGAGGTCAAATGTCTGTACATAGAAAAAAAAGGTGAAATCCGAGTCAGGATGATGTAGAAGTGAAAGAGAACACATCCATACAATTTTCTTTTTTGTTTCTCTGTCTGTTTGTCTGTTTGTACGGGCTAATCTCCGAAAATATTGAACCGATTTGAATAAAATTTTGCATGGTGGTTCTTTACCTCCCTGGTCAACATCTTGGATACTTTTAATCGCGGAATATTAAAGAGTTCCCGTGGGATAGTTAAAATTACTACAGAAAAGTCGCGGGCGTAGCCGAGGGCAGACAGTTAGTCCTTAATAAGAGAACTAATTTTCCATTTTATCATTCAGTCTGTCTACTACTGTCAGATGTAAATCGCCTGAGAGATATTTTTAGCCATAGCTCCGAGGATTTTGGGAGGATCGAGATGGGAATAGTACCAAGAGTTGAGGAATTTATCGACACGTAACAGTGTTTGAATTTTGAAAACCGACACCTGATTGTATAGAAATTTTGATAAACGTAAAATAAGTCGGGTTTGTTTGGGGGGAAATGGCGAAAAATTTGAGTACTTCGTTTTGATTTGGAATAGTAGAAAAACGGGTATTTCTGTGTACAAAAAGTGAAGTAGCTTTTATGATCATTAACTGATCGTCATGATAAAGGTAATGGTATTAAAAGATGCGGATGTAGGCGAGAAGACGTGCATTCGAGTTGGACATTTGAAAATTGGTAACAAAATTTAAGAAAAAAAATTGATGGAAACCTTTTTTAAAGAATTATCATAAGCTGGAGTGATTATCGACCGATCGTTTGTTTCTTTTTCTATTCATTTTCTATACTCCTATTTTAAATAAGTCTAGTTCTGTTTTAATAATATATTTCATTAGGTTTTAAAAAACAAATTATGAAGTTAAAAGTTAAAAAGCTTTGCTTAAACCAAGCTTGGGTCTAGCTTGTCACATATAAAAAGATAAAAGAAATTATAATTTACTATAATTATGGCAGATATATAACTATAACTATGGCGCGGCGGTAGCAGAATAACAGCGTTGTATTCTTTTGGCAATAAAGGCTTTGAAATTGAAATTGAAACTGTTAGTGATACAAAATTTGCTGAGCTGCAGCCCTTTTGGAATGCGCGTAACATAATGTAATTCTGTTTCGCTTTTTATATTTTTTATTTGTTTCTCTTATATGTTGTGTTCAAAGTGCTGTGAATAAACGAGAAAACGTCGCTACCTTTCGTAGTTTTTGAGTTATGACGTTGCAAAGATTTGGGCCCTCAATCCTCCACTTTTCCTTGTTTTTTGTTACTTACGCTTTTTAAGTATTAAACATTTGACAAATATAAAATTATCTGTTTTTGTGAAAATAATTGTGCAACAAATGTGTATAATTTGTTTTTAATAAAAATGATTAGTTATATGAAAATGCTATATGTTGTGTTCTGAGGGTTGTGAATAAATGTCATCTATGTCTATGTAATGAACAAGTTACTTACCTTGGACAGTTCAAGCCATTCAGCCCCGCCGGGATGCCTGTCCATGAAATCGGACAGATCGTAAAGTCCGTCGTGAACGCGCCATAGCCCCTCGGCTCCATCGTCCATGGCTTTCCCCGTCAGCCATTGTATGGTGTCCCTCACTCCTTCGTCCCTCAAAGAGGGGTACTTCAACTGAGGAAAACTCACGTGAGTTTTTTTCTCAGCAGCTCTTTGATGAGCTATCTCTAAATATTCAGAATTCGGAGCCATTATTGTCGCTACTTCCCTAACGTCAGTCGACAATTTAATCTCACGTCTTAGTTCTGGTAATAGTTACATAATTCTGAGTTCAAGATTGTTGTCTTGCTCAATATGTATCTCGTTTAGTCGTATTTTATCAATTCATAAATTAAATTATCTGTGAACCTTTGCTCTCTGTATCGCATTGTTTTCATTTATTATTCCATCAATATACATCGTTTGCTGTTAAAATAAAATACTAGTAATTTAAAATCTGGATTGTATGCAAAAATAGTATTCTAGTCCGGTTCGCTCCAGTACTAAATGAAAAAATTGTATCTGTCACTCCTGTAAATGGCAACGACTCCTACCGTTGGATTCGTCTTGGTGTCCTGAACGTGGAACTGTCGGTCGTCAAGTGCTAAAGTGGTGGAGGGAGGAGAGGAGGGGTAATCAAAGATGGCGAATTTGTACTTTTGTTTTTACGCTGTAATTTGAAAACTAGTGGACCGATTTCTTTGTTATTGATATTATTTGAAAGGTTATAATATTACCTAAAAGACTTTCTTATACATAGAATACGCCAATGCAGCGGCGCCAGTTTCACGTTCAGGACATCAAGACGAATCCAACGGTAGGAGTCGTTGCCATTTACAGGAGTGACAGATGAAACTCAAGTTCTAGAGCACTTTTGGTCGAAAATGAACCGGACTATTCATTATATACAGAATTTGTTTGCTCTTTCTTTCTCTTCTTTTTATTTGTGCGTGTTGTGAACCTTGCGTCAGAATTATTGAGTCGCATAAAAACTTTTGACGTAACTCCTGTCCGTAGGTAGTAGCTGAGACTAATGACTTTACGTGTCTTCCGAAGCACGGAAGAATCTTTCTTTTAGTCGGTGATGTCCTAACCAAACTAGGTAAAGCCTCATAAAGAAAAATTTTCTTCGTCGGTGCTCCACCGGGGTTTGAACCCGCAGCCTCCGTGATGTGATTGGACCGTTTTACCACTCGGCTACGGAGTCTTCTGCTCCAACGAATGGCAATAAAAAGAATGAAATTCAATATATTTAAAAGAGGTTTCTGCGGATTCTTATCGTTCAATTTCATTTCAAAAGAAACTTGCTTTTAGCTGTGCAAATGCAGCGCTCATTTATTTCCTCTCGTTTCATAGAAACCTTATTTCCTCCTCATATTCACTCAGATTTTCCGAGTGAGCTTTCAAATAAAGGAGTATTTCTGTGCTGAGGAGGTCCGTGCACGGATTCGTAATAACAAATTGCTCTATAGTCTGTACCTACTCGAGTAATGCACTTAAATGGGGACTATGTACGTACCTATTGAGGTACATTATACTAAGGTATTTCTTTTAAAGTATAATTTGATAATATTTGCAAATATAGTCTTAATTGTATTATCAATAACAAAGCGTAAAAAAATAAAAAAATGAAATAAAATAAAATTCATTTATTTCAGGTACAAAGTCCCATACAATTACATTATAATAACATTGTTCAATAACATTGTTCCTCACAATATAATATAATACAATAATATAGTATTTCATTACATTAAAATAGATTAAGTAAAGCTGTATCGACTTATTTTTATCATGAGCTTACTTAATGCGTTCCAACACCAAATCTTTATGTAAGCCCTCTCTTATTCCCTCTTATACGGGATGAAAATATAAGAATTATATGATCGCAGATCTTGGTTTTGTGTTGTATATGATCGACCGACCTCATCAACTCTGGTATTAAAAATTATTGAGCTGCTTAAAGGTCTGACCTGACCTGACCACGAAGGAACATGACTCGTGTAACGACTACTTACGCAGATTGCGGCGGCTTTACGTGCGTTCCGAAGCACGAATTTTTTTTCGGGCCATCGTGTGAATTGGCCTGCAGAGTTTTTATCAAACTGGGGAAAAGTCACAAAGTCCCATCTTTTCTTAGACGGTGCCCCACTAAGATTCAAACCCGAAACCTCCGCAATACGGCGAGTGTAAACCACGTGTAAGCAGAATTTAAAAATACTTGTGTTTATTTAGGAAAATAAAAACGAAATATTTATTTATTTATTTATTTATTGAAAAAAGACACGCCATCGGCATTATTACATAACATTTACAATATGTACTAATAATAGGTTTTATACTAGGCAATAAGCCTTTACAGGCATGTACAACACTTAAAATAAACCTAGCGAAATTACTTAAATAATAACAATTTAGAATTAATTCATAAATATAAACTAAGCACTGCACTAAGCACTGCTAATAAAATAATAAAAATATAATAAAATAAAATAAATAAAAACGAAATATAAACAGCAAAGCTGTTTCAGATGAAAACGATGTATTTTCATAATAATAACTAGAAGAACTGGTACGATTTATTATTTTACAAATGAATGTTATAGCGCCATTTTTAATTAAGTTCTCTTATTTTTTATTTTTTTTGGACCTGTTGTTTTTACTAGAGTACTTTTTTCATATCGAGAGTGGTACGTAATAGGTACCTACTTCAGTATTGTTTTATTACAGTACGAACTGTTAACCAGTTTTATTTTACAAATTCCCATTGGTATGAGTGATTTCCTATCGTAGCTAATCAACTATTTTATTTTATTTTATTTTATATTATACTTGGCTTCAACATTTTGTTATTGCCGTACACTTAGCAAGCTTCTAGGTAAATTGTTTGAATCAGTATAATTAATCAAATAACGATATTTTTTAAGAGCATTTATTAACAAAAGTAACGATTTTAATATGATTTATTCGTCCCACCTCGCCGCCGTCCAGACTGCGCAATTTACCAAACCAATTGTAATAATACCTCGTGTCCATTAAATATGACAATGGTCGCCTCAGAATACTATTATGATGTGGTTCATCTCTGTTTATAGAATTGGCAGGAAAGCTGAAACAATATTAGTATTGTTAACCGTAAAAATAAATTACTACTGAAGCAATTTAATTAACAAGCATTCATTACAACCCTTGATTAATTAAATTAATGCGCTAACACACACCTGTGCTTCGGAATATGGAATAAGTAATTGATGTGAAATAATATTTATGATAAATTGAGTATTTTAATGGAAATATTCAATTGTAGACGTGTAAGTATGTGAATTATTTATGAATACCAATTCATAGTCTAGGTTTATGTTTGGCAGAAATATTCGTTTCTAAAAACTCAATTAATATATATTTGGCATTTTTAATTTATTATTGTTATTTGTCAATTGGGATATCAGGCCTGAAAAAAATATTTAATTTACTTTATTATATTTGTTTATTTCTACCCTCTGGCACGTAGTATTAAAAAAAATAACAACTTGTACTTCTTACAGCGTTTTCATAAATAATATAAATGTGGTAATTTCACACTCGGCCATCTGACCCCAAACTAGGCAGAGCCTTTACTATGAGTGTCAGATAGCTGATAGATATAAGAAATATACAACATCCAGACACAAGGCAAAGAAAATTAGTCGAACATTAGTAGGTCGTAATTTTTGAAGAAACATAAACCCGTGTATCGCGTGTAGTGTGAAAACTGTAATTCCACGTCGGAGATTACGACTCGCAACCCGAACATAAGCTGCTTACTGCCTTCATCTTCTGTAGTACAGTACAGTACACCATTGTTTAAATGATACACTCAAGAATGTATTTTTTTTCATCAACATGATGTTGAATGATTTATAATTTAATAGTATAAAGTAACAGGCGTCATCTGTTGAAAAATCAATAAACTAATGATTCAACAGTTCATACCTGGGCTTGTTTCAAAACAGTGAAAAGGTCAGAAAAAAAATTGGAAGTTAAATGTGACGTAAGTAGGTATGCCTATAAGTTTAGAACTTGATACGTATTGGTGTTATTGAATTATTTTTTAAGCAATAGAAAATCATGAAATGATGAGTAAATGAGAATAAACTGCATGACATAAAATAACATTTTCAGCGTTATCTTTCAAATAACTTCATGTCGCATATATTTGGCTTCTGCAGTCAAAATCGCCTCGCTAAGAATGTTTTCAAAAAACTACAACCAATACGAATACGAGTGTACAAACCAAAGGAACTCTCAAAGGATCCGCTTGTAACGGCATTACCTACATTTCGGAGCTCTCTGGTTGCTCAATATTAAAAGAGCGTGAACCGCCGTCTAAGGATGAAGGAAAACATCGGGAGAAAATATGCATGTAACCCGTGAACGAATTCAAAAGCTGTTGTGTGAAGTTTGGTCGCGAGGTTCTCATGTCCCGTGTAAAATAAACCTAGATTATACTTAACCCCTGGAAGAGTAAGTTGCTAAGTTTATAATTCCTATTTTAAATCGTACTTATCGTACTAATAAAATATAATAAAATATAACAACTTCTTACCTTAAGTAACCATGAGTGGAAAATAATTTTAAACTATTTACAGTGTGCATAAAAAAATCACCTCTAGATGGTCATGAACATTTTGTCAAAGTTTATCAATTTACTAAAATAATGCAATCAATAGCAACTACTAATTACGAAGAAAAGGAGAAGAACTCTTTCGGCTCAAGAAGAGTTTTTGCCTTAATATTACTTTATAGAGTAGTAAGTGTGTATAACACCCTTATTTTACCCCAAGTTGCTTTGAAAAATGGATCCTTGGGTTGCCTACTATGCTTCTGCTTCTGCTACGTCGTGTTGGGAATACCGATCGTTTACATGGAGCTGACTGTGGGCCAGTACACCGGGAGAGACTGCATCGACATGTGGAAAATACGCCCTTGCCTATCCCACGTCGGCTACTTCGTCCTTCTCTGGCAAGGTTTTATGTTTATACACAATCACGCCATCGTCTCCATTATTCTCCACTATTTATTTGTAAGCTTCGAAAATCCGCCGCAGTACAACAAATGCGGAAAAAGAGCCCCAAAATATTGCAATATTATCAGGAACAACGAGACTGCTTACACAATATGCATGAGGCATAAAGATCATTCAAAAGACCAGGAATGCACACATCTGTTCATCACTTATCCAGAATATGAGTTTTATAACAACGTATTTTCTGGAGATGATCACGATTTTTACGTCGCTTGGCCTGTATGTGTTGCCTCTACTGTGGTGATCTTAATTATGTTCCTAATTTGCTGTAAAAGAATAACTTCAGTGAAATGGTTTATTTACCCTACGAGTATGTATCCATACATCGGTTATTTACTTCTCCTGATAGGCTGCATGAGACAAAAAGGATTTATATTTTATTACGGGGAGGTAATGGATTTAACATTTGAAAAGTTTAATCGTAATGCACGTTTTTCAACCATGTTGCTGCAGACATTGTACAGCGTAGGCGCTGGTACGGGTATTATATCCAACCTGGCTTCTATGGCTCCTTTCCGTTCACAGTGCTTCTCCCATGCTGTTACTTCTGTGCTAACATCTGCAGCATTTTCTGTAATTACCATAGCTATAACAGCTATGATGGCATGCCCTTATGCATTCGAGTACAATACTGATCCACATGTACTTATAGACCACCCTATAAGCTTTACTTTTATAAAAATACCTAGAATGATTTTTGAATTCCACAACAAGAACTTGTTTCTTTTGCTGTTTTACAGTATCCAGTTGATTCTGGGGGTCAATTATAATGTCGTTGTATTTTTCACGATACTTGAAGTGGTGGCGAAAAGATACCCCGTAGTAGGCAAATACTCAGCTACAGCTACTTTCATGGTTGCAATTATTATGTTTATAATTACCGTTCCAATTTTGGGTAAATATGGAAAGAATGTCTTGGGTATAAATTTTAGAAGAAATGTTTTCTTAGTATCTATATTTTATGCAGCAATGGAGACCGTTGTATTTATGCTTTGGTATGGTTATACTCGATTTTTTGAAGACATACACTTCATGCAAGGCTTTCAGCCTAAGAGCTATGTGAAAGTAGGCTTGATTATTGTAGGTGTTCTATTGATGTATGTATTTTTGCAAGATTTGCTAGAAGTGATGGACAAGAAAAAGGAGGGTCCTGAATTTGTTGGGTATTTGATAATGTTGTCGGGGATAGTACTGCCTGTGGTGATATTGTTGGTGAAGTTGGTGGTGGCGGCGTTTAAGAAGAATTTCATGGCGCAGTTTAAGCTGGATCCGCTGTGGGGGCCGCAGAGTGACGTGTTGCGCAGGAGTCGCGCGATCTTCACAGCGCAGGCGATGACAAAAGAGTATATGTACCGACAATATCATTTACAGGCTGGTGTTGTGGCGAGACAACGAGTCTCTAACGTGCGGTCACCACAATATCCTATGGCGTAATTGAGAGTCATATTAATTAGATATACTAAAAATATAAAGATTGAAGCTTTTGTATAACGTATACTCATGCGATTGTTAGGTACTTTTAGTAAAGTATTTGTATATTATTATTGTTTTTGATTCAGTATGTCAGATCAAAATAAATAATTTTCAGTAAAGTGCTTTTTGTGTTTGTTCAACCTATATTTAATTTAAAAAAATATATATCGTGTTACATTAAAGAAAGCTGGGATAGATTTCTCAATATTAAGTATTATAAAATCCGAAAAGGATTTGAATGGATGGTCGTTCCGCTTTTCAGTTGTAAAATATAAACGGATAAAAATAGGCAGATATTATGCTAACCTACCGTTTCCAATTTGAAAATAATAGTTTAAGGAAGCAATAAACGTGTCTGGCAGTGGCCTAACACCTTCTTATCGAATGCGGTTCTCTGATGTTTGTTCAAACAGCACGCGCAGATACGAGCGAGCGCGCAATCTCAATTACACAACTCAAACTAAACTTCTGTAATCACCAAAACTTATTATTAGTTTAGTAAACCTACTGATCCTTGTAATAGTATTATAAAGTTACATTAATACGAGTAATGTCCCAGTCCGGTGAAGCTTGATTTGTCTTACCTTTTCGACACAAGCATAGGTATATTAAAAAAAAAAAAAAAAAAATTCGAGTAATATTTATTTAAATTTATCTTGTCTATGAAAAAATACCGTTGTGCAAATGCCACCAAAGATACGTTTCCACACAACTTGCACTGTAAATCCTCTAATTTGTTTGTTCACGGTGAACATTTTATTACTTATGATAATTATTATCTATCCACATCTACAATACAATAACAATGCTTCAATAAGTGGTTGCTTGAAACCGATGAAGTTTATTTATTTTAATTATATTTCAGTTATAATAGTGTACTGCTATTATTATTTAATTAAATACCAGCTATTGGCTCACAGGTTCGTGACGATGATACGAGATCACCTTTGCACTTTAAAGAAAAATATTTTTATAGCATATTTTCAACCTTTATTCCTCCATAGATCAGCCAATATATCACGCCATTAAACCCGTTATACTGACCTGCATCAGCACCTTTATTACTATTTTATAATACCTTTTCTAATGGAAAACATAAAATAACCTATGAATGCATTTTATAGCGTCCACCATTGGGTCGTTTTATGAGTTATTCTTTTTAAAGGCAATATTAAAAATATATCTGGTTGCAATAATTATGTTTACTATCCTACAAAAAGCTCTATTATGACTATTTTATATATTTTTTAAATTAATCAAGTCGTTCTTGCGTAAAAATACTTATAATTACCACGCTTAGAAGCTTAAAACAACGTACGTATTTATGCACTACTAGCTTTCCGGGCGTTGCATCTTTTCAAGATATGTTTAAAAAAATACAAATTACTAGCTTTCCGCCGCGGCTTCGCCCGCGTTTTTCCCGTGGTAATGAGGCATTTTCCCGCGGTAAAATCTTGTCCCTATATCCCTAGGTATGCTTATTAAAACTACGCAACGGATTTTGATGCGGTTTTTTTTAATAGATAGAGTGATTCAAAAGGAAGGTTTATATGTATAATACATGCATAATATACTTAAGGATAACCCACAATAACTATTTTCCCGTGCGAAGCAGGGGCGGGTCGCTAATATAACAATAAGAATGGGCTAGCTCTTTGCCCCGCTAACAATTTTCCCGTGGAAATTAGGGATTATCTCGCGGTAAAAGGTAGTCTATGTGTTATTTTGATGTATAAGCTATATAATTAGAAAGTTTCATTAAAATTTATTCAGCAGTTTTTGCCTGAAAGAGTAACAAACATCCATCCATCCATACATATACGTACATTCATCGTCACAAACTTTCGCGTTTATAATAATATGTTATTAGTATTCTTTGGTCGGTGGCCAAGTGGCTAGGCCCGTTGACTTCCGTTCCGAAGTTCGATGGTTCAAACCTCGGCACGTACCAATGTGTTTTCAATTTTCGAATTCATATGTACGTTTATTCGACGCTCTTACGGTGAAGGAAAACATCGTGAGGAAACCTGCACACACCTGCGAAGAAATTCAAAGGTTGTGTGTGAAGTTGACCAACCCGCACTGGGCCAGCGTGGTCGACTAAGGCCTATTCACCCTGGTATCAGGGTAGGCTCGAGCCCCTCGGTGGGGACGTATATGAGCTGTTAACGAATTCTTTATATTATATTACGTTGGAAGCCATACGGAATTAGTACTTTACTTAGATAGGTACGGGAACGGGACATTGCCAAATGTGCGGTGTGCAAACAAAACGTTTCTGTTTCGAAGCTGAGGTACTATCGGGATCAAAGTCAAGTGAAATACAGTGATTTATATAAGCCAAGTGCGAGTTTTTAATTCACGAAATGCGCTCTATATCGACAACGTAAACGTGCATTTAGTATGGAGAAATTTTGCTTCAGCTAACTGTCAATATGGCGTAATTTCAATTCCATACAAAATCGCTTTTACGCTCTCGATATCGAGCACGTTTATTTTGGTTACAATACTCGCACTCGGCACTCAGTGTCATAATATTTACAACGTAAATGAGATTGTCTTTCCGTTGCAAATAGTATCTATATTATTTTCTGTGATGTCTAACATCTTGAATTTTTTAAATCGGAATCCTTTCAGACGTCGTAAGTGAGGCAGGTTTTCGACAATCATTACGGATATGCACTTATCGGTACTAGCAAAATAAACCCATGTTAATGTATGCGTTTTAGCAGATACAATATTTTCAAAAGGGAATCGATAATTTTATTCACTGATTTATGTAGTTCTTATTTGAAAAATTAGATTTTAGTTATCAAAAATCTATTCTCTTTTGTTTTGGATTGTACAACACAACACTACAATTGATGTCCTGTTCGTCTGGGTGTAGTAACGGTTACTCATTCTGTCCCTTTTCTTTCACCCTTTAAAATGAACCCATTTGTTGTACTGACAGTGAACCTGGTGTAAGCCTGTTTTTTCGTGCGAGACGAATTGACATTTTTCCAATTTTCTTACCAATTGTTACTAGTATAGGTACATGTGCTACCAAAGTATTACTTTTAAGATGGATTGAGTGATGCGAGTACGTATAGTATACTAACATCAATTTCGTTGATATCAATGGCATATTTTTTAATTACTTACCTAGATAATTATTTATCCACCTGGACAAATAAATATTTGCTCACAAAAAGAATACATATACGAGTTCATTTAAGACAAGAATGATGATAAGATAATCATTGATTTTAACCAGCTATTAATGAAACGAAGCAATTTTTATACAGATACTACCAGCCTATAAAATTCATTTTCCTACTCTTGATGATATAATATCAGGAAAATCTTTTTAAAATTTTACGCCAACATGAAAGACGTTTAGTAAAACCCTCTTCCCCTCATATTTTAACTGGAGTATGCTTGAAGCGTGTTTTCAATAAGCAGAGGCTTCGAACACCGGCCGGCTGTATGCCTCTCGACCTAATTTTCTCGGGTTATCATCGCTTCTTATCTTTCTTTTTACATCTACTTTTCACAACTTTGTCTTGTAAAAAGAATTATTCGGGAACGAAAGCGATAATTTATTAGTTTTCGTCGCTTAACGTCGCTGCGTTCAACCTTGGTGGGAAAAATGTTTCACTTTATACCAACACTACCTTTTCGCCGCGGCACCCTCCGCGTTAACAGTTTTTCCCGTAGAAATGAGGAATTTTTCCGCGGTTTAGTATCATTAGTACTAGAACTATGTTGCTGATAAACAACTATTTAAATTTCACGTCGTATTATAATAACATTGTCATAATATTTGTAAACGAGTTTCAATTTCAAAATGACTTTAGGCGGTACTCATAATATAGAGAAGATGTGCGAGTATATTTTTACAGCAATTTCCACCAGGCTACTTTATTCTGATTATACTTTTATTTATTTTCTACTCCAAACGAATGTTTTAAAATATATAAATTCAATGTGCAATGAATACCAAAATTTAATTTCGTTTAATCAGCAGAATCAGGTCAATTAATTTTTTTGGTAATCGTATAAACATTATAAACATATTTTTATCCTTTCAGAATACGGGAAAAATATGACTATAAATTAGTTCAAACTAATTCCAGTGGAATTCGTTTTTGGTATTGAATTAAAATAAATAAATAAATAGGAGTGGACATCTTACATACGGCCGTCTGATCCCAAACTAGGCAGAGCCTGTACTATGGGTGTCAGACAGCTGCTATACATACATACATTATATAAATATACAACATCCAGATACAAGACAAAAACAAGTGCTCATCACACGAATGTGTGAGTGGGATTCGAACCCGCCACCCTGTGCTTCGAAGGCAGACATATTACCAACCAAGACGTAGGTCAATTGGAATAAATCCTTTTAGAAAAAGCAAGCTATGAAAAAAAAAAAAAAACATTGAGTTTAATATATTATACAAGTTACTTCCACCTCCCAACACTATTCCTACCCTTTGATACTGGGAATCTTCCTTTCACGGTTATAATGGGGTTAACGCCACGCTATGCAATTTCTCACTCGTGCGCCGTTTGATCTTCGAGCTTGAAAAGCGTGAGTCCTCACAAGGCTTGTCAAAGAAGTCTTTCTGTGGCGTTCTCGGCAAGCGAAGCGTAGTGGGAAATGAGGGTGGCTGCGGAATCGTACCTACTTGATTTTTCCTTTTAGCTGTTACTTTTTGTTTTTATTCTATATTACTAAGGAATGTAGTCGATAATTTTCTGTCACTGTACTGTTTGACTTTCCTTTAAATGTGACGTCAATGTGACCTCAGATCAGAATAACGATAGTACCTACATAGCGCGCAGGTTTTCTTAGGTCTAGTCCTGGGCGTCCTATTGATATTTTTCTAATTTGTCACACGCAGGCACATAGCCAGAGATCAACCAAAACATCCTTTCCATTGACAGATTCGTGGACCCTGTAGCCTAGTTGGTAAGTACGTCTACCTTCGAAACACAAGGTCGTGGGTTTGAATCCCGCCTAGGGCAAACATTCGTGTGATGAGCACTTGCCGTGTGTCTGGAAGTTGTATATTTATATATGTAAATATGTATATCAGCTTAGCTAGCTATCTGACACTCATAAGCCCTGCCTAGTTTGGGGTCAGATGGCCGTGTGTGAGATGTCCCACATATTTATTATTATTATTAGACTTTCTAATCCAACAAAAATATTTTTATCACACCCTGCAGTAAAACTAAATCAATTTTGTTTATCGTAGTCTGCATTTGCCCATGTGTTCACAATCGTTTCGGCTTGGCGCGTTTCAATAAACTGTAATAGCGCACAAAACTTCAATATGAACCGAACCGCGGTGCTCTGCCGAGTTAAGTCTATGTTAGGAGTTTGTACCGGAGACGAATATCGAGAACCGGTAAAAATCTTCAGTGATTTTTGGTGTGGTTGTTAAGAGGTTTTACCTTTAAAATCTTTAGATTGGCCAATTTTAGTTTCAATACTATTTAGAAAAATACTATAACAGAATATAGTTTTGAACCAATCAGATTTTAATGTATACTTTCGATCAATGAAGTATTTAACTTCATTTTAGACATCTGATGATGATGTCTATCTGTATGTTTTTTTATGTATGTGTAATTTTATTCTTTGTTTTGAATGTTAATTGTGTGACATGTCTATGTGTGTTTTGTATGAAGCAATAAACGTTTTACTTACTTACTTACTTACATCTTTAATAAGTTCTAACGTTCTAACTCTACGTTCTAAAAGTTAAAGACTTTATTACGTTTGAAAGTTTAGAATTTTAGTCACACTTTATAAAATAAAACTGTAGTGTAGAGGTCAAAAATATATAAAAATATTCTAAAATCCCGAGTCAGGGGAATGTAAGACGAGATGGAGAACATTATATCCAGATTTTATTTCGAATTTTTTGTATCCCTGTTTGTCTGTTTGTACGATTGGATCGAAACTGTTCGGCCGATTTGAATGAAATTGTGCATGGTGGTACGTTATTATATTCGGTCAACATTTTAGATAGTTTTTACCGCGGGAAAATATCTTATTCTTACGGGAATCTGCACGGAAAAGTCAAAAAAATGAAGCGAGCATAGCTCTACTGTGTGTACTAAATGTACTCGTAAAATCAACTACAAACAACAGATCACAATTTAGGTGTCTTCCTTCATAGAATAGTTTCACCGGTAAACCTCTGGAAGTTTTTCGGAGAAGACCTCTCCGGTGCCAGGCAACCTCTATTACCGAGTATTTACATTCTGCTCCGGTCTCAACGACGATACAAGTTTTTTATACAATTGCTTTTATTGCGTGGGTTTTTCGATTGATTTTGCAACGCTTTGTTGTGGAGAAGAATGGAGACTTGTATTTGCGTATATTTAAATGGTAGTTTTGATACATTTTATTGCAATTTTATTATTTTTTAGCGTAGGTATAAGAGAAAAAGAATTTTATTGGGTGATATTATTCATACTCCGGGATAAGGAGTCATTTTAGATAATACTTGTAGTATGTATATAAAGTATGTTCATCTACTTATATTCTAATATACGGTAAAATGACTTCAAAAGTGCTTATTGATGAATAAAATTCTGCGTCAAATTTATTTTTCCGAGACCAATAAAAAACTTAGTCTTATTTATTACGCTCTAAACATCAAGATTTCTTCTCTCGTGAACTATAATCCGTCGGAATCCGGTGAATCCTCTAATAGAAGCATTCCTCTCACGAGTTTCGCATTACGGTAAACGGTGTAGTGAAGTCACCAGGGCGCGACTTCCAAACTCCCGCATTGGTATTCGCTTCTCATCCCCAAGAGTGGCGAGGTGACGAAGTTTCAGAAAGTTTTCATCGGTTTTAAAAGTATCCATTTGATACCCATCGTCTCCTTTAGCTTGTGTCTGCAAATAAGCTCCGTTGGTGTAGCTTCTATTACAGCCGAGTGGTTAAACGCTCACCTCACTTTGTAACGAGGTGCATTGCAAGTTACCTCGTTGCCTCGTTCCTACCTCGTTTCTCATCGAATTTACTATTTCTTTTCCTCTAAATTTGAATATTTAATTATCGAATTCACTCGTTTTTCATTTGTCATTTTCATTCATTATTCTATATACTTCTCGATCAGGCCGTCTCCTACTCGGCCATTTTCATAATGTGCATGACTTTCATATTTCCCTAAAGCTTGCATCAGTGTAACTCTGTAATTTGTAAATAAACCAATGTACTCAGTGTCAGTGTATTCAGTGCAGTTTCATTTCGAAACGCTCAGGCAGGAGTTTCTAGCTCCTCAACTCTTACCTCGTCGAGCTTACCTTAACTTCAACCTTGCGATCACGCCTGAGGGCCGCCCAGGACCAAGGCGAGCCGCCGGCGTGACAACTTTACCAAGGTTTCGGGTTCAAATCCCCGTGGGCAGCAATCTCATAAATGTCACTTTATGAGACTTTTGTCTCGTTAGTTTATTGCAGGCTGAATTACCTGATGGTCAAAATAGAAAAATGAATTATTCCGATAGAGATGTCAACTAGCTGAGGTGGGAAGGGGGTTGTCTCGGGGTTGTGTTTGCTCTGAAGGACACGCAGCTATTTTCTTTTGGTTGAATCTAACGGAAAACAAAGATATCTCAGTGACAAATCACTGAGGTGTTGACAGGATCATGTAGCCTTATATTACGTATCTATACTACAAAAAAAAACTTTCAGAAAGCTCGTTAAGATGTTGTTGTTATCTAAAGATGCGGTGATTTGACCTTGCAACTCACACGAAAGAACAAGAAGAAGTCCCGGTGTCAAAACCTTTCGAATTTGTGAGAACTCTACGAGGAATTCTTGTATTATGCAAACTCGCTAAGGTCATACTCGTATTCCAATTCGTTATCAGCGCCTATACGTCCCTTGGATTGAAGAGAACTTAACAGGTTTAGTCGACCGAATTGGTCTAAAGAATTAAACATTGTGTAGGTAGTAGATGTGTGCAGGTTTCGCTCTCGCTCTAATAGAAAACTCAGTAAAACTTATAGTGATGGGTAAAATAAAAAGAACGAAAATTTTATGTATAAATTTAAATCATTTTACTCGTAAAAGAGAGATAGAATTTACGAGAAATAATAAAAAATCTTCATTAAATGGCATTAAGAGCGATATTTTTATTAAATGACTTTATTCATTACTTACCGTCCGTGCAATTTATATAGTTCAGCAAATAAAGAGAACTACTTATTTATTTTATGCCCGAGGTGAGGTGAAATAATTTATTAAAATACACTTGTTTTTTTTTTAGGAATTGCTGACTCTGAATTAAATAAAGTAAATTGAGTTTTAATGAAACACAAAGATGGAATTAGAGATTTGGTTTACTTAAAACGGTTATTATAAGTATAAAAGTCAATGATCGTCAGGTTGTCAATTTATTTTCAGCCAATACTCTGCGATAGAAACGGCGCAAAATATCACCATACAGAGAGATCCTCCATTTCCCCCCTTTCACTATGCAACCTTAAACTCAAATGAATGCCAACCTACATTTGAAAATTGATCAAGAAACCCTTTTAAAGGCCTGCGTAGCAAAGCAATGTGATTAAATCTGTCATAGAAGCGCTTATTGCGGCTTTTAATCGGCTTACCGTACAACGAATTAATTTGTTTAAGTAATTGAATCCAAATCGGTCTTATTGGTACAAAACATCTTTGTGACTATTCATAGCTTCCAAATCTTTTGGAGCTTAATCTGTGCTATGAATAAAATAAATGTTTTCTATTTATAAATTTATTTTTGCTCCGAAATACTTATCTCTCCATGAAGTAGATAGAATAATAGATAGAGAAGGTCGTGGTAACACAATAGATGCAGTGGATGCAGGGCGAACAAGGACTAGTACTAGGCCCGGTTTACCATAATATTAGGGTTAAGTTTATTTTTTACTAAGGCACATGTGCGTTTTTGTCACCTTTTTTTAGAGAAATGCATATAAGTAACATACAGAGGGATAAGTAAGTGAAAAGGAAAATAATATTCTGGAACATTATCACGAGAGAAAACTCAGAATGCTTTTAGCGCGTTGGGGTTGCGGCCGTAGTCGTCTGTGCTGTGGAGATAATGATAACGTCACATACTTTCGCTACATCTTTGGATTTCCCATTTCAGTCGGCAGAAGTCTACCACATCTACGACTTTTATACGAAATATCAAGTTTAGATGGAACTCAAAAATTGTTTAAATTAAATGGATCGTTTCACCAAGAATAATTTCACGTGAATTCGTACGTACGCCCATTGACGAGTTTGCTCTTTCTAAACCGTCTCGCACAAGTTTGTCGCGAAATACACGCCCTTTTCTATAAAAGTACTCATCTCAGTTAGTTTTAGATTGTGACGGTTCCACGGATAATGCCAAAGCTGAATCGGAATTTTACTTTTTTTTAGAATTTGATCATCGAATCAACAGTTTTTACAACTTAGTTAGTGACCTGTCCTGCTAGCCCTGCCACCGGTTCTTAGCAGGACCTAATGGACGCCTCACACAATGCAGTTAAAGTGGCTAATTACTGGGTCGCAAAAATTTCAGGTTTGTCATCGACTCGCAAAGAAGAAGATCGAATCGACATTATAGAAATATATTAAGTACCTAAATAATATTGCTCAAGTCCCTCGGTGGGGACATATAAGCGCTGTTGACGATGACCTACATTGTATCTAAATAGGTATGAGCTAAATTACTTTATCTGAAGGGGCAACAAATGGGGTTTCAGGGTATAGATACGTCCCGCGCAATGAGAAGAGGGTCCGAGTCTGCGAGCTATGTGTTCCAGTTCGTTGAGGAGGGTCTCAAATAAATCAAAGTGCCCTTTCCCAGCAAGGCGGGGTGCCTTACACAGACTCCTCATTATCAACACAAATAAACGTCGCTGATAACTGCACCACACAATCTATCTACATAATATACAATATATTTTTTATAGTCCTTTATTGTTCCCTTCTTTCTCATTCCACTGTTCTCGGAGTAGACCCCGCTATTCTTTTTCAAAGGCTTCTATATGGTTGCGCCATCAATTTTAAGCTTCCCTCATCTACGCTGGCTATCGAAGTTTTCTCATGTCAGTGGTGACGTTTATCTCTTGTATTGTTTTTATAATTTTCTTTATTAGCATATGGGTCATATTCAGATGGACTGATTACACGAAGTTATCGCCTCGTGTTCTAGTTCAATGAAAAGTATAGTGTAAAAGGGCATCCCTAAGAAACTACACAAGGATTGCATTTTTTCAATGTTGTTTCAGTTATTTATTTCATGTCAGTCCACCAGGTGTACCAGAAATTACTTTGCGCGGGGGTCACATCTCTTCTCTTTTAGACGTTTGCCAATTTGGTGGATAAAGTTAAAAGGATATGTAAAGCAGATTAAGCAAATAAAAAAAAATGTTACAAATTAGCGAAAAAGTGCGTTACCAGGAGCACATGAGTCAGGGAGGGGCTCATCGATCAGGACCACCTTTTTCGCGTCATCTAACAGCTGATCTACAAATCACCTCATTCATTGGTGCTTTCGATTTTCTTACGTTGCGAGTTTAACCCTTTTTTATCGTATCCCCAATTTGTTCTACGTGAGGGAAAATACAAAAGCATCCATTTCCGGGGTGGCCACAGACTGTATAATCTTGGCTGTGTTTAAATATTATATTCAAGGTCGAGGTGACTAGGCAATTATACCTCGACTTTATCATTGCTTTCAATCTAGTGAGACAGGGGTATATACCATCTTTTATTGTGCCTACGATACATACCTATATTCCTACTTTATTGACACCAAAAGTAGAGATATAGATTTAGAAAATAATGATTAGCTTGCTGCTGAGGTAATTTATGTATGACCGTCGACATAATAACATAGGACAAAAGACCTAGCTACCCATAGCACAAGGTATCGTAGTAAGAGGGCTAAGGACATATTTGTAAGATATGTGGTGAATAATTTCTTTTCCCTCTATCTTTGCTAGGTGCACCAGCAATTTATCAAAGAAGCTGGTTGCTAAGAAGATTATCCTTTAAAGCGTGGTCTTGGTATTTGATAGTCTGTGGTCTCGACACTGGCCACTACACCTTTTTCTTCTCAGGCTCCCTTATCTATGTTTATTACATAGATCGTTTCCTCAATTGCCGGTGGCGCGGAATGCATGTGAAATGAGACCTACATGTTTTTACGGGGCTGAATCAACCCCATGATCTTTGGTTCTGTAAAAAGGGGTGTTTTTAAATCGAATTCACCCCATTTTTTTTACATTCAGACTATAATAAAGCTGGTATAAGTGGTTTTAATGATATCAAATTATTAACAAAATATTACCTACTTACAATATCTAACAACAAGTAATTTGAAATTCTACCATTGATTCCCACTCCATCCCAAATCAAGCTTCTATTCGTCCATATTTAGCAGGCAAAGTTAATTTGGCGGATTAACATGAAAATGGGCAAAGCGAGAGTGGGACAAAGTCGCGGCAATTACGACCAAATGTGAATGTGACTGGAATAATTGCCGGCAATAATGGAATAGTACCTAAAGGAGCGAAGTGTTGCTATGGCACTATTAACAGGCGTTCGTTTGTACGGGACTGGACTATAGAAATGAGCGTTATCTGTATCATGGATCAAACTTATCTTGTGTTTATCGGCTTCTAATGACCTCTGTGGCCGAAGGTTAAAACGGTCGCCTTTCATTCGTACATTAACACTATTATTTATTTTACAGAATGCGCCAATGGTTATATGAATATGTACCAGCTTGATCCAGCAGAGCAATTTTAAAAGTCAATTTATTCTTTCATAGTAAAAGAAGGACTCGAAATTGAGAAAAAATCGTATAACATTATAATTTTTTGCTAGCCCTGTAAAAATACTTAATCCAAATCCCAGAGCAGATTTTAAAATAAAAGAAACGAGTATCTAATTAACATTCTACATTTTTGCGCTGGAAATGAGCATAACAATAATGAACACAAAATGCGAAAAGGCATTTGGTGGATCTAATCAAAAGGCAATTAATATTTAAATCCTCGGCTTACATTTTTCCATTAGGAGTAATTCTGCAAATTGTCGTATAATTTGCGATTAGTTGTGTAGTCGAGGCACGTAATAATTACTGAGCCCTGGACGCCCCTAATGAAAAGGTTTTAACTTGTGGATGGAAAGTTTTCCGGGCGGCGGCGGAGGGGCAAGAACCTGATGATCTGATTTTAAAAAGATTAAATTTTACCTTTCGTTTTATCAGTCTGCATTGATACAAAATGTATTTTTAAAATACATGTTTAAAAAAGTAGTTGTTAATAAATTAAAGATTCTATGTTTCACCACACAAGCACACAAGAGCGGCATAAAATGTACGAAAAGACACTAATTCCTTTCACTTTTAAATGTGAGTGCATCTATTCGAGTTACTTCCTTCGGTGCATAATCGCCTTAAGATATCTTACTTAATGAAATTGTATCTGTATTACAATAAAGGAGGAATTTAGATTTGTTGTGAAAGAAAAAATTCAAGCAATAATTTTATTTCCTGATTACCATTAAATCATACTAATATTATAAAAAAAAAGATTTGTATTTATGTGTGTGTGTGTGTGTGTATGTTTGTAATGAATAAACTCAAAAACTACTAAACCGATTTCAAAAATTCTTTCACCATTAGAAAGGTACATTCACCCTGAGTAACATAGGTTACCTTTTACCGCGGGAAAATGCCTCATTCCCACGGAATAAACTGTTAACGCGGGCGGAGCCGCGACGGAAAGCTAGTAGTAGATAAACTAATGAACATCTCGACTCTCTCTTGATACAATATTCCAAAAGTTAAGATCACGATAGTTTTACTCCCCAAGGGCTGATTTCCTGAAATTTCAGGAAAAATTAATATTCTTTTCACGTGTATCAGGTTTCTCAGAAGCTTGCAAGTTAACACGTTACGTTACTGATCGCTGACGGCTGTGAACATAATTAATTTTGTACTTTCTTATTATTTTTTTCTTTCTTTCTTTCTTTATTATTTGGTAGCCGCTGTCACAATAATTGATTATCACAAAAAATAGCACACATAACGGTTATCAATCAAGAGATAAAAAAAATAAATCAAGGAAAGGTAAAAATTTAGAAAAAAAACTTTGAATCTTCCTATCTCCTAAACTATCAATAATCGCGGAACATACATGGGGTTGATTCAGATACCCCTCAATATAAGGCATCTAAATTTTCCTTTTGGACGTCAATCAATGGGCCACCCTGTATAACAAAGTTTACTTACACGTAAATTTTCAGTAGGTAGGCTTATTTAGGCTAGGCAAGCTTGAAACAAATCTTATAATTCAATTGTAGTATGACTAATTTTGTTAAATTTCTGCATTTAATCTAATAATTCTCTCGGCCTCTGAAAGTTATAAATTATTTTTTATGCAACACATTTACTGAGTATCAAAGCAGAGTTTGTTGAAAATAATTAAAAATAATTATAAGTCTTTACTCTGCATTAAATCATAGCGGACAATTAGGGTTTATTTTATGAATTCTGTTTGAGATAGTATAAACTAATTTACTATTCTTTTCATGATAGTATTCACAGTTCAACTTCTGCAAAAACCATTAAAAATGTATTCGTTTTTTAAAACAAAGTTTTCCATTATTCACTATGCAAGAGCTTGAAGTAAAAAGAAAGGAGTAACAGTCTCTATTATGCAGAATCTCTTCACTAAGCAAAATCAAGAAGTGAATTAATAAGGTTAAACCCTTTTTCATGTAGCAGCGAGGGTAGTTGCGTCACTCAATTTGTCTTGTGTGACCTTCGTTCTTTGTTTAGACATGGCACCCGGTGACCCCTGTCTTGTCATGTCAGTCTCGTCTACTCTTAAAAGTGGATTTCACAAGTACCTAAAGCAATTTGCTGTTGTTAAACATAATATTCGTAATTTGTTTTGGAAAAATAACACTTTTGAAATGTTTGCTTATCGGTTGTCTATTGCTGGTGTTACAATAATTGAGCCGCTTCAGGCATCTGACACGACACCTAACGACTAGTCTAATTTACAACGTCTTTAAATGCCTTCCGAAGCACGGAATCATTTTTCTTTTCGGACAATCACTGTGTAATAAACTCTTTGTTTAATCATTTATGTACCTCTTCAAGAGAACTATAGGTCAGGAATCAAATTTTTGTCTTTGTACCACTAATAAATGTGAAATATTTTTTTTTTAAAGAAGAAATAAACCGCTGATGTCAAACCGTTATCTACATGTTCAAAAGCAACAGCGGTAGCTACTAACTACGCTTATGATACTCGTAAATTGTAATTCACTGGTGAAAATAAAGTACCTAAGTACTTAAAAGTTTGACCGCACTCATAATCCCAGGCCAAGTGGCAGAGCGATCAAGCCAAAGATGTAATTATCCTGATCTGCCCCATCAAGCCACCAGTTTGGTGCCTAATTCACAATTTACTGTAAAAACCCTCATTTTCTTAATGAAGTCTGCCAAACTGGAATATAGCTGCCTCGACTCTGATGACATTTTAAAGGCAGATCGAATCAACATTAAGCAGATTCTAATAATTTTCGACTCATATTTATTGTTTATAAGTACTACTTACAATAGAAGTCAACTCAAATTATTATAATTTGTGTAATCACATAACTAGTATTTACGACTATTTGGGGTGGAGATTGGTTATAATCAAGTGTTATTTCTATGTTGGCATACAAATAATTAATAAGTTTTATAAATAGATAAAATCCTTAAATATTGTACTAAAACTTACGTATCGTCGTTTGTTCCGTAGCGTTGCATTTAACAAAATCAAGGACAACTACAGTATTATTTGTCAGGATAAAAAACACGAGCTTTCAGTCTATATCGCTCTCAAAAGCACTTCCGTGACCACAGATGTAGAGGGCCCGTTCGTTGCAGTCAGCCATTCAGATAGATCTCATGTTGATTCAAGTTTTTTGTTTGTTCCTAGTCACTTCCCTCTCCGGATCGCTTCTAATTATAATAAATGGCTACTTTTATAATGTTTTTATGTTCTGTAATATTTCCATATTTTTATTTCAAAGCATGCCGCTAAGTGTATATCTATCTGCGTCGTTCATAAGCGCTATTGGAAGATGTAGTGTACCATAAATCACAGTATTATCGAGGACGCCGCGCTCCAGTGACCAGGCTTCATTGCGACCGATATTGGATAGAACGACATTTTATAATAGCCCCCTTATTGAAGCTTTAAAATTGCATCATTGTAAAATAAAATTATATCATCGTCATGTCTCCACATCACTTTCCCTGTCCACCGTTTCCCTGCACGTTGATTCATAATTATGTCGCATATAACTGTCAAAATTCTTTCAGGAACCAGCCATATTGATTTTTTTCCAGTGGACGAAATCACAGACTATGTAGATGATACTATGAATTTAAACGAACGAAAAAGATGTCTTGTCCTGCGTGATAGTTGATGCTACCCTGGCTGATTTATCAACCCGCCTTACGATACTCACAAGAAGAGTAGGGTTAGTTAGGGTTTAATTCTAAATTAGGACAGGAACTACATTATAATATTTATCCTTATTGTATAATATTCACAATATACAATATATTCTGTCTATGAATCGTATCAGCCGAATTTTTAGACACTTATTTGAGTTGTTCAAAATATGAAAACTTTAAACAACTAGAAACATGTTTGGCATGTATGTCTTGCTAACTTAAGTGCTTGTCTTACAGAAAATACAGCAAAATGGATATTCGATAAGCAAGTTTGTTAGAACTTTTCTATACCACACGGCGCACAGTTGAAGTTCCCATATTGAATTTTTGTTACATAACTAGCTCTATAAAAGGTAGTTTACAAGTTAGGGCGAATGTTTCCCATCTAGAAGCACCAGTTTGATCTTAATCACGTACGGACTCTAATTTGTCTATAGAATAATAAAACTGTAAACGAGGTGAATACAGCGAGGATTTTTTTAAAATAAACTCTTTGAGGGCGTTTGTATAGGTACGTTAGTAGTAGCTAAAATAGTTACTGCGTAGGTATAATAGATAAATATAATATTTTCCATACCTAAACTACAAAAATAAAATATAATATTTTCCATACCTAAAGTAAAAAAATCTTCAATTCCTGAAGTCTTTTCTATAGAATCTTTAAACATGGACTGACTTATATAAGAAACTGCTGAAAAACAAATGAAATGAACTGGCCTATACTTAGACGTATTGTTAAAATGATTACCGAGCCAGTTATATTCAGACTGTGTGCAACTTAAGGTTAGTTTTATTTCTCCATTATTTTAATTGCCTTACAATGTTTCTAAAGGAATTTTATACAATAAAGTTTTAAGCGCCATTAAAATGCATTTTTATCATTTATAGTGGGTACTGCTGAATGACTCGTATATTATTATCATAAATTAAAAAAAAAGATTGTAAATGAGTGACTTTTGATTTTTAGTTAGTGGGTAGATCAAGAAAATAATTATCAGGTATATTCTAATAATTATATACCCATAATTGTTGTCCATTAGACTACAGTGGCATTTCATTTTCTTATCTAAATAAATAAGATCAATTCCGGAAAACAATGTAGGTATTATTTTCTGTCGTGTTGCGAAAACCCGTTTTAATTTACATTTTCACGAACTTGTCGGCGGCGGCGTGTGGAAAGTGTTGTAACGAAAAGAAAGTCATTTATTATCCTTTATCTTCACTAAAATCATAAAAAGTCATAAGTAGTTCTGTACTTATATCTGCGCTAACTTCACCACTATCAATTTATCAAAACCTCAGATTCAACTCCGGATCCATCAACACTTTCCTTGCTCAACTCTCCTTAAGATAAAGTTGGTACGAAAAGTCATCCTTAAGAAAAACACGCTAAAGGACCTTTACTAGGTTTTATGTAGGAGTTTGTGATGTAGAGTACTTTTTTCGTTCGCAAAAATATTAGGTACTCGATGCCCTGTAATATAACTTCTCTTGAGGTTATGGATATAATATATTTTTTATCAATTATGCAGATTTTTGACAAAATTATGGCATTCAAGATTATAACTCATTTATGAACTTCATCATCATCATTAACAGCTCATATATTATGTCCCCACCGAAGGGCTCGAGTCTGCCCTGAAATCAGGGTGAATAGGCCTTAGTCGACCACACTGGCCCAGTGCGGGTTGGTCAACTTCACCCACAACCCTTGAATTACTTCGCAGGTGTGTGCAGGTTTCCTCACGATGTTTTCCTTCACCGTAGAGCGTCGAATAAACGTACATATGAATTCGTCAATCGAAAACACATTGGTACGTGCTGAGGTTCGAACCCGCGAACTTCTGGAAGTAAACGGGCCTAGCCACTTGGCCACCGACGCTCTCCTTCGCTTCATGAACTAATGAAATAATCTTTTTTTTTTAAATTAATTTTTATAATTTTATAAATAAAATAGTCTGTGATTAAATAAATCACTAAAATTTATCCGCTAATTCAAATTCTGTTTCTCTAAAAATAACGTTTAGATATCATATTCATCATCTCAGCCTGTAGACGTCCACTGCTGGACAAAGGCCTCCCCCAAGGATCTCCACAATGATCGATCCTGCTTGGCCCGCATCCAGCGGCTTCCCGCGACCCTCACCAGATCTTCGGTCCACCTCATGGGGGGCCTGCCCACACTACGTCTTCCGGCGCGCGGTCGCCATTCAAGAATCTTTCTGCCCCAACGGCCGTCGGTTCTACGCGCTTTAGATATAACCGGTTGTAATTAATAGAATTTGATTAATCAATTTAAATACTAAACCAAACAAAACTATTTCAAAGTTGCTTTATCTAACCATGAAAGTAGATTGAATCTTCTCAGAGTTAAGCAGGTGCGTGACTATAATTCACTTTTATAATACCACTAGCTTTCCGCCGCGGCTCCGCCCGCGTTATCAGCTTTTCCCGTGAGAATGAGGCATTTTCCCTCGGTAAAAGGTAGCATGTTACTCAGGGTGAATGTAGCTTTGTAAATGGTGAATGAATTTTTCAAATCGTTCAGTAGTTTTTGAGTTTATTCATTATAAACATACACACAAAAATACAAATCTTTCCTCTTTATAATATTAGTATGATTAGGTCAGCAGTGGAAGAGTTAATTCATCTCATCATCCACGACCATTTCTCTCTCCAGACCTCTGTGAAGTTAATGAGTCTGTCTTAGTATTCTTATTATCCTATATCTCCATACATTTCAGTGGCACTGAGCGATCATCTCCCTTCCTTTTCTTATTAAATGACTGAGCTTCCGTTTTATTTCCTAGTTGGGATATCCTCATTATTTTTACAAAGTGAAGCGCAGTAGTAATATGGACCTTGTGCTAGTCCTATTAAGTTACTATTTTCCGTGCAGGGCGCAAGTGGCAGCTTAGCAAGCATGCACGCACAGTCAATAATTAATGCATATTTGTATTGCGGACTTTTGTGTACCTTGCTTTAAACAAAATTTTCCAGAAATAAAAATTGTCGACAATTCTATGGATCTTTGATTTTATTGTAGTTTTTAAATAAATCGTTGTTGCGGTTGTAAAAAAATAATTTTGATGGGATAGTTTGTATGAAAATATTTTATTTTTACGTTTCTAAAAAACCTTTTTTGGGAAAGTTAATTAAAACCGTTGGTTGAGCATGTCCTTTACATATTGACTAAGCTGCCTCTTACATCCTGTAGGTACTTACATAGACATATAATATGTTTATATAGTGATAATTTATTACATTTAATAAGGTAGTTTGAAGGTTACAAAGCAATTGCATTATTTATAGAGACCAAGTCACTTTTTGCGGATTCAAAGTTGGGCAAACTTTAGATCCCCCAATGAAAAAAGTTCGAGGGGAATGGTTATGTTAATGTCATATTTTAACACCTGGAAACGAGCTGCATGATTTATTAGAGATATGAAAAGTTTTGTATTTGTACATGATGTATCTTTATAAACTTACGAAAATACCCTTTGAAAAAAATAAATAAGCGCTGTTAAAAGGAAAATGTAGATACTTTAAATAATTTGATTTTATTCTGTTTAAACAGGATAGCGTAAAAATTTGATTTTGTCATACATTTTGTCTGGTCTGGAAGTCCACATCAAATGGTCCCAGCACTATTTCATTTAATTAAGAAAATAACCGACAGTAAAATTCTTCCGCGCGTTGGCTGATATAATCAGTCGTGAAGAGCTCATAAAAACCAATAAAAATAAAATGAATCGTCTAATAAATTGAAAAAACGCGAGTCAGTGGAGAGCTCTCACGAGGCGCATAAAGTTAACAAATT
This sequence comes from Teleiodes luculella, assembly GCA_948473455.1. Taxonomy (NCBI): domain Eukaryota; kingdom Metazoa; phylum Arthropoda; class Insecta; order Lepidoptera; family Gelechiidae; genus Teleiodes; species Teleiodes luculella. Next base: position 15,515,933 of record OX419589.1, read on the forward strand.
GCCCCGATTCCGACGCGTGGCGCGCATCGACGCGGCTGTTTTTCAGCGAAATGACATAGAACGAGCGCTGACGACCGCTAACTACGTGTTTACGCTATCTTCACAACTTTTATTACATATCGTACGTCATCATTGTCAGAGTACCTATAGATAGAGGTAGCCATTGCGACCAGAAAAGGAAATTTTGGAGATCGCCTCCTACTTTTAATTGTTAGTCCACTTGATTGTTTGGACTTACATCGCCTTTTTTCGTTATGATTTTCATTCATGTTCCCATGCTTTTCGGGCAGGACATAGTTTTTGTCACAAAGCTTAAGAGGCGATGCCATACTCGTATCAGTTTGGAGATAATTTAATATGTCCACCGTTGGTTGGTAGGATATCTCCACAACGATAGATCCTGCGCTGCCTATGACCCTCACCAGATCATCAATCCACCTTTTGGAGGGCCTGCTAATGCTATGCCTTTCGGTGCACGGTCGAAGTCTTTGACGAACCTTCAACATCATCGATCGTTGGTTGGATGCACAATTTTATATTGGAAATATTGTTGTATTTTTTTTGTTTTTAAGGGAAAATTATTTGTGATCATTGCTAAAATCCTTACTTTTTCTTTTCACCCTATATGTAAATAAAACATTAGACACATATAACCAACAATAAAACACATAATACTTGTACCTACTACAATACTTTCTCATAAACCGATATCAAGACAATATTGGTTCAGCGTTTTAGTAGATTACGTTCCTCGTCAAAGCATTACGCACATCATTACATTACCGTCGGGAAAATATTAGTTCCTCCATCTTGGGTTCTCGAGATGTTGCTTGTGTTAACGAAACACTTTCCTATTGTATTGGAGAGGAAAGCTTTGCCGAGTTAATCGCGGAATCTTTGTGACTAATGTCGGTGTGTTTGTTGATGTCAATTGTTCTGATTTGGGGGCGTATATGGTATTTGGTATTCGTACGTAGGTTTTTATTATTTCATTGATACTATTTATTTAGTAGTTACTTACATCACACCATATATTTCTTAGCTTCAAATTTATTTGACAAATGTAACTCTTCCTAGATTTTTACACACATTTTCACGGGTTTCAGGATATCCGTAAGCTCAATTTTAAAAACCAAATCGTGGAGAAAAACCGTGAAAATGTGTGTTAATGTAACTCAGTTGAGGAAAAAATACGAATCTACTTAATACGTAGTACCTAACAATAATCCTGCTAAAGTCACGTTAAATAAAAGTACTTGATAGAGGAGATTGTTTCTGATTTAGTCTATAAATATAGAAAGTACTGGCTTCATTCAACCACACGGGAAAGAATAGTTACATACTCTATTCGTCAGATTGATTTGCTTCTCTTTTTGTAATAATATAATGAACTATGACGTCATATAAAAGCTTCCCATTTGTCAGGTCCAACGAAATTAAAAAAAGATTAACACTACAATGCGAATGGAAAATTTTAATTGGTCCGTCAGCATGTTCGTGAATAATGGGTGCAGCTTAGCTCCGCTGTTTGTCTCCGAGGCTAGCTGTAGCGGCTGGCGGCGTGCCAACACGAGCTGAGTGCGTCTTCTAGACCTGCTGACGAGGCGGCAAACTGCAGGGGCTTCGAAACAGAGGAACCAAAGCATACTTAACCCATCATAGGTACTATGCATCTCACCAAGAGGCTCAAGGCTCAACCCTATGACCTATCCTAAATTCAGGTTGAACGGGCAAAGGTTAACCACGCTGACTCAGAAAAGGTTAGTCATGTTTATTCTTTGGATTTCTTCACAAATTGTGCAGTTTTCCTCACTATGATTTCTTTTACACACATAATATAATATATTCTTGCGTGCCAGGGTTAGGGCTGGAGCTTTAGAAATTTAAACATATGAAAGAACACTATATTATGTTATCTAATTCCAGTGTAGGTACTAGGAAGGTGCAGTGTGGATTACTGAGGTGTTGATGAGAAGCCTGCATCCATTTACTCGTAGTACATTAGATCGGCTTTAGAACCAAACGGTGAATACAATATCTGCAAAAATTATAATGACCTGTTACTTACTTCGACACGAAAATTGCGGTTTTTCATGTCTGTCAGAGGCTGTCATATCCTAGGTAGGAGTTTATTGCGTGGCACTGCTTTGTAAATTAATATACAGGTTCAATATCTTACAATAACAACAAACCAACAAACAGAGATGGTACTAAAAATAGAGAGATTTATTTTGTTTTCGTGTATCATATATCCGTAATACTAATTTCGATGCTTAAAATACTTAATTACTCGATGTTTCGTTATTTTAGCACAAAATGTATATTTAAAATATTCGTCGTCGCTGTTGTTTGTCGTTATGCTAATGAGAGTTTTTTGGCAAGACTTTTATGTATTTTAATTTTTGATTGGTCCGAATGTTTGGAATGGTTACATAAACCTACTTATTGTCAATCCTGAAGTGATTTCAAAATAAAATTTAATAATTGTATAACCCTTTTTTATTTAAAATCGAAACATAAATGCACAAAATTTAAGCTCGCTTTTAAAGTCGAAACCGCGTCTTCTTGGCTTTCCAAAAGCGTACTACCAAATATGTCACCGAGCCATTATGTGAGTCAACGAAATTCTTTATCGTTTCTCACTTGTCCCAGTTCAAGACACTCATGTTTTTAGGTTACATTTAATAGTTTATTACTTTTTAACAGATAATATCGATTAAGGCATTTTACCAACACTTATTTATCCTTTTCTAATTTTGCCAATTTCAATATGCAAACTGATTGTTTAAAAATACAAGTGTGTAGATGCGAGGCAAATGCTTCAATATCAACATGCCACTCGAGTATGAGTGTGGAGTGCGGGCTGGAACAGAGTTGCAATTTCCACACGTCAGTCACGGAAATGGAACCGGTTCCGATACCGACACGCAGCAGCGTGCAGCGCGGCGAAGATACTCCATATGAACAATACCGAATTACAAACAAAAACTACTAAAAATCAATAAAAAAATACATGACTTTAAACTTGAGCGGTCACTAAAGCCAAACACAATAGATCCACTATGTGTCGCATTGGTTTTGGGTACTTGGTGCCCTTCCCTCTCAATCCAAATCATAAAGCCAAACACGGTTTTGTTATGTCCTTGTTCAGATAAATTTTTTACACGAAGATAATTGGAAAATCTTAAGGGAAATGCATCATAGTAGTTGCACAGTAAATATATGTTAGGCTATTATGTTCATTCAGAAAAAAATGATTCTTTGTAGTCACTTTATTAATTTCAGATTTAAACCCTTAAAAATTTCTAAGGACTTGTGTAATCTATATTATTATAATAAATTGTAGAGAGCGAAAATCTGTACAAAGAAAAAAAATGCTAAAAACCAAGTCAGGATACCCAGATTATTTTCAGATTTTTTGTTTCTCTGTTTCTGTTTGTACGGGCTAATCTTCGAAACTGTTGGACCGATTCAAATGAAATTTTGCATGGTGGTACCTATATCCCCGTTAAACATTTTAGTTAGATACTTTTTATTACAGTAAAATAGCACATGCCTACGGGAAACTGCACTCTCTCTCTCATAATATATTTCTTTTAAATCATAATATGAGCCTACGTAGCCTACATTGTCATTGTTTAATATTTTACAAATAGGTAGTTTTACTGAGCTAAAGACACAAAACATTAAGAAGTTTGTTACGCATTTTGGAAAAATATGACCCACGAAAATGCAATATATGAAATTAATTCTTAAAATAATGAGTAGGTAGTGTGTGTAAACAATGAGAGTCAAATTCCATTTGACTGACGGTATCATCAGTTTATGTTAAAACCACAAAGTTATTTTACTCAAAGTATTTTCATTTCATTCAGTGTTTGTGCCGTGGAGCATCGCGGGAAATCCGTTCACATCGCATAAAAATTCAAATGGAAATTTTAATTGCATTGAAAATCAAAGTCCTTCAATTTTTTATAAAATGAATCTGCAAATTTGTTTCAGCCCACACAGGTGATTGGAATGTTAACTGGAGTAGACGCACGTGTTTTTTATGTAGTTTCACGCATTAATTAGAAGAGCCTTTGGCAAAGCCTCTTGTCTGTGTTTAAGTACTTTTTGTGTAATTTAATTTAAAACTACATTTAGCATGTTTGAGGAATTATGTTGTAAAATTGTTACATATTATCGAAAAACTCGTTTTCAGCTCGTACACGTCCATAAGAGAGTGGACAGGCCTTATTTAGACATTATTGACTTAGTGTGTGTTGCCAGTGATGACTTATGGATCCGAGACGTGGTCGCTTACAATGGGCCTCATAAGAAGGCTTAAAGTCACCCAAAGAGCGATGGAGAGGGCTATGCTTGGAGTTTCCTTGCGTGATCGAATCAGGAATGATGAGATCCGCAGGCGAACCAGAGTCACCGACATAGCCCGAAGAATCGCTAAACTTAAGTGGCAATGGGCTGGGCACATTGCACGTAGAACCGACGGCCGTTGGGGCAAAAAGGTTCTCGAATGGCGACCGCGCGCCGGAAGACGTAGCGTGGGCAGGCCCCCCACAAGGTGGACCGACGATCTGGTGAGGGTCGCGGGAAGCCGCTGGATGCGGGCAGCGCAGGACCGATCATCGTGGAGATCTTTGGGGGAGGCCTTTGTCCAGCAGTGGACGTCTTTCGGCTGAAATGATGATGATGATGATGATGACTTAGTGTGAGACTATTATCTTTTTTATTGTGTGAGTGAATTGCAAGGAAATTTGAATTAAATTTGTGAACAAAGTTAATTCACTACTGGCTACTTTTATTATTTACTTCTGGCCGACGTGATGCAGCACCATTGGAAAGCAACTTTCACAATTACCACACGTTGATTTAGCTCCCCCCCACAGAGTATAAACATTTTGGAGTTTCATAATTTACGGGGTAAGTTGGTGCGTTTGTTCGACCAGCCTTACCTGGTGTAATGCGAAGCTCGACAACCGCGAACATTGTTTTATATCCTTCCTAGCTGTTCTCTGTTCTATATTTACTAGAATCTGATACGCTTTATCGTCATACATAACTAGTAAAGTGAATTGGAGTTAAACATATAAATTAATAGAACATATAATATTTAAAAATAGAGTTCTTGGCTTAAGCTCCATTACTGAGAATTACTGAGTAATGAAAAAGTCTGAATATTGAAATTTTAAAATGAAAGCATTTTTGCCACTATCAATGTCATTTACTTACACTCACATCATGTACATTAATGAGAATGTATTGTAAACGAAGACCCACTTTTCATGGTAAATAAATCAAAGTATTCCGTACAAAATGTAATATAATTCAAAGAAAGCAGCCAAATATATTTATTGACTGTCTGCCACGAGCTACGCCCGCGTTGTTTTCCGACTTTTCCGTAGATATTTTTAACTATCCCACGGGAACCCTTTAATTTTCAGGGATTAAAAGTATCCAAGATGTTGACCAGGGATGCAAAGAACCACCATGCAAAATTTCACTCAAATCGGTCCAATAGTTTCGGAGATTAGCCGGTACAAACAGACAGAGAAACAAAAAGAAAGAAAATTGTCTGGATGTGTTCTATTTTACTTCTTACATCCTCCTGCCTGACTCGGATTTCATCTTTTTTTTTCTATGTACAGACATTTGACCTCTACAGATTTATTATATAAATTTATTTGTCATTTATTGCACGCAAGAATATTACAAGTAGGTACACCAATCAATCTATCACAACTGGCAATCGACTAGAGCAGACCAGTCCTCCCAAGCAGCACCCGTTCTCTTCATACACTTTACGATGTTTTATATCATGGTAACAGGCAAAATTTAGAGGAGTGATGTATGTATGCGTGTATGCATAATTTAGAACCAGGCAGATAGGCAAAAGGGGAAACAACTGCCATACGTTAGAGGCATGGCGGCTCATTATAGCTTTTGTTTACCTGCTGATGTCCTGCAAATACGCTGCCATTGTTCCTGGACTGTGTATTGTGGTATTGTCATTTTGGGCATGGAGGTTCCGTTTGAATAATCAACAGTTTTTAAACATCTCCAGTATGTTATTCAATATCTTTTGTGTTCAGTACTTAAGCATGTTTCGTCTCAATATACGTATATATCAATTTATTCAGTTTAGTAGTCAATTAGTAGTATAGTGTAATACAATGTGGAACAATTTGAACAATTTACATTGTGTTTGTAATAAAGCTTCTTCATCCGAAAGACGGCCACTGATGTACAAGATTTCCACAACTACCAGTTCAAGTTAAGATTATTCAAAGTTATTTAAACATGATAAATATTGTTATTAGATTTGTGCAATTAACTGTAACTATAAAAAAATATATATCAATATAAAACCTGTAATGCCCTATAAATTCAATTTATATTAAAGACAAAAATACACAGACATGAATACAGAAAACATATGCGTAGAGGAATCTCCTTGGCACAGTCACGTTCAATTTAGATTGCAGTACAAGTCCCAGGTTAGCACAAAATACTGGCCATCTTCACTGGGGGCGAGGGACGTGGCTCAACTCCCCTTGACCAACAAAATGTCACTACAAGTGTTTTTAATATTATACGTGGTTTGTAAGTAGAGGAGGACGTTTTATTTACACATAGCGATATAAGATCGATTTAATTTACACTGTTCTGGAAACTATCGTCCTATTGAATTTCGAAATAAAAACTTTAAACTAAAAATAATAATTATATTACATAGAGCAGGATATTTATTTGATTAGCGTTATAATCTGCTCAAATCGGCTACATGAGCCACCTTAGGGTGTCCATCTGAGCGCCTAACTAACTAGAAGTCAAAGTGGTCACCAACACCGAAAAACATGTAGGAGAGATGTGATGCTGCTAGCAGTTAAATTACACGCATGTTTTTCACGTTTTTCAGTCCATTTAAGCATTTTAGTTCGGCATGTTTTAAATTATTAATATAATTATTATTTTCTGAGGAATATCTAAATCTAAACAAAAGCAAAGTAATTTACTTTTCGACGCAATATCGTACTATGTAAAGGCGCTTTCAACTGTACTGGTCCCGGATATAAAAACCGTATGTTGAGCTGCACTGTACGTGTTGCGCAAGCCAACCCCGATTGGAGTCACACATTCACATACACAACCCATACACTACACTGTTTATTTTTAATACTGCAACTCTGGGTGAGAAAAGCTATTGTTTCGAGGTTTTTGAAGACGATAAAAGTAACAATGAAGGTATAACGATACATAAAGTTGCTTATTGAAATGTTTAAATTGAAAACTTTACTTTTTTATTTTGTATGAGTGATTAATAAAATTTCAAGGTAATAATAACCCATCGTCTTCTGATTTAAATGTATCAGAAGATGACGATGGGTTATTACTTACTAGATTATTTTGCTAGATATATATTTAGTGGAGTTAACAAAAAGTATGAATGAATGAATGAATGAATGAATGAATGAATGAATGAATGAATGAATGAATGAATGAATGAATGATATTTTATTTGCAGGCAAACACGGTACATGAAGTTGGTAAAATTATAACTAATTGAATAACTAAATAGTCAAATAAAAATAATAATAATAAATTGGCAATTAGTGAAAATATAATTATTCGTTATTTAATTTTAACAATAAATTTTTCAAATTCGTCAAGGGTATAAAAACAATTTTCGGTTAAGATTTTTTCTAAGTTTGCTTTAAATTTTGTCTGTGATAGATTTTTTATTATTTCAGGTAACTGGTTGTAGAGTTTTATAGCCATATTGTAACTGTTATTTTTAAAACATGTAGTGGAATGAGGAAATTGAACCAGTCGGCTTGGATATCTCGTAGAAAATTTATAACTAATTTTCATATCTCAATGCTGAAAACATATCCATGATAAGCTATCAAAGCAGTTTTCTGGTTACAAATTTTTGTTAGACGATGGAATGCGTATGTGAATCGGTTAAATTTTTTTTTTTTGTTGCATACTGTATCAATGTGAATAACTGAATACGTTTACTTCTCACGCAAACAAATGAACGTCCCATGTGTTTCAAATGCACATCTCGTCCGCTGACAAATAAAACATCGGATGGCATTTGACAATGCATTGAAAATCCACCCATATAGGTAACTTGCATATACCACCCCCGACACGTGTTTTGTTCCAATTTGAAGCATTCATCAAGAATAGAGCAGTGTTAAACCAATACAGAATACCAAATAGTGACGACGCATTTCTCATGTAAATAAATCCAGCAATACAAATCTGAAGGGTATTGAAAATTATACCTAAATATAAGCAAAATAAAGTTTCAAAAATCCGTTTAGACGCGAGCGATTTAATTCCTAAATCATGGCAGATAGACACAGTTGCTTTGCAATTTGTTTTAGTACCAATTTAAGGATTTAGATTATTTCTCTATGGTCTTATTTTTAATATTACATTCTTATTTTATATACAGCAAATGATTATATCTTCTGTATCTCTCCAAATTTCTAAAAGTTGGATGGTATAACTTGGAACGTAGATCGGAAACATTGTAAATCTTACAAAAGAAGCAACATGTAGCTGTTTCCACCTATTACGAACAATTAGTTGAACAAGATTGATCGCTCCAGCTAACTTCCTTCCGCCAGTCATGATGCTCTCATAAATCATACAAAGTCTTTCATTACGTATTATTTCTCATTACGAGCGGATATTTCGCGAGGAATAAGTATTGGAAATATTTTAGTACATTCTATGTGCGCTGACACCATAAGCACAGAATACCAAATAGTAGTCTCTACCATAAGTGAGCTCTTCAATTAACTGATTTGTTATTATGTATTTTAGATAATTTCAATAGTAATCTAACTACTACATATTAGAATATGCATGCATTAATTGAGATGACTGAATTAACGTTATTGAGATTTTTTCGTAGATCTTAATTGAATTGTTTTTATTTTTTTGCTAATTTTGACGGCAAAAATAACTTAGAAATATTCAAATAATATGACTAAATCACTGATGTTTTACTTTACCTATTGGTTTTTTTTTCTTTCCTGGAGTATTATAGTATCGGAGTGTAATATAATATCGTAGCACCTTCGTAGCACTTCGTAGCAAATTTACGAACTTTTCTGTAGTTATTTTTTGCTACTTCGATTGGTTTATTGAATTCGAGCGAAGCGAAAGAATAATGTTTGGATCAGAGCAATGGTTTGAGATTACCGCTACGGGAAAGCGGCGGCGTTGTATGCACTGTTAATTTACGAAATTAGATTTAACTGTATCATAATTTTGTATTTTTTGTAAGATCTTGCAAAATATCCTCTTATAAAAATAAAGTATTCGATTCATTCATATGATTTATTGGTTTGTGGTGGTATATTCATTCTATGAACATAAGGTAGGAGTTTAGAACTCACTTAGGGTCAACAACCTCTTAATGTTGAACAACCTCTTAATGTTTTTACACATAAAAATAAAAATGTTTCTTTATCAATTTCCGCATTTTATGCGACACTTTATATTTTATAAGCGGTTTGTGTATTAAAAAGTTATTGTGCAATAAATCTTTGGAGACTCCACAATTACTTCTTAGTTCTTTTAATAAGTTGTGAAAGCGGAGCCTTGCCGCGGCCTAATTTGGCGTGCGAAAGGTATTTTATGAGGATCGCGGGAATCATTTTTGGGCGGAAAGGTTCGCTCCCGTATTTAATTCAGCAGGTCGATAAATCAAAGGACGCGGACAGTGCCAAGCTTATTAAATAAATTTCATAGAATAACGAAAACCCTATTTGCATTGTCAAAAAATTTAGCAAAAAAAGGTCATCAATTTTAAAGATACAGACGGAATGGAATCTTTTATTATGGCATTAGTTTTTAGTTATTATTTATTATTATTATTATTATTATTATTATTATTATTTTATTGTTTATTAGTTATTAGTTTTACTAAAAATAAAAACATGAAACCCTCGGGCTGGGCTGGGCTCGAACCCACATGTCCGTCCGTGTACAGGCGCACTACCAATTGAGCCATCGAGCCTCTGTACAGAATATGTTCTGGGTCGGAGTCCTAGCCCGAGCTTTATGTTTTTCATTTTCGCTTTGATGTAAAATGGTTGTCGTTATTTCAAATGCTTGGGTATAGTCAAAAACAGATCGAGCTGGATACTTTTAACTTTAAACCTTCTTTGTCGATTGATTAAAAGTCAGGATCGCAAGACGCGTGTCCATCTTGCCTTGCTATTGACCATACATTTATGTAACCATGATACTCGTATGGTTGTCGTAATCACACCCTTGTAGACTGCAGTACCAACTACGCTTAGAGTTTCTACCGCAGTGTCTTATTTATTTATTCATTTCAATGGAACGGCTTTCAGGGCAATCGAAGATACTTTGAAACATCGTAATATTTTGACAAAAGTGAGCTGGCTAATCAACGAAGTAATTCTGATATATAAATGTGAAAGTGTTGACGTTTGCCCGTTCATTCCTGTATTAACTTAAACTGATTTAAATAGAATTAAAAATACTAAACGGCTATGTTTTTTGAAAAGTGTAATAGTTCTGTGTCATAAAAATTTTCTTGACCCACACGCAGACTCAAACTACTTTACAACTCTAAAAACTTTAAATGTAAAAGTTGTATTAAAGGTTTTCTTTGTGTTAACACAATTACTTTCAGCCTGAGTTTTAAAATGGTTTTTGGAAGAAAACTTTTAGAATTCTGGCTAAGTCGATTAACATTCTTTTGAAAGTAATATTTTTTAAAAAAGTTCAGCGGATTGGACAGCGGATTCAATGATTACATTAATCAATTTATTTTTTGCTTATATTTTATTTCCAAGTTATTTTTACGGCTGTAGCAGTTTCCGTGATGATTTTGATGTGTTTTGTAGTGCTAAAGAATTCGGAATAGAATAATGAAAAATTTTAGAAGTATAATTCTGTGAGTAGAATAAACAAACGTAAGTAATAAGAAGGAAGTATCTAAAAAGCCAAATGTATTTAGAAATAAAATTCAATATCGACGTCTCTACGAGTAATATCACGAATACGCATATAAACCAGAGCGCAGAGATCTATTTCAATACTCAATAGGTACTCAATTCTTTATTGCATTCCACGTTGATTACAAAGATATACCTAATACATTTATATTCTAGAATTTATAATTTTTAATAACATATCCGTGTACGATACGTATTTAAAAGGACAGAAATATAACACCGTACTATCACTACATAGTTATTTTATTATTATTAACATAGTAAAAAACAAAGTCGCTTCCCGTCTGACTGTCCCTATGTATGCTTAGACCTTTAAAACTACGCAACAAATTTTTAACAGTTAGAATGATTCAAGAGAAAGATTTAGATGTATAACACATGCATAACATATTTAGGTATAACTAACAATAACCATTTCCCCGTGCGAAGTCAGGGTGGGTCGCTATTTTAAAATAAATGGCTACGTAATAAACACCATATTCAGCTTGTCACTTATTATACCTTCATGCGCCATACCTCAGACCACACTCTTCGTTTGTTGGTTGTCTCGAGCGTGGTGGTACATGCTTCTCTTCACATGTATGACTAGGAAGCAACACATCTTGTTAGTCGTAACCGCAGTGTTCCATTGAGACAATTACATGACTTGTGAGAATTTTAATTGCTTCCACCTTCATTGAAGGTTAAGGTAAGCAATGTTATTATGACGTGATTTTCGTATTCTCGAAATTTTAATTATAAATCTAGTTAGCTTTTTATTTGATAGGTTTTTGAAATAGCGGCTACTAGTAGTTTTGCAGTTAGTATTGATTGTATAATTGCATATAAAAGATCATTTTAAAAAAGTACAGTTTAGTGGGTAGTTGGACTTTATGTCACTCTGGATGTGTGTAAAAAAACACGGATTAATTGTTTTCTATTTTTATTATTTACAACAAACCATTATGTAGATTGCCATTAAACAATCATGGTCAATTTATTGTTAAGTCGCGATTCTGTATAGCTCGTTGCTTAAACGATTCATTCAAATAAATGTTTAAAAGTATATTCAACGAGCCATGAAATTAAATTACTTCAAACGCAGCTTACGTCAAGAGTTTCGTGTTGTTGAGTAATTTTGAATAAAAAAGCGGCCAAGTGCGAGTCGGAATCGCCCATGAAGGGTTCCATAGCAGCCATTAACATAATATAAAAGTTTTTGTAGTTCGTTGTGACTTTGATCGATGTTTTAATAATAGTGAAAGGTAAATTGCGGTTTACGATTTATGACGTATTAAAAAAAAACTACTTACTAGATCTCGTTCAAACCAATTTTCGTTGGAAGTTTACATGGTAATGCACATCATATATTTTTTTTAGTTTTATCATTCTCTTATTTTAGAAGTTAGAGGGGGGGGGACACACATTTTTCCACTTTGGAAGCGTCTCTCGCGCAAACTATTCAGTTTAGAAATAAATGTTATTAGGAACCTAAATATCATTTTTGAAGACCTATCCATAGATACCCCACACGTATGGGTTTGATGAAAAATTTTTTTTTTAGTTTCAGTTCTATGTATGGGGACCCCCTAAATTTATAGATTTTTTTTCTATTTGTGTAAAAAAATCTTAATGGGGTTCATAGAATACATCTGCTTACCAAGTTTCAACTGTATAAGTATTATAGTTTTGGAATAAAGTGGCTGTGACATACGGACGGACGGACGGACAGACAGACAGACAGACAGACAGACAGACAGACAGACAGACAGACATGACGAATCTATAAGGGTTCCGTTTTTTGCCATTTGGCTACGGAACCCTAAAAACGAATATTCGCTCTACACCACAATTATATTATTTTCTTTGGCTTTTTTACTCATCGTGTTTGTGGACTATACAGCTATTAGATTTATTTAAACACAAAGGTGACTTTGTAAATCGCACCTGTATAAGAAATCTCTTTACCCAAAACTTTATTTGAGGTACTTATTTCATTCGATATTCGGTAAATAGGTATAAAACATTACAATGCAGGCGTATTTTAAAAGTAGTTCAATGTATAAAGGGATCTAGTGCACAAACATTAACCCATCTTTTCTATTACTTTAGCTAGTGGTAAAGGCTGTATGTTGAATTTACGTCTCTATATTTTTAAATACGGTAAGGTTATGTTTGGGCCTTTGTTTCGATCCTGGCTAGCATGCCCTTGGATCGATGTCAATATTGAGTTCGACCGTTCGGCCGCTCCCTTGAGTCCTGTCCACTCAACACATCTTCACTTTACCGAACGCTTCACATTCTATTGTGTGTGGGTAAACTCGAATCCGAACAAAATGCTCTATTCAAAATTTTCTATTCGAATTATTATGTTTTTCAATAAAAAATCCCACATCAAATACAAATAACACATGACTTCGCTATCACGCAAACCACTCGGGTTTATCTGTGCTAACGACTCATCTTATTTACCTATACTTATTGGAGATATTAATCACTAAATAGGGGTAAATCTATTATAGTTTGAAACACAATCATACGCCTATATTTAAATATGAATTCCATAACTAACCTTAACTAAGAAAATATTTTTCTAAATTGGTAAACGAAGAAGATACCTATGAGTACAAAAGTACGATTTTCAAATCTTATAGGCCGCTTCTATCTAACAAAAACTCAAGTGAGTATGATGATAATTCAATGTACGTACTCTCGTTGCCATCAAGTTGTCAAACATGCAACGTCTGTCAGTGAAATGTAAACATTGGTGCCTGCGAATAACGCTGACCCTCAATGTTAATGATAATGACATGACAGACCACCCAACTGACCCGCTTTCCGAAAATGATCCACCATTAAAAAAATGTTATGTACATGTGAAAAGGGGAAAAGCGAGTAAACAATATTGAATGTTGTTGCGAACATACAGCAAGTCAAATCTAAGTATACGCACGTATACGTATGAAATGAATGGATAAAATGCGTACATCGACAAGTCTTTTATTTCTTACTGGCTTTCCGCCGCGGCCTGGCCCGCATTAGCAGTTGGAATGAGGAATTTTCCAAGGTCTTTTACAAAGTTTCATTAGAATCGGTTCTGTAGTTTAGGAGCCTGTTCAATGCAAACAAATAAACAATCAGATCTTTTCTTTTTATAATATTAGTATAGATATCCGTCACTTTCAGGACTAGGTTTGCTGAATGAATTTCTAACAGGTGTAAGATTCCTAAAATGACACAAGCAAAGCCTATGCTATGAAAATGACTCAGCATTGTATGTATAGCAATTAAAATCAATACAGTGTACAATACAGTGAATAAAGTTCTATCCGTTACAGAATCTAATTTAAGAGGTTAACCTCGAAACCCACACGAAAAGTAAACATTTTATAACGTGTATTAAAGATGGATACAAGAGAAATAACGTACGTACACAAACATTACTTTTTTTCTAAACTATAACGAGAACCAGATCTATTTTGACCTCGAACCCAATGCAAGTGTTCATATTACAGCGTCGTAGAGTGCGGAATCCTGTATAATCCGTTATGCTTCTAGATTGTGAGTACATTCCCAGCAGCCGGAAGGGATTGAATTAGACTCCGGCACGGCGCCCCAGCTCACTGCCGGAGCCGGAAACGGCGCCGGCTCCGATCAAATACGGCGTGAGGGGCACACACATTGCCGTACGCCACGTGTACTGCGCAGGAATGTCATTATCAAACCCGTTATATATATTTTAACTTCATGGATGGTAAAAATCATCAGTAACCTCGTCATCATCATCATGATCTCAGCCTGTAGACATCTACTGCTGTACAAAGGCCTCTCCCTAGGATCTCCACAATGATCGGTCTTGCTCTGAGGGATTGCTACGAGTGAATGGGTAGCAGCGTCTTTCTATGTATCTAGCTAGGACCACACTGTTGATCGCCAACCCTCACGCCAAGCGTGGCGATTATGGCAATATCCCTCCAATATGGCTCACACAGTACAGAGTAACTCATAATAATCATAAAGCTACAAAATCACTACAGCGATTAAGTGAAATTGTTATTATTTTAGAATATCTATAAGAAATGAAAGAGGTTGACGAATTACATGATAATCTGCATTTTTATATTTTTTAGGGATTAATTAATGAATGTTTTCAATGTATTCAGATATTTTATTTCTTGACATATTTAATTTATTTTAATACTTAATTAATATTTACAGGTATTTATTTCTTGTCATATTTAATCAATTTTTAGGACTTAATGAATGTTTTTAGTTATTTATTCCTTGACATACATATTTAATTGTTTTAATAATGAATGACGGTTTATGTGTGAATTATTTTATATTGTATATTGTAACTACTTATTATAATAATTAAGAAGTAATCTCAAATATTATTGTTTAGCATGCATTTTTTTAAGTTGTCGTTTTGGGTTTTTCCTGTAGACAATGTATTGTGCAACTTTAGTTTTAAATAAATGAATTGAATTGAAAAATGAATTGAATAATAACAATTTAAATCGTAGAAATAAAATACTACGGTTTTTACTGTATCTGTACAAGTTTCACTATTTGGGTCCTTTACTTCACTTCAGTAAGTAATCCAGTGTGATCCAGTGATCACAAAATCAGAATGATGGAAATTGAAAGAAATTTAAATTGGAAAGTAATTGCCAATATACAACCCAAGCATTAAATGCTTTTCGCTTACTAAAAGAAAAATCTGCCACTGCAATTTGCTTGCTAAATAGCTTCTACTTAAAGACCAACGTAATAAGAGCCATGTCTTTAGTAATTTGGTTTGAAGCTCCAGACAATAGCAGCTCATTTAAAATTGGTTTGAAACACAAAGCTCTTGTTATCTGCAGATATTACGGGCGTAGTTTATGTGTCGTAAAGTTGTGCTCGCTAACGAATGGAATAAACCCTGACGAGGTGGTGACGTGGTTCTAAATCTCAGATTTATACGATCAAATAAAATATAAGACAGTAAAGCAACGTGGAATGTCATAATAGGATGCTTCACGCGAGAAGGAAATATTAAATTTTATTGAGAATTCAAAATTATTGTGACTTATACCTACGTTAGATATTTCACTTTAAGATCTCTGCCTGATACAAGAGAATGTGAATCAAATTCTAAATCGGTACGCAACTAGGTATGTCGTATCATATTTTCTCACTTGATTTATACAATTTTTATTCTTTCTATGAGCATGCCATAGAAAGGGACTCATAACACTTTTGAATCTTCTTGCATTCATGAGCAGGCAGATAAATCATCAGATATATAAATTCTTTGCTCCAATTTGCTTAGATCCAAAAATACTATTCACTTGTTATTTGTTTTCATGAGAAAAATGCGATGGCGAATGAAACAAACTGACAGAGAAAGATTTATAGCTATTTTCATTTTTTATTTAGTAATTTGTACACAAGAAAACCGATGAGACAGAAACATAAAATTTACTTACCAACAGATTTATTTTATAAGATTTTTTTTTCATAAATTGGTATTGGTCTTTGTTAGATGAATAATCTTCACTTAAGTAGATATAAATTGCGGGTTCTGGACCACAAAAACCAGTATAAAGTAGACCCCTGTGTTGGTAGTAGAAGGTATGGATGGAGGTGTCTGGTTAAAGTGGTCGGTCGTAAAATTTTCCCACGATGGCAAGTTTGAAGGCCATATGTAGAGCTGTAGATAGGTAGTTGAATGAAGGGAATGAGAGTTCTTTAAGGCTGGCTGGTGAGGGATAGTGTATGTGTGTGCGTCGGTGTGAGGTAGTGAGTAAGTAGGTGCGGTTGTAATCAAGGAGGATATGATGATAATGGTGGTGATCTGTGTAATGTATGGTGTTATGTTGATGCGGCGTGTCAGTATATGTTGGTTAAATGGAAATACTAGAGAGCTGCAGAGTGCGCGCGTGTGCGCGTGTGTGTGTGTTGTCGAGGACGATATCGACGACGACGGCGGCGGCGATGCCGTTGGCGTGGTGGTAAAGAAGAGGTGGTGGTGGTGGTGTGCGTTGTCGAGGACGATGTCGACGACGACGACGACGACGACGACGACGACGACGACGACGACGACGATGCCGTGGTAAGTGATGTTGAAGATGAGGTGAGATGGTGTGCGTTGTCGAGGGCGATGTCGA
The DNA here is from genome assembly GCA_948473455.1 of Teleiodes luculella. Taxonomy (NCBI): domain Eukaryota; kingdom Metazoa; phylum Arthropoda; class Insecta; order Lepidoptera; family Gelechiidae; genus Teleiodes; species Teleiodes luculella. The sequence goes on from OX419589.1 coordinate 15,533,079, forward strand.
CGACGATGTCGACGACGATGTCGATGCCGTTGGCGTGGTAGGTTGGCTGGCTGGCTGGCTGGCTGGTTTTATTTTATGTTAAATACATACATACATATATATAATTATAATATGCCGCCGCCGCCGCCTACTGAACAAAATTATCAACGCTTGCGGTGAGTTCGCTAGATAATGTTATCATCAACCTCGTAGTATGATGACACGAGGGGCTAATAGGGTCTTAGTCCATAATATGATAGCTATGATAATATGTTATCGCATTCAATTTATATATTAAAGGGTTCTTTAGTAAGACGTTATATTAATTAAATGAGTGTGTATGCGATGTTTATATTTTATAGCTTTTGCATGTGTGTGTCACAAGCATAATATTATAGCAGAAGGTGGGGGGTATAAAAAATTAAAAAAAGAATTTTTTTCTACGTTTTATTCGTTTATTTCACAATGCCCCCAAGATAAAGTATAAATACCGTTATCAATTAAATAGCGTTTATCATCTTTTCCACTAAGAACTTTTTTCTTGGTGATCTGTGTATATACATCATGTTTATTATTAACAAAGCTATACATATCGTCATAAAGACATATATTTATATCTAAACACTTATGATAATTTTCGAAATTTAGTTTTCTAACGACTGAAGCGGTGACGCCTTTATTTTTTTTAACACAAACATCATTATCATCATCATCCTCTAGTATATAGGCATACATTTTAGAACGTAAACCGATAAATTTTGAGATTATTTTTCCATTGTTTTCATCTTTCATAAGTCCCACAACTTTTTTATTAACTAATGGTAAACTGTATGGGTTGTTTATGGGAAAATCTGAAGTATCAAATCTGTGTAAATCAGGTTTTATATCTTCATAGAAATCATTCGTATTTATTTCATATACAAAAGAGTCGGTGTCAGTGTATAGCAAACGAGCATTTTCTTTATATTTGAGTTGTATATAGTTATAGTGAAAGTCATACATAAAGGTTTTGGATAGTTCGAGTACGGTGAAACCGATGTAAATAGGTTTATCGTACATTATGCTTTCTTTATTTAACTGAACCGCAACCAGATCCTCTGAAAATATTGTACAGCTATGAAAATTGGGTCTGGAAATGTATCGACTTAACCCATATTTACACTTTGTAGCAGTCGTCTCGTCTTCCCAATGAGTACAAAATTTCACAACTTTTCTCTTCTCAACGTTTTCTATTGTTTTACCAAATATTGAGTTGTTCATAAGCTTAAAAAAATCTTTTTCGAAAGAATTTTTAGCATTCATTCTTTTATTAGTATTAAGATCAATGTATGATTTTAGCCACGGTGTTTGATTGAAAGTGAGTATTCTATGAATCTTTTTACAGACTAATCCGTTTTCTATACATTGTTTAAGATTTATATAATGTATTACATAATTTTTCTTATCGTGAAATGTAAGTAATAGTTTTTTATTTTTCGCACCAGGAGGTATTGCAGACTCTGAGCAGAATGGATAGTCGTTATGTTTGTGATGTAATGGTTGTGGATATTCAAGGTCTACTTCTAAAATGTAACCCACGTCTGAGTTTGGATGTTGTGAGAGAATATTGAAATTAGCAACTTCTATCTCGCTCATCCAACGAAAACCGTTAATAGGCAGATGTTGTCGCATAGCATGACCGTATAGGTTATTGATATCTAAATAAACTATATATTTGTCTTCATGGGATGGATGATAGTTTTTCATAAACTTGTTGTTGGCTTCAGAGTATCTTTTAGACACTTGACTGATACCTCCACGAATACCAGAGTTAATAAATTGAATCATTTCATAATCTGTGAGGAGTTCGAGACAAACTTTAGAATGTTTCAACATGGCGCTCCAGGAAAGAGAAGGCGCCGTTATAAACTGACAAGGATCTAAATTATAGGTGGATATGCAGATAGCACGAAAATTCTCAAATACTTCAGCCAACAAGAGAACATCTGTCTTCAGATACAAATCGCTATATTCACCTAAAGTTGTAATTTTAAATTTATTCCATACATTTTGCGCGTGTGTGAAATCATCGTCGGAGATGTGCGAGTTAGATATCTTGCTGAAAAATAAATCTTTACATGGTAAAGACTGTTCACCTAATTTTTCCCAACAGTCGAGATACTCATAGGGAAATACACCTTTGCGTGTTAAAAGATTAATCAATTCTAAATCGCTTTCAAAGAAACGAGGCAATATTTTAAATTGCTCAGGTGATAGGTTTTTCACTAGTTTTTCCAAACTGCTTGACATAAATTTGAAAGAGTCAATGAATCTTAGAGTAATATTTTCTAAAATATTATCAAAGGACAAGTATTTCTCTTTGTTTTGTGGTATACAAGTTAACCTCCCACCATTTTTAGCAAGTTCTTTTATAAACAAATGACAATCATAACCGGATAAATTATGAAAAACAACAGGTAAAACTTTAAAGAGTTTAAATTTTAAATTACATTGATTGTGCACTTTTCCTCTAATTTTTCCAGTTAAATGACAATGATCTATTACAATATTATCATTTTGTGTATTATCTAAAACCTCTTCGCAAATATGACATATATTGTTATTACAGTCTGGAGTAGTAGTAGAGGTTGGTGGTACAACGGTGTTTAAAATTATAGAGATTTTTTCCGCGTCAGCGTGCAAGTACTCCACAAATTTTTCAACACAATCCTCACCTCTGTAGGTGACAAACTTTGAAAGATCTGTATTATAATCGCAGTGAACATAATATGCAAAACTACATGGTACATGTTTATGCGTCTTGTAAGTTTTACTTTCATAATCACAATCTTCTTTTCTGTTGATTGGTTTTAAGATTGACTCAAAATCTGCATATATCGTGAAGGGTGCTTTCATTTTTTTATGGTAACCATCAAACTTCAAATTCGTTTTAGTAGGTAGTTGAACATATGTTTTAAGACATCCTGTCCTCGTATGTCGATCGAGGTTTTGTTTTGAAGGATAGCGTTGTAAACAGCCATCGCAAAAGTAATTTTTACATTTATGTTTGTTCAGAGTAGAACTTACAAGACGAGACAAGTTTTTAATCCAACAGTAGTGACTTTCACCGTGTTGTTCGAAATACAAAAGGTTAACATGATGATTACATTTCGACTGTGCCAAAGAAATGTACATGGGAAAAATATATTTCACTTTTTTGTTGTACACACCATAAACGTTCACACTAATATTATTCAACTTTTCAAAACGTTTAATATCTTTAATAGACATGGGAAATTGTATATTGTCCAACTTTAGAACGTCTGTATAGCATGGGTAGGAAGAAACACGATCAGAATGTTTATCGGCTGGATAAAGAGCACTGACGATCGCCCACGCAAAACAGGCCCGGTCTTCATTCTTCACGTTCACACACGCATGTTTGTCTCGAATCCATTTCGGGAGGGGTATATGCTTAAACCCGCATATTGGTGTATATTTGTTTATGTTCACATCCAGAAAATCTATTTTCTCCAAAGCCCAGCCGCTGTCACGTTCTTGAAATTCTTCAGTTTTAGTTATCATCACTGAAGTGATTTGTTCATAAAAAGAAGTGAAATCGAAAAATTCATTCAAGCAAACATTTCTCGTGTTGAATGATTTCAAATCTTTAATCACATTGTCACCCGCAGTTTTTACATATGTACAAAATAACTCTAAATTCACTTTAATATTTTTATGAGTTTCAATTTCAATCTTTAACAGAGAGTGTAGAACGCTTTTAATTCTCTCAAAGTATGTTTTTGGATCTAGTAGTTTAGAGGATCCATTGATGCGATATGTAATAATTCTACATTTAAATGCAGATTCTAACACGTAAGGATGAAAGTCACAATGTTGATCTTGTACACACAAAAGTTTATGCTTCTTTGTTCTCGAGTGCGCTATCAAAGCATTTGCAGGCACATTGATTTTACAGAAGTGGCAAAAGTACATGATTTATATTGTTTAAACTTGTATATACATGAACACACGACCTTTCTAGACGGAGGTATATAATACACTAATTTATAAAAATATGAGTTGTGGTTCTTCCGGTTAGCGTGTGTGTGTAGATAGTGATAAAATGTTATTTAGCTTATTTAATAATACAACAAATTATTTCAAAGACATGTTTATTTATTTATTATATAAATGAACTAAGCCTAAGGCTATAATTTCTAAATCAATAATAGAATTCCAATCACATCTTTTCTCTAACACGTTTCGAGCTTCTTGAAGGGTAGATGGTTGCACCTTCCGTAGTTCCTTATCGAAAAAGTTTATTCGATTTTCGAATGATGGCTTCATTTGCTTTTGTAAAACACCGATTCGTCTTGTCACACATGGTATGATATTTATAAGACTCGCCCACTTGTCATAGTTTAGCGTAAGAGAAGAGTGGAAATTACTCGAATAAATCACCATATAACGATGATCATTCATAGACGAGATGAGATCGAATCTTCCAAATCCACTTTTAGCAGAAATATTCCACGGCGCGTTCATGAAGAAAGCTGTGATGAACTGCTCATTATTTACAATGATGGAAAACCACTCTTCATCTGTGAGCCGTAGTATACCATCGAAATCAACTTTCACATCCAAGTCTTGATTAAGATAGGTGGAAACGTAGAAACCGCCATAATTAAAATCATAGTGTGATTTTGAAAACATACACTGATCCTCTTCCCAAACAGAATATGCGATCGGTATCGGAGTTAAAATATTTGCTTTAGAGTCTGCCATCTTCACCGAGGAGAAGGAGGTATATATTATGTACGTGCAAACTCGACAAAAGTTGAAGTTTAACTAAGTTAAACGTATAAGTTTATTGAGAAACCTTTCTTACAGCGCCAGTGAGGACACTATGCTCGAACATTACATCATTTATTATCAAACAATATGCGGTAGTATTGGCGGGTACATTTTTAGAAAACTCCATCTCTAGTTTAACATCGATTGCACCACTCCCATAGTTGTCGCTTTGTCGAGATGTGTCAATAACCACCAATGGATATTTAGTTTTAAAGTGTGAGCGACTGACTTGCGGCATCGCCTCACGCACACCATAATATTCGCGCGTAAAATTGATGAAACTATCATAGAGTAATGCATATGAGTTTTTTTCAAAGTTTGCAGCGAATGGCTCATAGGGGTAGTACTGTGAGTTTAGGTATACTCTACAGTTTACCAGATTGCAATGATCGAAGTGACTCATGTCTTTTAACGCTTCATTCTTTCGACCGGTTTGTAATCCGATTATGATATAACGCGGTTTCTCCAACTGTGTTGTAGTTTTAATGCTCCACACATGTTTTTGTGATGTGGGTAGCGTAGGGTATTCATACAAGTCCCACGTGCGAAATGCAATAGGCAATGGAATGTTTTTTTCCATGATAGACATAAGATGAAGTTTTTCTTCATCACACACTTTTACAATCGGCACCCGCCACACTACGCGATCGATGTCAATGGAAATAGTCTTAGCCGCCAAACATGTTGCTGCATTTAAATTAGTGGAGGCTCGATTTAGAATCAACTCATGTTTAGCATTCATTACCACTTTTTTATAATCTTCAGCGAACCCCAACATATGCGAGAGTGGAATGGAAAAACTAAAGTCGCCATCGGTGATTGCGGAAATAGATCCCAAGTCCCATCCGGCGTTCTCTAAAGCGTTATCAGCCCCATCTCTGTAAGAGATAAGACCCTTCATGGTGGAGGTTATACCACAATTTCTAGATCTGTCCACCTCAACTCCGTTTATTTCATAGCGGATTTCTTGAAACAGATAAGCGGGTGCGTTGTTAGAAAAGATGGTGTCTGAATTCACTTTTCCCTCCACCAGTAGATAGCTCTCGCTGGGTAACACTATTAAATCTTGCCGGTTGATAGAAATACGTATCTCATCATTATTTTTGAATGAGTTGTGATAGGGATTGAATGAGTGAAATTCTACACTCTCAATACTATTATCGAAATGTACCTTTTCTGTGATATTTAGGATTGATTTCGAAGGCATGATGATGACGGCGATGGTGCAACTTTTAAGCCTAACGATTTCAGGAATAATTTATTTGTTAGAGTCAATTTATTTTTAGGTGATATCGATGTGGTAATCAAAGGTGTTGTTGTTGCTGCTCTTGTTACACCTCGATGTATACTGATCTCATTTTCTTTCTCTTGTGGACTTTTATACACAATCATTGTATGTGTGTGTGTGTGTGACAATAATTAATCAGATCTTCTTTTTATGTGAAGTCTAAGAGAAATATTTTCTCCTCTAAAATTTACAAGATTACCGTGCTCATTCAATAGACGTATGTCAACACGGTTAATGTGATCACCTTTTATGGGTAGATAAACAACGTTTGAAGGACACTCGATTATTTGAAATCCAGGCGGGACAGATGGAGAGAATTCATGTAATATGTGCGCTGGCTTTCCGTTGATGAATGAAGACTCTATTATGCTGCATTCCAATCTTATAGTATTCGTTGTGACTATATTTATCTGTTTATCCGACCAGTGCGCTTCCCCCGCTTTCAAAATAGTAGGTGAAAACCCCAATAACGGTGCGATAGAGTTAGGTTTATTGAAGAAAATATCTAAACTCGGAGAAAATATCTTACACTTGGCGGTGTTTACGTTAGCCTCCATATCAATTAATTTGAATGGATCGTTTTCCGACAACTCCAACATAGCGTTATTAAGATATTTAAAGATATCATCCAATTCATAAGCGCCTTCAGGTATTTGTATTACCTTATCACCATAGTGAAATAAATTATTATTCTTATCTACATTGGGTATGGAATTGTAGGTCTTCAAGTAAATTAAGCCACATTCGTATTCCCCATCTATCAACTCTATGGGAGGCATAAACTCTGCGGATAATTCAGATGAGTCACCGCTCAACGTTATTGAAAATGATGTGGGTGGGGGTGGAGACATTGTATCAACCGACTTACTCGTTAAGAGGATTCTAGTAAAATAAAACAATAGAGTTGAATCTTTATTATATATATATATTGTATTTATATAAAATCATGTGTGGGTGCATACTTAGAAAAATAAGATTTCATATTCCACAGAAACTTTAAACACAAGTGACCGCAATTTATCTGATCGCTTCTTTGAAATTTAGTATAATTGTACTCAATATTCGTGACAGGCCTGCTTCTTCGCATATACGACACAAACTCCTTAGGCGGTCTTAAATCACCAAAACTATCAAAGTATATACAACGGCTTCCGATTTTAGCATAGGCCACCCAATGTGTACCCGCTCCCTTCATCTCGTCCAGGTTGATGATACCGGTTTCGTTCAACCATGGTGCTCCACTCGATGATGATGATGATGATGATGGTAAAGAGTCTCTCATAAAAATACCTCTAAAATGTGGAATACTATGTGTTTGCACCCACTTCTTTATGTCAATATCTGTGAGAGCTTTACCACTTCTAGGTAGAATGTTTTTTAACCGGCGGCGGTTATGAAGAGAGCTAATTATCAGTTTTTTGGTGTGTACGGGCTGAGATATAACCCCATACCCTGCTTGTAGGGTTGTAGATATAACCCCTTGCCAATCGTTGCACTCTGACCCTGCTTTTTCCTAGTAACCATATCGTAAATGTTCTTAGCCGCAGTTGTAACCCCACCGGCTAAAGTACCCGTAGCTGCTAAAGCGCTCAGAAGCGGTATCAACGGCAGGAAACCGCCCGTTTTCGGTAAAGGGATCACCCTAGGGGTTTTTACAACGGGTCCCTTCTTAGCGGTTTTTTTAGCCGCTTTCAGAGCTGTTCTCAATAACTGAGTCTTATTAACCGGTCTGTTGCCGTTGGTCTTCCTGCCAAGATGTTTTTTTATCGCTCGCCGACTCTCTTTCACCACTCGAGCGAAAGAAACGCCCATTCCACGTTTCACCTTTTGTTTCATGATTTTATTCACAGCCAAACTAGCTAATTTCTCTCCAAAACTAGCGCTCGAATCTCGAAATCGTTTTTCAGCCGCTTCGGCTAATTCTAAATCAGCTTTGTGTCGCTCCTCCAACGATGATGGGTTGTTAGCATAAGCGATATCGTGACGTTTACACGCCTCGTCCAGTTCGTTAACGCCTTTATCACCGCGTAATAATCGTTTACGTAGTTTTGTACCAGGTCCGCAATAATTGTAGCCGGGTAAATGTAATTCAAACGGTAATTTGTTTATCAGACTATTGACAAAGCCCGCTCCTCTCACCCGTTTCCGATTGACTGATGTATTAGTGCTATGGATCAGCATATTTATATATATTATGTACAATTACCACTTTGAGATTGTCTTGAGAGAACAACAACATGACATGTCGCAATGACCACGTGAGATGGTTTCCTGTAATGTTGATTGTGGAGGATTGTCTTCGTTTATATACGATGTATCTATCTCAGTTTCAGGTTGGTTGTCGTTGTTGTTGTTGTTCCTTGACTCAAGATCTGTTGCTGCTGCTGCTGCTGCTGCTGCTGCTGCTGCCGCCACTGCTGATGTTGTTTTTTCTTTTTCTTCTAAACAGTGTGGGCAGCGCTTTCTGATATACCAAGGTATATCGATTTGCGTCTCTTCAGGATTGCTGTTTAATAAATGATGATGTGTATGACAAATAAAGTGTTGGTTTACTTCGGGATCGTTTTTTAAGTGGTCCGGAAGAATGTGTTCCAATTCAGGCAACATTTTAACACAAGTCTTCAAAAGAAGTCCCTTAGAAATATTTTTCAACTCTTCTTTCGTCGGTATCTGTAGATCTCTATAATCTGGACCCAGAAGCAAAAACTCCATATTTTTTTTATAATTATATAAGAGACCGCGCTCTCGTTCAACTCACAGTATAAAATGAAATTTAAAAAGCAAGCGTCGTGTTTAAAAGTTGAAGATTGGAATATAAAGGAGGGGGGTTGTGAGAAAGGAAAAAGACACGGTGTTCTACTTCCAAACAGTATTAGATGTTTAATATGCGGTCCCTCCAGTTGTGGTAAAACTAATGTTTTACTCACTCTTCTTCTCAATCCTACAGGTATTAAATATAAAACAGTTTACCTCTATTCAAAATCATTACTACAACCAAAGTATACTTTTTTAGATGAGGTTTTTAAACAAGTAGATGGGTTAAATTTTTACAAATGTTCAGATAAGAGTGAAGTCGTACCGCCTGAAGATGCGGAAATGAATAGCGTTATCATATTTGACGATGTAGCCCTCGAAAGTCAAGAAGCTATACGTCAATATTTTGCAATGGGGCGTCATCGGAACATGGAGTGTTTTTATCTCTGTCAAACCTATAGCAAGATACCTAAACAATTGGTACGCGATAATGCAAATCTCATTTTACTCTTTAAACAAGATGAATTAAATCTACGGCATGCTTACGACGATCATGTCAACACTGACATGTCATGGGAAAAATTTCAAGATATTTGTCGTTGCTGTTGGGAGGAGCGATATTCCTTTGTTTTAATAAACAAAGATTGCGATATCAACAAGGGGCGCTATCGTAAAAACTTTGATAATTTTATTATTTTACAATAATTTAACCACTATTAAAAGCGAAAAAAAACATTAAGATTGCTCATACGTTTACAATGTCTTCACCCGAACGGATGTTTGGTGATAAGCAAACTAAAAGAAAATTGTTAACTTCTGTCAAAGCAGTTCGAGCAAAACTGAAAGCGTTGAAAGATGAAAAATCAAGTTTTTCAGACGCTATGGAGAAAACTTTTGAGCCTATTACGAAACCGCTTAATAATCTACTTAATGAAAAATCTATTAAAACTGAAACAATCACAAAACCGAAATCAGAAGTTGAGATAAAGACTGAGAAAGAAAACAAACAGCCTAGCAGCATGGGTGAAGGTGATGAATCTTTTCAGAGTTTTTCTTCAGATATTGACGACGATGATGATGATGATGATGATGATGATGATGATGAGGATGATGTTGTTGATGATGATGATGTTGGTGATGACGGTGGTGGTGATGGTGGTGATGGTGGTGATGATGGTGATGATGGTGGTGATGATGTTAATTCATCCGATAAAAGTTTACGTTCGTTGTTAGATGAACATTTGAAAAGGCGAAATGCTGATAAGTCCCTCGAAAAACCAAACTATGGTATTATATTCTATAAAGCAAATGAATTTTATCTTGGTAAAGAAAAAGTTACATTTAAGGATAACTATAATCATATGATAATAGCGGGTAAAAAATTTGATACAACACCGGGTTTGATGGAGTTGTTGTTTCAAAGGCAACCTATCGAAACACATATATCTATACAAGATAAAAATAACTATAAAACGATTTTACATCTCACTCATGCTCATCGTCGCGGTTTCAAGAGTGACGGACAAGTTATGGGACATAGAGGTGATAAATATATAAAATTTATTAAAGAACCACTAAGGACAGCAGCAGCAGCAGCTGCAACAACAACAACAAAGCATGGAAAAGGCTTACCATTGGCTCTAAAACGATTCCATCCTAAAACAGATTATGTCTACTGGGATGATGTGAATGAGATGGTGGATAGATTGCGTTTACTTATTGCATCACAGAATGCTGGAAATAGTGGACATGATAATGAGATAAATTCCATTATCGAGGAACTAATCGAGGCTGGTGTTTTATATTAAACTGATTTTATATAAAATTAACATTATTAAAATGCCCGTTAACAAGTTCGGACATTATCTGCAGGCGAATAAAAAAGAATATACGCCTTTTATACAAAACGCTATTCACAAAGATAAGCAGCAGTCTGTTAATTGTGAAAACAAACGTTTATCGTTTGTTGCGAGAGCTCTACTTAAAAATGATGCGACTACTAAAGCGCAATTGGATGAAATATGTAACTTGTGTTTAGCAAAGTCGAAATTTAATAAACACGAAATAGAGAACTTACGAACAAAGTTGGATTTACTCATTAAACGAGTAGACGAACTATCAAAACATAGCAGCAGCAGCAGCAGCAGCAGTGTTACTAGCCTACCAAAACAGAAACCGGTAGTCACTCCCTTAAAAATTGATAAACCTAAACATTAAATTCCTTCCTACCTACCTAACTTTTGTGAAACCGATAATATGAGTAAAGCTCAAGTTGTAAAAGAAATACATAAGTATGCTAGGAAGAACTTTGCCCGAAGACGTTTCATACAGAAGGGGATGGATGACACGTGGCAGATAGATCTGATCGATATGCAAAAGTATGCTCGAGAAAATGGTGGATACAAATACATTTTGATTTGTATAGATACCTTTTCCAAATATGCCTGGGCGCAACCCTTGAAGACTAAGAAAGCTAATGAAGTTGCACAGGCAATGTTGAGAATTCTTAAACTGAGCGACGATAATAATAATTATAGACAACCGAAAAACATTCAATCTGATGATGGTACAGAGTTTTTCAATTCCACATTTGCAAGTCTAATGAAAAAGTATAATATTAACCACTACTCTACATTCAGTATAATGAAAGCTTCTATAGCGGAGAGACTAATTAGAACTCTAAAACACTGGCTTTGGCAACATTTTAGTTTGAGTGGAAATTATAAATGGAAACATTATCTCTCTGAGCTGCTACAAAAATATAATAATAAAATACATCGTACTATCGGTGTGGCGCCTAGCTCTGTAACGTCTGATAACGCTCGTCAGCTGTTAACTGGAGCATATAATCATATCAAGGTTAGAGGATATGGCAAGTTCAAGGTCGGAGATCGTGTGCGAATAAGCAAATATAAATCTATCTTTGCTAAAGGTTATACAGGCAATTGGAGTACTGAAATATTTCAAATAAGGAAAATACAAAATACTAATCCCGTTACATATCTACTTCAAGATGGGAAACAAGAACCAGTTTTGGGATCTTTCTACAAAGAGGAGCTTCAAAAAGTGAAATATCCTGATGTGTATCTAGTGGAGAAAGTATTAAAGCGAAAAGGAAATAAAGTCTATGTTAAGTGGCTTGGTTTGAATGAAAAAAGTTGGATTGATAAAAATAATATTGTATAAAATTAAAGTATACTTAGTGTACCTATATAGTTTACTATCATTATATTTTATTTAATAAAGGATGATGTTGTAAATAAAACATTGGTTTTAAATTTATACTGATTACATTTTTTATTTATTAATAAAAGACCTAAAACCTAAAACCATGATTATAAAATAATGTTGATTACAATTTTCTGTTTATCACTAAGAAGAAGAAAAAGAAGATCTAAAACTATGATTACATTTGTTTTTTAAAATTAATTCTAAAATTATAATATTATGGTTATTACAAGTTTCAAATTAGTATAAAAAAACTTAAAACTATGTACATAGTAGGAATAATAATTATATCTTCACATTGTGTAAAGAAAGTTGCTAGAAGAAATGTGCGCGCATACAAACAGATTGTTAGTTATTAGATAGGTGTATGAAGGTTGTTATTCATAATTGAACTGAGCATATCCTCAAACAAAATATAGTCACCTAATACACAAAACATGACATTTAACAATTTTATATATGCTGATTCACAAAATTCAATGTGAGCGAAACAACTAGCGCTAATGATATTATCTAATTTCGCATACCACTCACTGTAGTTGACATTTTCATCTCCAACAGCCTCCTCCATCTCACTGTGGATATCATCCCACATGCGATAGATTAAATTATACTGATGACAATTCGTTCGGAAGTAGAGGCTTTGCAGAAACCGTGCTACTTCATTGGCAAGCGTGCGCAGAGGAATACGCTGACGCCATTGTGTTAGGAGTACATTACTTCTTAAATGTAATAGCCAATTGTCCTTACATGTAATGTTGTATGTGTTTACTTCTTCTAGAATTCTTTCCTCATCATCATCAATTTCATCAAAATTTTCCTCATACATGATGGATCTATAATAAAAAAAATATACTTACATAAAACACTTACAAAATTTAACTTTTTTTTATAATTTAATGTATACTGAGATATAGAAATGAGAACATAAATATTTTCAAAATTAATCTAATGTTTTACCTGATTTTTATTTTATTATTTATTGAAATAATTAAGTAAAACTGATTTTATAAATTTAAAGTCCGATATCCGATCTGAAAAGAAAAAAACAAATTAAATATTACTCACATTTACAATACTACTCCATGACAATTTTCCACTTTTTCAAAGGTCACATTCCAGGTTTTTCTTATTGCTTCTTTTTTAATGAAGCAAGTTCTACCATCATTCAATTCTTTAAACAACTCCTCATCAAGGTCATTGTACCTCGATGGCAGCGTTATATATCCTGCATCGGTTTCTAATACGACTTGCATTGAATTAGGACAATATTTAGATGTCATTTTGATGGCTCTTTTGATCAAATAAGGTTGACCTTGCACGATATCCGCCATTTTTAGCCATAGAAAGCTTTTTATATTATTAAGTGTATTCAGTTTACTGTCACTCATTTTTTAATTTTTTAATTGAAAATAAACTTACTACTTTTATGACACTAACGAACACTGTGAATATAACGTTGAACTGTAGCCCTCTTTTAGAGTATAGCGGTTTTTATACCCGTTTACTGATAACAAAAGTTCTCACGCAAATGAAAAATACAATTAAAAATATTAGTCGTTATAATGGTTTTATCTCAGCGGATGTGGCTTATTGATAGCAAAATGATCTCAGGGAATAAAAAATATTACGCAATGCAAACCACTATCACTACCTGTAGGCGGCGGCATATTATAATTATATATATATATCGCTTACCAGCCAGCCAGCCAGCCAGCCAACCTACCACGCCAACGGCATCGACATCGTCGTCGACATCGTCGTCGACATCGCCCTCGACAACGCACACCATCTCACCTCATCTTCAACAACACTTACCACGGCATCGTCGTCGTCGTCGTCGTCGTCGTCGTCGTCGTCGTCGTCGTCGTCGACATCGTCCTCGACAACGCACACCACCACCACCACCTCTTCTTTACCACCACGCCAACGGCATCGCCGCCGCCGTCGTCGTCGATATCGTCCTCGACAACACACACACACGCGCACACGCGCGCACTCTGCAGCTCTCTAGTATTTCCATTTAACCAACATATACTGACACGCCGCATCAACATAACACCATACATTACACAGATCACCACCATTATCATCATATCCTCCTTGATTACAACCGCACCTACTTACTCACTACCTCACACCGACGCACACACATACACTATCCCTCACCAGCCAGCCTTAAAGAACTCTCATTCCCTTCATTCAACTACCTATCTACAGCTCTACATATGGCCTTCAAACTTGCCATCGTGGGAAAATTTTACGACCGACCACTTTAACCAGACACCTCCATCCATACCTTCTACTACCAACACAGGGGTCTACTTTATACTGGTTTTTGTGGTCCAGAACCCGCAATTTATATCTACTCACTTAACTACTTAACATGTAAAATTTATAACATCACGCCAACCAACACACAGTCACACACATGGCGGTAAAATTAACAACTATTTTTCTTGAATATCATCTCACTGTAGACGCACGAGTGAATATGAAAGGGGCATGAAAAAGGCGGAGTATAAAAGAATTATTAATGAACCGCTCCGGCCAAGTGCTGAGGCTTAATGCGGATAGTAAAACTAGAACAACTTTTGCTCTAATACCAGACCATCTAGACTTGTAGTTTTGACTTAAAATTAATATTCGGGCAGTCTTTAACGGTTTATAAAGTTAAACCTACTTAGCGAAAAACTATTTCAATAGAAAAGACTAGATATTTAAAATATCCGTTTACCCTCAACTTTGCATAAAATATTTGCAACTAATTACAGGTTTTGGTTAGTCAAGGAATCAATGTTTTTGTTTTGTGAAAAGTATAAATATTGGTTCAGAACATTCGAGAAGAATACATGTACTTTGAAATACATATTTAGTATCTTTACAATAATTTCTTATCACTAGCATAAACTGCAGCGCTTTTTGCAAGAACACAACTCTACACAAGTGTTACTTGATATTCTCACGTCTAAACTCCAACTAGCCCAGGGTAACCACAGCCACTGGACGTCTAACTCCCTAAGAGCTATCTATAAGCTCTGTGTACATCCATTCTGAACCGAAAATGCCTTCAAATGTGCTACCGAGTGGAGCAGATTTCCGATCGCGCCTCCGATATGTAAGATCGTGTAATACGGATTTACAAGCAGCGCCTGGAAATTCCTCTAAAATGCTTCGGAGAAGTTCCCGATATTTTACATTGAACGGTTCGAAGTATGAGTTTCTGGTAAAGTAATCCTCATAATATTGTTTTACTTGTAATACAATTTTATAATTTAGATTTTTATATACTTATAACACGATACAATATAAATGTACTTGTATGTTTATTGATAAATCATAACGTCGTTTATTATATAAAGTCTACAAAATGCTTATTAAAATTTAAGTTTTATTTTACAAAACACAAACGTACATAATAATTGAAGTCACAATAAAAAAAATAGTTTTATAAATTAAGTAAAAATGTTACGCAAAGGCTCTAAATACAACGACATAATTACGCTACGCTTAATGTAAATTAACTATCTAAGAAACATTGTGGTTTACATTTATAATTTATTTCTGAATGTAGATTCTTCTACCTTTATTTTAAACTGAATTGCAAGCTTGAAGTTCAAATTTGAATATTAATCTCGTAAAACATAATTCAAAGTTGTATTCTGTTTTTAATATCAGCATTCCAAATTGTAATAAAAATATTTGTCAAAAATTCAGCTAAAGCATTCACAAAATAAGTAAAGTTTTCTCGACTGGGCATCTGATATAACTACTTTGTGTCTAGGGGAATGATTTTAAAAGGAAAATTCTCGAGAAAATCGTATAAGAGGAATGCATTTTAGTCCACCGCTCGAGGGATGGTGAACCGACACGCGACAGGTGAGCTGACTAAGATGTATGGCGCCGCTAGATTTGTATCAAATTTTACATTCTTTCAGACGAAATAAACTAGGATTGAGCAGTTTTGATTTGTGCAAAGCTTATAACTTCTGATCTGCCGTCACTAAGTGTTTTTTTTTTAATCTGTGATGTATGCAATTATTTGACTTTGACTTGGCCCTTTGCTTTAAAAAGGATATTTATATCTCAACTACAGACTGTTCACGTTTTTCCGTTCTTTATAGTGAACGGTGTGTACTCAGAAGTCAAATTTTTTTCTCCAGTTTAAATATGTCTGGATGATTTATGAAGGTTTATTGATGCACGTATACGTTTTTACGTAAGCTTTTGCGAGCCGATGAAGAGCTGCGTAAGAAGAATTTATCGAACATTATGTTTGAAGTCGACCAACCTTTGATTAGTGTTCCTTTAGGGCTTTGTAGGGAGCGTTACTAAACAATAAGCAGCTTTCTGGTTGTTACTAAACTTTTAGACATGAAGAATGAAGAGGTAGAAACAATCGAATAAACATTTATTAATTTTATTTAATTATAATAATAAGATTTGACAGTGTAGTTATAAAAAAAAACCTACCTTGTCTTATTAAAATATTAATAAACCTTTAATATCGCCTAATAAAATAATATTTATATTTTTCAATTTACTCATAATATATCAATTATTGTTCCAGCTTAGTATCAGATAAATCTTAGCGCTGGAGAAATGTATTAGTACTCGATAGTGCAGTGTAGATGGGGTTGGCGGAATGGCAGGCAGGTGGTACGGTGACTAAGACGTATGACCTGACCTGAATCGATTCTATAAACCGCGATAGATGCTCGCGCTACACTCGCGATTGATGGCACTCACTGAAAATGTTTGTTTTTAAGGCGAGAGTTTTCTGAAACAGTTGCAGTGAATACAAGTGGTATCATATCATTTTTTTATACCTTTTCTACTTACCTTTAATTATACCTATCTCAAACAATTTGTTTCAGTTTACCTTCGATTGAGACAGAAATACTTATTGCAATATTTTGATTAGAGCTTCTTGAGCGCAATGGATTTAAAATAATCAAAATCAAACCACACTAAACATATTAAATTTTCTCCATTCAAACATTTTTTTACGTAGGTTTACCATATGTTTGATGCCACATTTATTAATTTATTGAATAAAAGGATCTGCAGTAACTAAAATATCAACGAAAACTCTTGTATTTGTTGTGCGCTGGAGTTTGAAAGAACCTCATGAAATATCCATTTGGCGATGTTGTGGTCTTAGATACTCACTTACTGATACTTTGCCGGCACAGAGCGTGCTAAGCGCCTTCTCAACTTCTTCAAACTCGGTAAGTTCCAGAACACTTGTTTAGTGCAATGCTTTACAAACTCCAAGTCAAAATTTATTAACTTAGCATCCATTACTTAAAATGCACGTGTTTTTGAACTTTGCTCTCTGAACTTTCGGTCTCGGAATGAGGTTCAGAAGTTACGGTCCACATTCTCATATACTTTAAACTCCCCAACGGGAGCATTAAGTGTCCATTTCGCGTTGAGGACATGCTCCCTCTCGCTCATTGACTTACAAAACAAGCGTCGATACCAAAATCCGTTTTCTTATCACGTACAGAGTTTACTTTTTTCTATCTTCTTTGTTCAATTCAATTACGACTCACTGCCATCGGAGTAAAGGTTTTTGTTATAGCTCCCCTTTTTCTGGGTTTATTATTTCAAGACATTAGTGGGAGGCAAGGCGCCATCAGTTTCACCGTTATAGGTGAGGAAAATATTTTGTAGTACCTTTATTGGATCAACTCGGGTTTTTATACACATAAGTCATACTTTAACGCGCAAAGTTAGTTACCAAGTTCATTGCATAAGATCTTTAAAATAGAAATTCCTTCCAGACAACTTACTGACCTTACCTATATACTTACTAGAGTAAAAATAAAAACAAATATATTTTTGAGATAGACTGCAAGTGTACCGAAAGTAGGATTTACCTTCAAAACATGCAACACAATTTAATCGTTAAAAATCATTAGAATAAAGCAAGTATTTAAACAGTAAGTATACCAAAAAATCTGTTTGATGGATTTAGTACAATCTGATTTTCCCTTTGCAATAGGACCCTACCAACCAAATCGTAAAAAGCTTTGCCTAATAACTGTTTGTTGAGCATTCATTACAATACGAGTCATGTTTAAACTCTTCTTCACAAACCAAACATTTCCGTAATAACGAATGTTATTCATTTTACATTGCGCAATAGGTATGGTTCTAATTTATAGCTTCATGGTCGAGACTAAATGGCAAGGCAATGAACGTTAAATTGTACTTGAAAATCGTAGCTTCATAATTTCTGGTGATTTCGGTCCGCATTCGCAGGGTGATCTTTTTGTCTCGGCTGAAAACTAACGAACCATGAAATGAATAGGTACGTTCGGGTTCTGCCGTACCCTTTATAATTTAACCTGCCGCCGGTTGTAAAGAGGCTGACTTTTCACTGATATAAAGAGTTGTACGTACCGCGTTTGCACAGTGAATCGCGAAAAAGAATCATTTCCAGAGATTCTTTCTTTTTATTTTGAGTTCAGTTTCTCTTTAGTGCTCGCGTATAGTGCATTCTATTGCGGCTGAATAAGGTTGAAACCTGCCATGCCATTAGAAATAAACAAAATTAAAAATAATCTAAATCTAATCATCAAAGCTACATTCTGACATTTTCAATCCAATATGGTCACAATGCCATAGAAGAAAATAATAGTACAATGCTCTAAGAGTCTTGACAGCTTACTCAACAGAAATACCTTTTGCAACTCTAAAATACAGTAATTCCTGACACATTCAAAGAATATAATAAAAATATATTTTTCGTACGTACAAAAATACTTGACAATATTTATTGCTCCGTCCATGAATCAAGTTTACTCTTCTATTGAAACGGAAGAATCCACGCAGGTTTCTTTTCCAAACTGTTGCGAATATTTCGTTTTTGTCATGAGACATAAAGAAATAAATCCGTGGAAGGTAACTTTCAATGCTGCCAGATTCAAACTTAAAAAGCTTGTAACCACAATTTTGAATTGATATTAATAAAATCGGCTAGGTTAAAATAAGGAATCTAATAAAAGTGAAATTGTAACACCAAAATTAGAGTTATGAAACTATAATTGCTACTTTGAAATATTTCAGTGAAATAAAATATTATTTTTAAAAATACTTGTTTAATTTTACACCTGATAGAAATCTATGACTAAGCTGAGATTAAAAAACCTTAAGTAATAATACTTATAATAACAGTTTTATATCCAGGGATACTATATTAAGGTTGCCTGGAAGAAATTGCTACTTAGCAATAAGGCCGCCTACATGTACACTTTCTTTATAATTTTTTCGTGAATTTAACTGTTCTGTTTTATTCTGGTGTGCAATAAAATATATTCTATTCTAAAGTATATTCTTTTTTATGTTCATGTAAAGAAAAGTTTATTTATTTATTTATTTTTCGGAAAACCATCAGTGAACAAAAACTCAATAACAACATAACTAAAAAACTAATAACTAATAACAGGTTTCCACAGGTAGACTACAAAATTTAAAACATTTTATCGAGAAGCTAAAAGGTAATCGCATCCTCACAAACACTAGGTAGCAATTTAGCGGTATTAATCAATAGCAACTTCTTAGATAAAAGATTCCTACAACATGTAAACCATTACAAAATATAAAAAAGAAGAGCCAAATTAATTATAAAACAAACACAGTAATAGCCTAGTTACAGCAAAAGGTTCCACCACCAGATCTCACCCCTCAAAGAATTGGTTACCCATTTCACGCCTGGCCGAGATAATATTAGTATTAAAAATGTCTACATCTATGCTAGACGATGTTGCTATTGCGTTAAAATTACTACTCGCACGATGGATGTAGCTGTTCTTCCTATAGTTAATAGAATCATCGGAAAATAATTTGTATACTTTTTATTCCATTTACATTTATAAGGATTTTTACTAAGTATCATATAAAAAAAATATTATAATATTTTATCTATATGACTTTAATTCCCCTGAAATTGCAGGAATTGTAACAAAGCTAATTTAGCAGTCTACCCTCCAAGAAATCTAAATTAGTATTAATATTTAAATCTGGCAACATTGCTGACTTTGCGGCGGGAATGCGTCTGCTTACGTCACCGGCTCATCACTCATCCGGCAGACAAGACAAATGGATGTATGTGTATGTGTGTATGTACCAGCGTCAACCACGTGAATAGTTCCCCGACTCAGATATGCTGTGATATACGATACGGCACAATTTTTGGCAGTTTCTGGTTTAACAAAAAAATCCCGAACGAAAAAATCGAAAAAGGTGTGTTGAAAATGGAATGATATAGATTGTGTGTATTTTTTAAAATTTTATACTTTATGGAAAATAATAAAGCAGAAGTTTTAGAATTTCATTAAATTTTAGTTCCAAGTCGTTATTATAAATCTAACACAAATATTATAATCCGGATCAATAACTCTAAAGTATTAGAAGACCTTTGTTGAGATCTCGACAAAGGGACACAAAATGATCCTCTCGAGAAATGAGCACAGAAAATATTAATAATCCCACTCAACCAAAACCCGAATGATCTTATTATAATATTGTGATCTCCGTTGGTTTCCTGTTACCCTCAGATTGTGCTCTGAATTGAGCTTTCCTAAGGAAAGTCACGCTCTGGAGGCTCCCAATGACGCAAATCGTGGTATTGGAGACAAATTATGTGACAACCGCCATCGTAATATAGCCAAAGTGCTTTTGTCATGGACCAAATGAAGGCAAAATAATGATAGAAGATATTTATTATTATTGAGTTGCCCTTTATTCGCAACTGATGCCATGGCTTCGGCGACGGTTACTAATAAATTAAGACGGCGTTTCACTTAATTAAGTACTTTTACGGGTAGTACTATTATTACCCCTACTTTAGAAGGATACCAGTTAATTTGTTGCATAATATTAAAATAAAAAGAATTTAGGGTATTAAACATTTAGTTTATATGAAAATCTAATAAAAAGTATATCAAATAAAAGCTAGCAATTATGTATGTTTTGAAATATTGAAGCATTATGAATAATATTCAAAGTCAAAGAATAATATTTATTTAAAAAACATAGCAAAGTGAAATACAGTAAAATAATAAAAACATATCCAAAGTAAAAATTAAAATAAACTTATATACAAATGTTTGCCGTCAATCCTGGCGCAAATGATCCCAGAACGCTCGCCGCATTACCGCGTTGGATCGCAACTGATAATCTTTGCACCAGGAATTACTTGGCGCGGGGGTCACATCCCTTCTCTTTAAGGCGTTTGTCAATTTGGTCGATGAAGCTTTTAGCTTCACCGCCCCAACAACCTGACGTACCGCGAAAGGTACAAATAAGTATTTGGGTTTCAGGACCGAGTACTTTTCATATTTCAGAAGAGCCGCATCAAAGTATTTATTTTAAACTTTAGGATATTTACATCACTTAGTTAAGTCAGTTACATATTCTTTTGTGGCGAGTTCACAAATTTGGCTATCTTCTGTGGAGAAGAATTCGTCGTACAAAATTAAAAACTATTTATTCGGTGTAAAATTTTACGAAAAATATTTTTAGCATCAAGTCAAATAAATACTAAGAATAGTGCCTGCGCTAATTCCAACTACTTAAACATTAACCAAAATTGCTGTCAAATACACAATTCCACAACGCCCGGTGAATTTGACAGTTGTTTTGGTTAAAGTTTGAGTCGTTCAAGTAGCAGAATGACTGGCTATGGTTAACCCTTCAACAGGCGTTTTACATAGAAGATACACGCAACAGTATTTACTTGCAGCATAAATTTTCCGAAACCCATTTTACTAGCGCCACTAAGTAAAACAGTTTCCAACTCCGAATCACACCTGCTATTCATCCCTAAAACACCGCTTATAAATTCCTGCAGTCCGCTCTATATTTCCCAAAGTGTGCGATCGGAAAGTTCGCGTTAGAGATAGTAAATTGCAGTGCATTTGCAGGATGTATGCGAGTTGCAGGCCTCTCGAGAGCGGATATGACGTACTGGAATCGCGGCCTGCATACTGTATGGAAGTATTATATTTCACAAATGGAACATCAAACTTTGATATTACAAGCATGTGCCAATTCACTGAGCTCCCTTCTTTTTTCCTTTTCTTTGGTTGTAAGAAAAAAATACTCTATTATGTAACGTTGCTATTGGGAATCGAACCTGGAATCTCCGTATACCAAATTAAGAAGCGATATTTTCACCTCGCTCCGGATACGAATTCATCTCCTCTGAAAATGAGGAGAGTTGAGTATTGCAGTAATTGTTATTGTCTAATATCTTTACTTTATTTTCGAATAAACAGATTTCCCTTAAAAAATACTACACGACTCCGAAGACAAAATTGTATTCAGGTATGTGGAAATCTCGTTGCTAAGCCTCACGGTGAAACCAGGAGTGCTTGACTCCAGTGGCATTTTCACCCTGACGTGTTGGAATTTGCTGGCCATTAATGATTTTGCCCTGCCTCGGGGCTGCGACGCGAAACGATCTCTAGCTTGTGTCGGGGATTCCTAAATCGTACCAACCCGGTGCTTCTACTACAGCTATTTCAAAATCTGATAGTTCGTTCGTAATTAGTAAAATACTCTAAATTTCATATTAAATGTTGTATTCCAGAACAAAACAATATACGTAGTAAGTAAGCAAGTAAAACGTTTATTGCTTTATACAAAACACATAGACATTAGACATGTCACACAATTAACATTCAAAACAAATAAATTACACATACATAAAAAACATACACACGTAGTGTTAATTGCTACATAAACACCTCTTGAGTATTGATCAATCGATAATACTGATTTTCTTTTCGTTCGTTAATCAGGGTAAATAGGCTTTGGTCGACCACGCAGGCCCAGTGCGGGTTGGTCAACTTCACACACAACCTTTAAATTACTAACTTTGGGTTTCTTTTGATATTCCTAATTTATTATTAATTTTAAATCTAACGTAACATATTACAAAATCCGGCATATAGCAAAGCAGAGGGCGTTAATTAATTAGACACTGACAAACACACACAATCACCCTAGTGAAATTGAGACACACAAAGAAAAGCGCTAAAATTGCAATAAAACACAATAATGTGATATGCAAATAACTTTAAGTATGTCCATTATGAATGGCTACTTGAAGTATAATGGAATAAAGAACCATTTTCAAGTTTAAAACTATGCTCTCTGCCAGAAAGCTTTGAATAAACAATTTCTTTATAGGCCCCTTCCCTGCGCTTCCATACTCACTCACATTTACATCGAGACGGTTCATAAACATTTTTATTACATGTGGAATGCATAACTTTTATTGTTCGTTCTACGTCTGCAGTTGACAAGAGAGAAGGAGGGAAGGAGAAGCATTCTGTTGATTGTGTGCTTTTATGTCTTACGCAGTAGGTGGAATTAGATATAGAAACTTAAGTTGTGAAGGAAATAAAGGAAGTTGATTAAAATTTTGTTGTTAGCATTTTTTACTTAACTAGTTACAAATATTGCCAATACCTTTTTTTACAAAACAGCTGACTACATAATGAATGGAGTTTACTTTTAGTTCCGAGAGTTCCCACAAAACATTGCTTGCTACGCATTTACTACGCCCGTAGCCAAAAGCTACGAGCCGGCTACGATGTATCTGTAATCGTAGCAAACACGAATGAACCAGCTTTTACATTACACGGTGTTTGCTTGTGTCAAAGCAAAAGCATTCATACCATAATCATACCATACGTGGTATGATTCACACACTCACGATCTCACACACGGCCATCTGACCCCAAACTAGGCAGAGCCTGTACTATGGGTGTCAGATAGCTGATATACATACATATATAAATATACAACATCCAGACACAAGGCAAACACAAGTGCTCATCACACGAATGTTTGCCCTGGGCGGGATTCTAACCCGCGACCCTGTGCTCAGTAGGCAGACGTACTACAAACTAGGCTATGGGGCCGTCAATTGCCGTGCATTGCTAGTGAATCAAACGTTAAATTGTAAATTGCATTTGTAACTTTTAAACTTTTAACTTTAATTTGTGTTCTATTAGATTGCCGAAATTTGATTCAACACTATTCTATTGAACATAATCAACGTGTTAATCTGAACTTTTTTTATTTTTTTCCCTTTTAATTATTCTTCGAGTAATAATACCATTTTAGTAAAATTCTGTGCAGATCTTTTTTTTACTCATAAAATACAGTGAAGCGATAAATACGAGTAACAAAAATAAGTCTACTCGCCAACACAGACTTTTACATTAAAATGTGGAGTCTAATTTTTTTCCATATCTAGAGGATTTTATGTTCCCATATAGAGGTTTCAGGTGATTGGTTAAGGCAATTCCTTGCTCAGTTCAGTTCCTTCGTACCTACTTCCCCCCACTGCCCCCACGGCAATAACCCCCCGCTCCTGCCCCGTTGCGGTTTATCACACGACAGACACTAGCACGTCTCGCAGCCGAAGACGTGTTGATCGAGGAACACACTCCAGGGCATTGCTTAGTGCTTAGTGGAGTGACGGCCACGTAACCTAGTTGGTAGTACGTCTGCCTACCGAGCACATGGTCGCGGGTTCGAATCCCCCCCGGGGCAGACATTCGTGTGATGAGCACTTGTGTTTGCCTTGTGTCTAGATGTTGTATATTTATATATGTATGTATGTATATCAGCTGTCTGACACCCACAAGCTCTGTTTAGTTTGGGGTCAGATAGCCGTGTGTGAGGTGTCCCCACATATTTATTATTAAGTAATACAATAAGTATAATTATAACGTAAGTGACGGAGTAGAGAAGAGCGTCGGTGGCCAAGTGGCTAGGCCCGTTGACTTCCGTTCCGAAGTTCGATGGTTCAAACCTCGGCACGTACCAATGTGTTTTCGATTTTCGAATTCATATGTACGTTTATTCGACGCTCTTAAGGTGAAGGAAAACATCGTGAGGAAACCTGCACAGTTGCACACACCTGCGAAGAAATTCAAAGGTTGTGTGTGAAGTTGACCAACCCGCACTGGGCCAGCGTGGTCGACTAAGGCCTATTCACCCTGGTATCAGGGTAGGCTCGAGCCCCTCGGTGGGGACATATATGAGCTGTTAACGACGGATTAGAAAATAAAATAGGACCATGCTTATTCAAAAGATTTTGATTTAAATTTTCTAAAGCAGTTTAGTTTAGTAAGCCCACAAGCACCCTAGTGTTATAGTTCACCGGTCACTATAAAAAAAATGAAACAAATCGCTTTATCCAGCTTTGTCGAAGGCGATCTCCACTATTTGAAGCATTGTTGAATAGATAAAAACAAGATAAGATATGTGAATACAACCAAAAGAGCAAGCAAAATAAATAAACTAACAAGTATCTAAATATAGGTTTTTTTAACACTAGTAGTAGGTAAGTTTGTGACGCGACTTGACGGTGATTATATTATTACTAGCTGTCCGCCCACGGCTACGCCCGCGTTGTTTTTTTTATTTGTTTTTTTTTTTTTTTTTGGTGATGAAAAATAGATGTTGGCCGATTCTCAGACCTACTGAATACGCTCACAAAATTTCATGAGAATCGATCTAGCCGTTTCGGAGGAGTATGGAATCGAACACTGTGACACCAGAATTTTATATATAAGATGTTCTTTACGAAAAGGGAACTGTCGTCGGTCGGTTTTAGTTTCTCTAATATTTAAATACTTTTAGGCCCAGCGCACACCAGGAGAGGCGCGGCGAAGATACTGAGAACGTATCAATTAAAACTAAACCTTAAATATTTTGACATACGGCGGTCTCGCGCCGGCTCTCGTGGCAGCTTCGACGCGCCGCGCGCTACCGCGCTACTCGATTTTAGCATGCCGTTTTCAACCGTATGTCAAAATGTTTAAGGTTTAGTTTTAATTGATACGTTCTCAGTATCTTCGCCGCGCCTCTCCTGGTGTGCGCTGGGCCTTAGAAAGCCTGGATGTACGCAAATTATGGAAACATTAATAAGTCCATACCTATTATCGACAATAAAATCCCTTCACTCTGAGGCGTTGTCCTAATAGAACGCGATTACGCGATCATCGCAAGTTCGCGCGAACGCGCGATTGTCAAATGTATGAAGAAATCGTTCAATCGCGCGATCGTCTATTAGGACACCTATTCGACTTCAATATGTTTGATCGCGCGTTCGTACGAGTAAAATTCGCGCGAATCGCGTAATCGCGTTCTATTAGGACAACGCCTGAGAATGTTACAAATTATCTTGAAATAAAAAAAGTAAGATTTTGTTCAAAAACAACGTAGAAAATCGAGACGAAGGATCGTTTTTCCAGTGATTTTTTTCATAGCATTGATGTAAGTATGAAAAATAATGACAATCGATTTGTTATTGAAGCAATTCAAACGGTAAGGTTCTTAGAAGTATGATGGATAAAAGCTACTGAATTAAAAGCTTGTGCTCAGAAAAAAAGGGAGAGAACGATATTATTTTATAGCCATCTACGAGTAAGCAGAAATACTTCTGTAAACATGTTTTATACTGTTCAATTAAAGCTTATAATATGGATTACTTGGAATCGTTTATGCCCTAATACTAAGTTATACGCAGTAGAAAGATACTTACTTTAATTTTGATGTATTAAAAATGTTTCCGTTATAACAATATGTGTTCCAAACCATTAGTAATATGCTAAATAAATGATTAAACTGTCATTACCCAATATTTTCCTAAAAATATAAGTTTAAATATAATTTTGATATTTTTTCAGTATATCGTTCCCACACGACCTAACCTCGGGACACACACGATGGCAAGCTAGGATATCGCAAATCGTCCTCCAATTTGAAAGTTTTCTCGTTAGTTTTAAAATATCTTGAATTTTCTCCGATCGGCGGCTCGTCCAAATCGCATTTCGTCTCTCCACGGAGTACAGTCGCCAACTAATGGAAACACCCATTTGTCCGCCGTTGGACCTAATGAAAAGGATCGAGCCATCCTGCCTCCGTTTAAGCGCAGCGTCCTCTGAAATTAAGTTACACTGAACGCGGTCGCGCTATTCAATTTGACAAAGTGAATTTCGTTTTACAGTATGTACTAAGTTTGATGTTTCGTCATGGATTTATCGAGCTCTTTGGTTTATTATTATCCTAAGATAACTGAATTTCAATTTCAAAATGAATCCTATTTTGATAGCGTGATTTGGACTATTTTTTTTAAAGGAACCCAACAGCTTAGATATTGATAATTTAAATTAAACTGCTCAAAATATTTCGAGTCTTAGGCTTATTGCTTTTGTTAAAAATTAGTCCTATAATGAAAAATTTCGTTTTACCCCTGAAAAAGTCAAAGTCCTCAAAGGGATACAAATTTTTAAACTTGTGTTTACAAAGCAAGCATTTGCAATTCGTATCAGAAGCACTAAATATAAAAATCTTCCTAAAATTTATTAAATGTCTTTAACAAAATAATCCATCAAGGCTTTTGGCTTTTCTAATAAACCAGATATTTAAACCTTCTGCTTATCTTCCAGAGCAGGGAGGTAACAAGAACTTCAAATAACTCTGAATCCGTCCGCTCGCGACCTTTGATAGCGAAGCTTATTTCGCCGAAAACAATATGAAAAACGAGCACTTCCGTTATCGCCTCGTCGAACATTTTTTATTTATTTCAGTATCCGTTCGTGTGAAAAATAAAAGATCCCTTAAGGAATGGAAGGTACTCTATCAGATTAGGTAAGAGGTTAGATTTTAGAGTTAAAATTACGTTTGGTATTTTGGTATAGGGTTATGTGATTGAAATTAACAGTAACTATAAATATACGTCATCAACTTATATTCTACATCATAGAGCGGTTCATAAGTAAGTAATACACACGCTGGCAGCAGTAGCGATCTCTGAATTTTCACGTACAATTTGGGCATTTTAAAACTTAGTCTCTTACAAATGTAGGTAATATAATATGCAGCAGCCAGTTCTTTGTTACTTTGCGTTTTACATTACCACTGCTCCGTTGTGATAGCATGAATAATCAAAAAGGCGCTGCGGCTGTGTTACTGTTTGCATAATGCACTCCGGTGGGAGGGGAGGGGTGGGCTTTTGGTACTCGCAGACGGCGCGGGCGGCGGACGGACACACATAATGCATGGAGATTATTTATTATACTACTTACGTTTGAATGGAGTGTTCATCTCTGAATATTAGAGCTACATCATACTTTGCTACCAATGTGTTTTTATTTTTACAATTCGTATGTACGTTTTGATATATTGAGCGCAGATGATTTAAATTTTGATTCGACGTTCATATGGTGAAGGAAAACATTCAGACCTGCACAAGAAATTCAAAGTTCGTGTGTAAACTTGACCAATCGTCATTGGGTCAGTGTGGTCGACTAAGGCAGCCCAACGGACGAGAGAAGGTTCAAATTAAAATGCTTATAATTTTAAATCAATATTTTTTATTACGTTACTACACAAAAATAAATTACAGGCTGAGTGACAGTGGTTTTTGAATATTTAGTACCAACCAGACCTAAAATTGAGAGTGATAGTCGTGATCGATCGTATAAGTTTTTAATTTTAAAGATTTTGCTTGTACGAGTATTCTGGTAATTAACAAGTTTATTTTAAGATAGATATTATTTTTTCATTGTCTTCATTTGTATAAAAGTAAGAAACCATGTATAAAATATGAATGCAATTTTAAATGAAAAGGTAAGATTATCCGCCTTTGACCCGCCACGCCATACACATAAAGCAGCATTAACACGGCGTCAAAGCGAGCGTCATGGCTAATTCTCTTTCACAACTTATTAAAGATTTGGCTTCAACTTAGAAGTCATTGAGGAGCCACAAAAAGTTGAATTGCCAAAGTTTTAATTTACAAAACTCGGTGAGACGCTTCTCGCTCCTCTTGTTATGAAATTCATAAAAAGTGAAACGTCATTTTGTATTTAGAGGATGATTTAGCGTCCGAATTGTAGCGATGTGATCCCTCAAAGTTATACGCAAAACTTTTTAAGTACTTTTACAGTCAGCCCCTTTAGAAAACTCTATACAGAAAAAAATCTTTACTATATTCTAAACACTCGGGTACATAATCGCTTTTACATATTTTTCCGGCCAGGAGTATTTTGTATACTAAATATCGATTCTATGCGTAAGTTCTTTAAAATACTATAAGTCTTCATACTTTTCATACCGAATTGGCAAGATCAGCGCATAAAAAGTATAGTATGATTACATAATCAAATATAATGCTTTATGGAATCTCTCGTGTAATGTACGATCGCGTTATGACTTGCATATATCAATAATGTAATAACCATTTTCAATCTTGTGTAGTAGTGTTACGTGTTGCTTTTCACTAGCAAAAAACAATAATATAAAATAAATAAATCAGAAAATCAGTAAGACACATCCGCATTGTTTTATTCTTTTTAATTAAAAATAAAAGTACTTTTGTACAGTGGATAAAATATTATAGTGACCAAGGACGTTAGAAATTAATAATATAGAGTCCAATATAGTTTTTGTCCAATTTAATCCAGTTTTTTTTTCAGAGTTCTCGTGTGGTCATTTTAGCTATGCCACAAACGGAGCTCCCTATTTTTTTTTTTGAACTTTATTGTTCCATATAATAATATATTACTTCTCAAAGAAGCATAATTATTAGATTACGTGTAATGAAGTGAATAAGTCGACTGTGTACTACTGTACTTTTATAATTTCTCCACAGAAGTGTGTTTGGTTTCCTCGTGGGATTATTCTTTAAACTAATCGGAAACGGAAGACACATTAAGTGCTCGGTGGAAATCAATTCAACGTCCATGCTCCGATGATATTTACGCGAATTAAGTATGAATATACATTATACATACCTCATATGAATTGCTTTCGTTAGCGCATTGAATATTTGCTTTCAGATATTCTAGTTCTTTTAAAATATCGCTCCGGTCCGGGTTGTTCAAATCTTACCTATCATATATCCTTTGTTTAAAATTCAGTATGCTAGTTTTCTCAACAAAAAAATACAATTTTTGCATTTATTTAACATTCTACTTACTGAAATTTTAAGTTACCTAAATCATAAATTTACTTCAAAGAATTAAAAGTAAAAATTAAATTAGGGCTGCCAAAAAATCCCCTTTAACTAGAAATGCAAATTGGATAGATATTAAAAATGTAAACTTCATTTTAACAGCCTCCTAACTTGTACAGTCTACAATTTGGAAGACAAAAGGTCAAATACAACGCATTTTTTAAGTCTTGAAACCAGACAGCGTACCGTATTAGAAATGTAAATGTTTAGAGCTTCCAAATTTATGATAATTGCAAGTAATTTACTTTCTAGAACAAAATTGTAATATATTTTTGTAATTTTATATGAAATAGTGTTTACCGTAGTATGGTACTAGACTCTTTTTAGAAAAAATGCTGTTGCTTATTATTATGGTCAAGTCACTTCGTAACATACCCGGACAAAATGTTGTATTGTTCTTTTTCTAAGCCGCTTACGCTTATCATCTTATGATTATGTATACATACAGGGTGTAAGTGATGGCTTAGAAAAAACTGAAAAGACAATTCCTAAAGATTTTTTCTCGGTAACGGTAAAAAAATATCTCTATACAAACTGCCCTATTCAAATGACTATTTTTTATGAGAGCGACAATTTTTTTTTCTTGTGACAAGTTTCTTTGAGAATGCACAATTGAATTGGGACAAAATTACACAGAAGTAAGAAAAAATATTACTAAGCATTATTTAACATTGTATCCAAGTAGAGTTCTAAAAAAATTATGTAATCTTAAGCCTTAAAAAAATATTTTATTCATTTTTGTCTCAAAAACTAGGTGGGTGATGACGTAGTGTGCATTCATGAGCATGGACCTGAGTAACTAGAAAATACTGCTCTCCTTATCAAATTTAGAATGCCATATCATCATCATCATTAACAGCTCATACATGTCCCCACCGAGGGGCTCGAGCCTACCCTGCGATATGCTTACGTAGAATGCATTAGATTTTAAGCACTATATGAATAAACTCAGTAAGCATTGGAATGAACAGTAGTTGAACTTAAAGCATCAAACAGTGTTTTGCTTTCTCCCTAACTCAGCATCATTTCAGTTGCTCTAATCCGTTGACTGAGCTTGTCCTTTCAGCATTTGCTAAGGCGTTACTTACACCCTTATGTACTTGGTCCAAGAGGACCAAATGATTCGCTTGAAGGACCAGAGTATGAGAAAGTCTAAGTTTGCCAACTTATCACATAAATAATGTTACTCCAAATGTTTATACTCGCAGGGAAGGCAGCTAAATCAACTCGATGTAATTGCGTTAGACCTATGAGACTAGTCTAAGTTACTCGTCTGGACGTGTAACTACATTATATTCGATATAGAATGCTGACTTATCTCGGAATATAGTTCGCGTATTTCATACTAAGCGAGTAAAGGAAATTAGATTAATAAGTGCGATTTTGCGCAAGACTTATGTTTCTTTCTTAACTAGTTCAATGTAGGAAATGATTTATAGATAAGTTAGTAGAACACTGTTTTGCTTGTTATTTCTGTACATATACAGGTTGTTTAATATTTAATATATGTATTTATATAGGTAATATTATTTATTATGTTGTCAATTTAATAAGATACAACGAATTACATCTATCCAAATCGTTAGCGAAATGAGACACTCAACCGATATTGATGAAACTTGGTACTTATATAAAATAATAGAGCTTAGGGAAGAACATAAGCTACTATTACTGCGTGAAAATACGAGTACGTCATTCCGACGGGAAACTGTTAACCCAGTCGGTGCCGCGGGACATAAACTAATGAAATATAAAACACTGAAGCAAAAAATGATTCTTTGCTAGTTTTTTTTGCATGCCATACATAATTACTTATTTATTTATTTATTTTACTTTACTCATTTCCTTTTTAACCACTCTCCCGGACTACATTGCTTACAATTTTTTCTTTGTTGTTGTTTTTTTTTGTAAGTTACCGTCATTACTTAACTTTTTGATGCGATTGTAATACGCCTCCGGCGGCTAGTTCCTTTATCGGACATTCAAATAGATTTATATAAAACTAGAACGTGGATAACTATAATTGGCCTCGCAAATTGTAATCTTTTTATAAGTGTATGTATATTTAAGGCTGTTGTTATCTCTAATACAATAAAAATAAAAATAAAAATAACCATTAATGAAGTTTGTGCGGATTGCAAAACAAGATGGCGTTTTGTCAGTCCTATTCCTCGTTGAAACGCATCATTCAATAAGCGAGCTCTTTACGACCCTATAAGTACGTTTTGTAAACCAGAGCAGCGTGTGTGTTCGCGTCAACTGTGTGGGTTGTATAGTATGGCAAACGTCACGCGGCGTCCTGTTCCGGCCGCGTCTGTTCTAACACAACACACTCTACATACGGTGTTTCTCTACGCTTTGTTGGCTGTTATTGTACTGTTATGCCACTGTTCTTACAGCGAGAGCTATTGTTAATTTGAAGCGAGCGGATTCTAGGGAACACAACTTAAAAAATGTTGAGCGAGTAAACTCCACGTCTTTCTGGAAAGCTGCCCTGGTAATAAGGGTGACCTGTTCACTTTTTTAGTTTAAAGTATTATTCTTTGTAATTTATGAAAATAAAGTTGAATTAAGTAAATTTATTCAACAAAACTATCCATATATGAATGATGCTGGATTATGCCTATGTTACCAGCGATAGAGAAAGTGCAATCTTTATGAAGTACAATACAATACAAATACTACCTCAAGTACAAGCGGGATAACGGATTTCCAGTGACAAATTTTGATGACGTTAGCTTGTTCTTTGAACTTAAGAGAAAGCACAACACAGCACAGCGTAGCATTTTTTGCTAGGACAGCATTTTATTATACCATTTACATACAAGTCGAAATGTCCAATTTCAATATTTCATATTTCTACACGCAGCCAAACAAATAGATGATGTAGGTACCAAGTTATCCAAGTCTATCTTATTTTATCCAAAAGCGAAAAAATTGGTAGTCCAAGAATTACATCAAATCCAAGCTATTTGTCTCACGATTAAAATGCATATTTTATCTGCTGGAATTTATTTTAAATGGCATCTGTCTGTACGTACAAGCTAGTAGCTGGTGCACGGTGCTAAATTGTGGTGCTAATGCTCGCTAATGTGTGTAGAGCTCTTGTCCCGAGCGCGAGTTGTGACGTCATCAGGCACATCAACACACGTTGTTCTAACTGCCTCGTTTTGAGTCTTTTTTTAAAATATGATTTTGTAATTTAAGCGGTAAAAGATTATATTTTGTAAAAGTAGAAAGTTATTATCCCTCAAACCTTGTTGAAGGGGTTAATTTTCCCTTGTTAAATAAATGTATATTATTATGAAAGTTGCTCTTTAGTATCTACTATCTATCTTTTTTTCTTAATCTTGAGTATTTGAAGAATTGTAGATTGTTTGCCATCGTTATTATAGTAAAATATACCTATTATTTGCTATTGAAAATGTTTAATTTTAGAATGAGATAATACAAAAATAGTTTATTATTTATATATTTAGGCCACCAAACGAATACACATCAATTCATATTACACAGGGTATGATAACAATAAGTTGGTTACTAAATGGTAATCCAATTGTAGATGGATACCGCTTTCAAAAGGACGACAGCTTAATTCAATAGGGATAAAATTAGGATAGAGAACTTACAACTATAGATAAACTATTTTATGCATTATGAGGATTATAAAATTAGGAGGCTAGATTTAACAACGAAAGACAAAAAAGAAATATATAAAAAAAGTCCAGAAACACGGCTTAAAATTGAAATTCAGACCCATTGAGACAGTGTGATTGTCTGATAGATAAATACTCGTATTGACGTGGTTGCAATCCATGTCAATTAATAGACCGAGGTGAGAACGATAAGAGGAGTTCTCTAGTGAGGCACAAGTAGAGCTCAAAGAAGGACTTACAATATCCTGCCAGATCAAATCTCTCTCCAACGAATGGACGATACCGAGAATACCTTTGTGAATTACACTTCACATGATATTGCCCGGTATTTACTTCCATTTTGTTCCCAGAAAAGTGATTGGATATTCCGTGTGCGCAATAGATTTCCAAATAAAATGTACTTATGCTCCGAGACGAGGATTTCCTTATTAAATCTAATTGGATATTTAAATCCTTCAGTGTTGAGATAGTCAGTATTTTCCTACAGAAGTTAAAGTCTACGTTGCATCACTAATCTGGAGCTGGGGTTCAAATCAAATTAATGACGTAACTCTAGTGAACCAAGCGAACTCCATTCTACAAATCTGATCTACTTCTACATTTTGATAAGAGACAGATTTTGAAACTGTAGACAGTTTACTCATGGCAATTTTTTTTGTAATAGTTGTAGAAAATGCAGTTGGAGCAGTTAATTGTGTATTTGCGAATAGTGTTACGTCAATTTACATTTCTTTACAAAGAGTAGCCACAGTTGTACGGTAGTACCTACTTATAACCTACTCGTACTTATAACAAATTCTTTGAAGGGTCTGGAGGTGGAACCTTTTTCTGGGAGTAACTAGGCTATTAATATTGTGTTGTTTTATAATTAATTTGGTTACTTGGTTTTTATTTTTTGTAATGGCTTGCATTTGTAGGAAACTTTTATCTAAGAAATTGCTATTATTTTTTACTACTAAATAGTTACCTAGTGTTTGTGAGGATGCGATTATCTTTTAGCTTCTCGATAAAATGTTTTAAATTTTGTAGTCTATCTGTGGAAACCTGTTATTAGTTATTAGTGCTGTTATAGAGCTTTGTTCGCTGATGGTTTAAAAAAAAAAAAACATCCTTGCAGGGTAATTATGTTCTTTTTTAAATTTGTTAAATAATAACATTATTTAAAACCTTTTATTTTATTTTGTTATTTTATTTATTAAAAGAATGGTTTAACTACCCACAGTGGACCTTGGCGTCTGACATAAATATGCACATGGATTTATTAGTACAATTCATAGTAGTAATCGTGTTGAACTAACGAATTTTTATTGGTTACCTGTGCGATTTAATTCTAAATTGAGTTACCGATATTTTGACCGGGTTCAAAGAACTAACACATCCACAGTTTACTTCAAATTAGTTGGTACTATACCTCGAATTGAATACCGCAGTTAATATTCATACGAGAGTGGCGCAACTCCGGCCCCTAGCCCTACTTCATCAGAACCAGAAGTCTCGCCTACATCGCTGTAACACGCTTTATACAAGTCGGGCATTGCAGAACTTCTACAAATTGCAATACCTTGTAGAACTATGGGATATTGACACATACACCGTGCCTTTTTAACCGTCTTACAAACGAAGCCCAATGTATATGCCCGTGATATAGAATATCTTGGCAATGTTTTTTTTTTTTTTAAGAAAAAAAATCTAGGATTTTTTCAATAAAACAATCGATCGAGAGATCGAAAAATGTGTTTATCTCATATTTTTCTTTTGTTTTCCCATTATTTACGATTCTCACGCATGCGCAAATTGTTACTAAATTGTAAATATTATGTACAGGTTGATTCAAAAATATTTTGCATTATTTTATTTTACTTCACGGTTTTATTATTTTATTGATAAAAAAAAATAACATTGCCAATATATTCTATATCACGGGCATATACATTGGGCTTCGTTTGTAAGACGGTTAAAAAAGCACGGTGTATATAGCTTGTTAGTTTACTGTATAAGGCTATGTATATTGGGCTTCATTTACATTTATTCTTATTTTATGAATACCACCAAATACCTTGCTAATTATTCTTATATTTATTTTGACTGCAAGTCGTTAATTTTATCTTATTTACATAAAAAACTGTAGAATAAGCACACAGCTTGCAATAACCAATATTATATATTATTATTTTTATTGACACCTGTCTACCTGGGACAAACAGTCCAGCTAGGTAGATCTAACTTCGAGAAGGAGGTCAATCGAGAAGCGTTCGAGAAGCTGCGCAATATCTTTTCGTCCCAAATACCGCAGTGTCTTAAGTCAAAAGTCTTTGAAGTCTTTGTCTTTGGTTGTGTTGCCAGTGATGACTTACGGATCTGAGACGTGGTCGCTAACGATGGGCCTCATAAGAAAGCTCAAAGTCACCCAAAGAGCGATGGAGAAGGCTATGCTTGGAGTTTCCTTGCGTGATCGAATCAGGAATGATGAGATCCGCAGGCGAACCAGAGTCACCGACATAGCCCGAAGAATCGCTAAACTTAAGTGGCAATGGGCTGGGCACATTGCACGTAGAACCGACGGCCGTTGGGGCAGAAAGGTTCTTGAATGGCGACCGCGCGCCGGAAGACGTAGTGTGGGCAGGCCCCCCACGAGGTGGACCGACGATCTGGTGAGGGTCGCGGGAAGCCGCTGGATGCGGGCAGCGCAGGACCGATCATTTTGGAGATCCTTGGGGGAGGCCTTTGTCCAGCAGTGGACGTCTTTCGGCTGAGATGATGATGATGATGATATTGACACCTGACAG
This sequence comes from Teleiodes luculella, assembly GCA_948473455.1. Classification (NCBI taxonomy): domain Eukaryota; kingdom Metazoa; phylum Arthropoda; class Insecta; order Lepidoptera; family Gelechiidae; genus Teleiodes; species Teleiodes luculella. The sequence goes on from OX419589.1 coordinate 15,569,661, forward strand.
GTTTAATAAAGTAAGTACAATAGCTACAAAAAATTACCATAACTTGCGGCTGCTAAGACAGAAAATATTCATGGGTCGAGCTTGGACGAACATGCTGCGTACTGCTACGTAACCGCTAGATTATAACTTATCAAAATATGTATATCTGTTATCTTTCGGAATGTTTAATACGCTTAATTAATATCATCGCGAGATTTGATGAAAGCCGCAGAAAGTGTCTGAATGCTAGCAGTAGGATAAAATTTCTCAGGAATTCATTAGACATTCGTAGCACAGAAAACTGACCGTACTCGTAGTTTTAAGAATTTAGGTATTTCCATATAATATAATACTTGAATTTATTGCATAGAACTTGACAAATATTTAATGTGATAAATGTGCTGCTTGTTTGCAATTAGCAGCATGCATTAATAAGGTACTTGCCTAAGAAAGAAACTAACCTAGTAACCTAGAGTGCTAAAAAAGAAAATAGGTACATCATTCTCTTTTGTATATTTTGTTACTTTAATTTGGATAGATGAAAAAAAAGTGGTCAATTTTTAAACTATTTTCAGTCGTCTCTTAGAGTTGGTCGAAACAGTTGGCAGAGTTCCAGTGGAGGCGTGTAGTGTCTTCTAGAGTGCTGACGATGCGGCGCGTGCTATAACTGCATTTCCCTACGAGGGATACACTGTATTATAATAATGATCTTGATTGCTTTAACGAGACAGAGGATTAAAAATACTCAGCCTAGCTTAGTTACTACTTGAAATGAATGAAAATATTCTTTATTGCACACAAACAGAAACACATTTACAGATACAAATATAATAGAGAAAATATACAATTGGCAGCCTTATTGCTTGGGTAGCAATTTCATTCAGGCAACCAGTTTGATGGAGACTGAAAACATGGATAAAATTGATGCCGGTTGGTGCACCTAATCCAAACTTAATCCTATAATATTCTCCTACAGCGAATTTACAATATTGTCGAACATTAAAAAATATAAAAACATGTAATGATTTTCTAAGGAATACTAGGTAAATAGCTTAGTTATTTTGTAGAAGAAACTGGCTCGGAATGTCTTTAAATTCAAGATGGAGGAGAGAGTAATTAATCACTGCGAATAATAGTGATTGTTTGTTTGTTACTGAGAACAATCTTTAAGCCGCAATAGACTCTATTAAGTACAAGCCGAGGCTAGGATAATAAACCAGATCGCTTAAACAATACGGTTTAGATTTAAATAATGAACCCTAAATTGTTTACAGTAAACAACAACATATACACAAGAAAATGTTCTATTTTTTGTTAAACATCTCCAATTCCCTTCAATTTTAATTAAGAATTTAAATTTAAACTAGCTGCTTTTACCTTATTTACCTAACCTACTTTATTTTTTACCTCTCCGATGGGAATATAATTTTACTGCTAGAAAAAATGATTTGCTATTACCATTGCACACTAAGTGTGAAAAGTATTTTTCTAGAAATTTATAAATACCTTAAATCTGATGCTCAATTTCGGTGTGAAACAAGAACAAACAAACACCCATTTTATTATAAGTATGGAACACTACATTAAAACTATGTAGATAGATTACAAAGAACATTACAAAACAATGATAGAATCCGTACGAGTTAATGTAGAGAGTAGTGAGTATCATCAATCTTAATAATTCACTTCATAAAGTGGAAGGATGAGATGCCTCTCAGAGTGAGGCTGGAAGAGTTATAATGCTTTTGACTTCGCTTTTAAACTATGATATTATAATCTCAAATAGTTTTTGGTTCAATCAACAGAACTCTTTGTCTATAATAAAATGACCACGAGGTATATATCTATCATTAATTTCATAGCATACATAAATTAAATTAAAGGAAGGCATAGCGTAAATTAAAAGACTTTTTTTATTGATCTAAAGCTTGTGTCGAAAAAGTAAGAGTAATCAAGCTTCATTGGACTTGCGGGGGAGTGGAAGGCCCCAGAGTAGTCATGTACCAACGTGTCTAGGAGCGGCTCGAGGGAGCCTCGAACCTAGCCTGTTGATATGGAAAAATATTGTGAAGGAGACGTCACCTGAGTGGCTCCGTCTCTAGATACTATTTATTTTGGCCGCGCCTCTACCGGTAGGTACGGCTATTATTACCTGAAGGGTAAATATTACCAGAAGGGTGACAAGTCAATGGGTTTGATCAACATTCCTAAAAAACCTTTTCCAGAAAAAGAATACATTTTTACATCTCTTAATTACAGACCTGACCTGAACATTTGTTTATTACTTAATGCTATAGGTAGACTGTTTAATTATCTTGAATCGTTCAAGGCAGTTTCGATTTATTTTTTGTCTCCTATAAATGTATCATTAGGAATTTCACTCAAAACCTAAATTCCCATGATTTATTCATACCGATATGACAAAAAACAACCTTTTTTGCTCGTATGATGGCTTTGTTTTCAATTTATTGTTGGACACAAAACCGTATTTGGAGCACAATGTAACACCATCGATCACAATTAGCCTCGAACGCGGCTCAAACAACACGTTATTGATTGCTACATCTATATTGAATTATTTGCTGATCAACCCATTAATTGATACGCTTGCATCACTGGCCAGCTAGAATTGCAGAGTAAAAAAAAACTTAAAAAGCAATTTCCTTTTTTTTTTAATTTATTTCAAAATAGATTATGAAGTAGGCAATGTTGCTTCAAGAATATTTACTAATACCTAATAACATTTTGATCTCTATTATTATAACAGAACTATATTATACTATGAATGAAATGATGATATTATACAGTGATTGTTTAAAGTGTTCAAGCTACTTTCGCTACCTTTCACCAGGGTATGTCAATTTCTTTTTCTTGCTTTATTAACTTTTATTCATTCATTCATTTTGAGGGTTAATAAAAAATGCAACAAAATGGTTTATCTTTTTAAACCGATGACATAAAATTTTCGGTAGTACTTTGTACATTATTCTATACTCGTACATCCTATTCATTCGTTCCAAGTACTGAATTGTATTAATACAAGGGGAGAACCTCTAAAATCCCAATAAGCACCCCATTCAAGGGCCTGCGGTTATACAATGCGTACCTACCTTTGTCTCCGTTACAGCGATGTTCAGGAATATCCACTCCATTGAGTGTCTAGGGTGAATGTATATCAAATTGACTCGATCCATTTAATTTGGAATAGCGATATTTATTATAATTTTATGGAATACTGGAACGGTTGATTCGGAGAAGGCCTTTGTTCGATATTTTAATTTCCAGTACAGAATCCATCGCACGTAAAATATTATGTGTTATGTATAACATAATCTAGGTACATTATATACGCTTCGTTACATTCTTTATATTTCTGCGGACCTGGTAATGCTAAATACGTATTTGTAAAAAAAAATGTTGTATAAAAGATATTTAAGTCCTACGAACCCAAATACATTATTACTTTAGATGGCTTTTGATGCTGTTCGCGTGTAGTTTTAACTTATCTATTATTTCTTTGATCTATTATTTCTTTATGCGTAATATGATAATACCTATATGAAAGATAAACAATAAATACACTTTCATATTAGAAACGTTCGTTTTATATAAGAAGCCTGTTTTACTTTGAAGGCATTTCTTCATCTCCCTACAGCATATACATAGACCATCTACGTATCCACCCGTCTACCTATCCATTTATTAATATTTGAGCTGTCCTAAAATAACAATCAATTTATATAATCTGTATACCCTTTCAATATAGTATTAAAGCTTAAAACACTACTGCTTGACTTCTAAGCTTCTATGAATACAAAAACTTTCAATAATGAGTTATATTTTTTTCCGAAAATCAAAACAAAGTTTAAAAACATTATACTTCTCTAATCTAACTTCAGCTGCAAAGAAACGCCTAACCGGATAACCCTATAACCCCATATATAACCCCGCGAATTCCGATTTGATTTATAAACCGGAAAAATAGTCGATGATTCATGAGCAACCTTTCCCTTTCCGCGAGAGGGTGCCGCCGGCCTCCTTGAAGACAACGCTTCCAAATATTTAAGACCGTAATAGACTCAGTCGACCAAAAAATTTTTTTAGTGAATTTCGGTGTAATAAAAGTTTTCGCTTACAAAGTTTACAATAAGTAAAGCGCCAGTCCTACCTTGTATTGCAAGGGCTAGGTCTTAAAGTATTCTTAAACTTTAAATAATTATTCAAAACAATGTACAACAATAAGTAAATTACGCTAAAATAAATGGGACCAATATGAATAAATTATGCTAATGTTTAGTTTTATGAATAATGTACATTACATACTTATTATAACATGTGTACGTACATACAGTACATTGTTTACTCTTTATAACTGGAATCATTTTATCATCTATTTAGCCACCAAGTTTAATCTTGTTTTTAAAGGCGATATGGTTTTAAATTTGTGATAGTGAAAAATTACTACACGCATATTATCCTAATCCAATCAACTTTTTGAGAAAAATCTTGTACGGAAGAAGATTCTTATGTTTGCAGAATGTCATAAATCAAAACTATTTAGCTGTCCCTCTGCCGGAGAAGAAACCCTGGTAAGAGGAAAGGCAGCGAGATAAATATGGATATATTCTCCCTGGTAAAGACGGAATTCTCTACACAATGTCGCACAGCACTAAAGTTAGTTTTAAATGCTGAGAGAAATGTAAATAAGCATTCAGGCGAGAGGTAAAATAAAACGAGTCTATGTATCCTTGTCAGCTTTCCATGTTAATTAAATATTTACTTTTGAAGGTTTTAGCGTAAACTGTGTAATTTCCAGATAATTCTTTTAAAAAAATATTTAATTAATGAATAAAAACAGGTAAAAGTTACCTCTAGGTCTCAGATGTTAACGTTAGTACGTGTGTTTACGTATGTACAGTTTTTTACCGACCTTAAAAAAAGGAGGTTCTCAATTCATTATTCTTAAATTAAAGTATAACTTTTTTCCATCAGGATGAGAGAAAATAAGACTACACTATTCCTAAAACAACTTTGCTATATTATTATGTCATACTGTGAAAATAAAAACACTGTCACTAAAGTAGCAGTGCACTTAGTGCAACAAAATACTTAAAATCTCCCTTTACTCTATAAATCTGTGACAAATACCTTTCGATTCCTTGTTATAGAATTATAGATAAGAAATATAGCAAGATTAGCTTAAGCCTTTTTGTAATACAGTGGGTGCATTGTGGAGAGGTTTATGGTACAAGGGACTGGGGAGACTCGAGATGGGATGGGTGTCCCTGATAACGTGAAATGGCATATTTTTGTTTGATCGGAAGAAGTGTTAGTGATATATCTGATGGTTTATTGTGCATTTACAGTAGGCTGAAAATATTGAGCGCGTCATCTAACTTATTTAGTGGCTCTGGTTGTAATAAAAGGGTGAGCACCTCAAAGGGTATGCAGACTTGAAAATAAGGAAGTTTAATATTTATACAATCATGACGAAGTAAATATGACCTATAAACATCAGATATAAAAGTTAGATGTATTTTGATTATTGTGCTGATTTCGTGGTCAGTTTATTACTCGTAATTAAATTAGTATTGTAAAATTTTAGTTAGATTAAAACCTTTTAATTTATAGTTAGACATTATAGTTATAATATTATGAATGTTGGTCTTCTATTATATTGAAGTACCTACGATAATTCACAATAGACTTATTAAATCTCAAAATTCAGAATTAAACTTCTTTCTCTTTTTTCTACATGGTTCAGTGAGGGCCGAAAGTTATGAACCATGTTGGAGTCGCGTTCATAATAAAAACTGGAAAGTTGGCCGGGATTCAGCGCGGAACTTGCTCCGGCGTCCACGTCGTTCTACCCGCAAAAACGGGGAATTACCGAACAATCATTGAAACGTATCGAGATTTATTTGTAGTCAATTGATTTTTCAGAAATCCAGAAAAGTTTTTGGATATTTTATTAGAATAATGATATAATAAATGTATTATAGGTATATAGAAAAGCAAATCTGCTTGAGATTGTTCAAATTTTTTGCAGTGAAATAATTTAAATGAATTCATATTGTCTATTTCAAACTAGGACGATAATAACGTAGTAATTATTTTAATATCAGACGATTACCCTCAATCCTTGGAAAAAAACGTTTAAAATTACCCTTGACACGTCTAACGTCAAGACATTGGTCAACATATTTCTATTTCTTTAATGGCTGTATGACTAGTATGGAATGTTCCTATACATAATATACTAGCAACTTAAGTCCTTGCATCGCTTCGACTTCCGTTATTTAGCTCGCGGACTTTAACTTCGACCAACTCGGGATTCCCAAATGAAAAAACTTCCCGCTGAATGGTTGTGTTAACGTCGTATAAATTTTACACCTGAACACGAGCCGTATGATTTATTAGGGATGTAAAAAGTTATAATTCAATTTAGCGGGGCGTAAAAGAAGATTACGAGTTTTGTTCATTTTAGCATCTGCCTTACAGTTTAAGGAAGAACGCATGTAGGTAGTAGATATCAAAATTTAAACTTATTAAAGTCTGCCTAGATTGTTTGTAACCCTACATGAGAATTCTAAGCCAACGTACATAAACATTAAGTCCTTAATAAATTCTAATGTTTCAAAATAAGGGCTTTCTAAACCCTTCTCTGTCGCACAATACCAACATAAATTTCAGTTATCATCAAACTACAATAAACCTCTAATAATTTCCTAACCAAAATAATTCCATTTCGTTCGTTAGCACCTTCAGCCATAAATTTTGCATGAAATAGATGATAGTTGTCCCCGATAACACGCGTGTTGCGGTGTGCGCGCGTCATTTTGCCGGAATATCGCCGCCCATCGCCGCCGAACGCCGCGCGCCGGAATCGACGCTATTTGTTAACTTTACGCGCCCCCAGAGGGCCCTCCACTCAGTCACATTTTTCCCAAATTTATTACGCGACCAATTTATTTTTATTATGTTTACATTTTGCTTAAAACTGTGATTGTTAAGGCAAAATGTTTGAAAGAACATTTATTTTGGGAGGTTTATAGCTGTGGGCTGTAATAAATTGGTAAAGCTACATGAGCGCGTATTTTATAGGTTGGTTTGTTCATTATGGTGGCATTATAATAAAGTACGTCGTTTTGAGCCCGTTAGATACTCCGTAACGATGTACGTAGCATTCGGTTATAATTTAGCGTAAGCGTCAATGGTTCAGTTGCTTATGCTACTTTTATTACGAAAGGTCATGGTTCGATTCTCCTGCCAAAACAAAATAGACAACTTTTAATATAATAAGTTGTTGGTAAAGTGAATATTATGAACTATAAAGAAAAACATAAAAATATAATCGCACACGCCTGCAAAATTCTCCAAATTGTTTGTGAAAACGAGTACCTCACATGAGTCCAGCGAGGTTCCCTAAATATATTTATTTATTTATTAGAGCGCTTAGAAATTTTTATTATAAATAATTTCAAATACTTATTGAATTATAGAATTGAATCTAACTATAGAGCTATATTACTTACTCTAACTAGTTAGAGTTAAACCATAGGTTAGACCAAGTCTTTTTAATTTTAATTGTGTTCGCGAGCAATCTACTTTAACATATAAATGTGTTTTACCACTTTTACTAAATAAATACATAAGGTTCAATACACAATCAAACAAATGGCAGCTCTTTGTCTGATCAAAGGAGCCCGCCATAGCGTCTGTCTAGACCAAAATCACACAGAATAATCATTTGTCGTACTTATAGCATTACTGAAAGGCGGTGACATGGCTTATTTGCACCAATTAATATTACTCTGGACCCATCTTAATGCAAATATTTTGCAAACGCTCTATATGGACGGTGATTCGATTTTACGACGTAATGTGTTCAACGTTAATACAAGACGAGTATTTTAGGGTTTATAGTTTATTCCTACTAATAATTTAATGTTATATCTACATAAGTACAAGATTGATTTGTCGGCCACGTAGCCTAGTTGGTCGTCTGCCTTCGAAGCACAAGGTCGCGGGTTCGAATCCCGCCCAGGGCAAACATTCGTGTGATGAGCACTTGTGTTTGCCTTGTGTCTGGATGTTGTATATTTATATATGTATGTATATCAGCTGTCTGACACCCATAGTACAGGCTCTGCCTAGTTTGGGGTCAGATGGCCGTGTGTGAGATGTCCCCCATATTTAATTTAATTAAGAGCGCAGATTGCGCGATTTCTGTTCCAGAGTTCTGGGTGGAACAGATCTGATCTCTTGGCCATTGACTAAGAAGACAAGTCCGGTGAAGCTTGATTGTTCGTATCTTTTCGACACAAGCATAGGTCAATTATAAAAAAAAAAGACGGAGAAGATTACGGCTTAGCAAAAAGTAACAGAACATGTGCGTGCATTAAAGTAGTTGAGCAACTTACCCGAAAAAAAAAAGACTCTGAAACGAAAGAAAAAATACGGCACTGACAACAATAAAAAACAGTTTGTAATTTGTATAGAGAAGTGAAAAAATGTTTAGCTTCCGGAAGAGGTTTATTTGGAAAAGTTGCTCGAAGCCTTAGACAGAGCATGTGTTTACAGTATTTGCTTTACTTACACCTTTTGTAATTAACTAACTTTGCGCCGCGGTTCCGCCCGGGTTAACAGTTTTTCCGTGGGGTTGAAGAATTTTACCGCAATAAAAGGTAACCTATGTTCTTCTTTAAGGTCTATTCTATCTTTGTACCAAGCTTCATCAAAATCGGCTCAGTAGTTTCGGAGCCTATTAAATTATTGGAGTTTTTGTAAAACTCCCAATTAAAAAAAAATATAGCCTATAAAGAGGGGGGATAAGTAGTGTAGCCCCCAAAATGAAAGAATTTTTGAAATCGGTTCAGTAGTTTCGGAGCCTATTCAATGCAAATAAAGAAAACAAACAATCAAACCTTTCTTCTTTATAATATTAGTATAGATAGTAGGTACACATTATTTTTTTGTTTTATAAAACGAAAAGTAAATGCAGAACCTTCTAAGTTGATACAAGCATACATAAACTAGAAGCAAATTAAAAATGCGTTGTACTTATGCTTATGCACCTAGCCTTGCAAGCCTAGAACCAAGGAAAAGTGGCATGGCAATTCAATAGCCGGTAACCAAACAAATCATATACGCGAGCATGTATGTACCTGAAATGATCTATAATAATATGTCCAATTGAAAGATCATAGGAGTGATTCTTGCTATAAAATCGAATACACTTCGCATCAGGTTCGATTTGTTCAAGTGTGACCACCTGAATTTGCTTACATGTATCTTTCAATAGGGTCAATCGTGTGATGTCTAACTTAAATTAGTAAAGCACGCTAAAATGAACACCAAAGTGTTCAAACACTTTGATCCGCTCTTATGTCCATTGACTAAGAAACAGAATCGTGGTGTACTCTTACCCTGCACGTCGCCGTACAAATCAAAGAGTCGTTTGAAATTTTCAGAAGGTAAATAAACAAGGAGAATGTTACAATTCATTGGTCTCCCATTAGATATCTCTTTCTTTCACGTAAATAGATTTAAATTGCACTGTATGATCTTAGTCCATGAATTGAGTATACCTACACATTAAATTGAAAAGGTCTTTTCATCCTACAAAAGCTATGAACGTGATTTCGTGTTTAAATTTTACACGATACACAAATTCATGTTACATTTTCATACGATGAGACCCTTTTCAATATTATTAAAATGTCAATCATCGGTTTGTAATGGAGGCTTTAGAGTATAAAATGGCGCAGGTAGACACTTCATCTTTCAGGGATTTATGTGCTTAGGACCACTTAGGACCAATGGATGATGGATCTTGATTATCTCGTGATAGATTCTTCTCAGGTCAAACGTCTGTTGTATATTCATCAATCATTGACAGTTGCGTCCAAACAACAAGGCTTTTAGCATTCAAGCTCTGTAACATTCATTTTCTATTAAGATATTTGTTACCTATTGAAACTTATATCGTTTTCTATTTCAGCTAAAAGATTATAATAAAGAGTATTTAATTGAACAAAAGTAAGAGAGGATTTGATGACACAAATTTGAGATACATCATTGAAAAATATATTGTCATCATTATTAATGTAAGGGTCCAGACTTCTTTCACCCATAATACTGGAATAGAATACGAGGACATACAAAAAACTGTATTAATTCGGTGACTTATTGTTAAAGTAAGAAAGAGAAGATTTGTTTTAGACGCCATTCTCTTATGCACATAAAATCAAAATTGAAAGTCATTTATTAATTACCGTTTTATTTTAAATACACTTTCTCTACTACAAGTCTATTGTCCAAAAATAGTAATTTCTACCAGACAACCTTATTATATTATTATTATTATTTGTTTACCTCTTTGTAATATAGCATCTCTGACGTGTTAAAAATGCAACCAATGATCATAACACAAGCATTTCATAATAATATGCTTGGCTTGATCGTTAACAACAACAACGACGTCGACAACTTTATATTTATTTACTAGCCCATTTCTAGATAACAAGTCCTTAAATTATATTTGTAATATTATTTAAATAACATTTTATTATATTTATTTATTATTTTGTTGATTAAAAAGTACATCTACAGCAAGTTAAATAGAGCTTCTTAATGAAACACAATCAAAAGCATCAGTCACAAAGATACTCCTAGAAAGTTGTTCGAATGAAATAATAAAATGCTATCGGAAAATGTAAAAGACTATTATTTCCGGTTCCTTGGGTCGGCATATCGCGGGGTTTCTGCTTCCCACTTGCTCCGAGTTCTCGTAGTTATGCACCTACTTATTCCGAGTAATAGTATTACTTGTGCTAATAGCCGTGAGCTAGGTGAAATATTACTTAAGAGTTAAAGATGTTTGTCATCTTCTTCAGACTGTTCGAATGTTGTTACCAACTTATGTGCAGATAATCGTGCATACGGACCTGCAGAAATAAAACTATTTATTTAACAATTATATACAAATAACGGTGTCCTGCCTTTACGCGGAAAATTGGCTGGCCGATTTTGACTTACCAACCAACGTTTCACCAATTTTTCACTTTGACAGCTAACGATTAGGTAGAATTAATTTTAAGCTGATTATTATATTATAATGACATGAAACGTTTAACCCTTAAGATTTATCTACGAAATACATTTAACCATCATTATCATTATTTCACTTCAAAGACGACCACTGCTGAACAAAGGCTTCCCCCAAGATACTTATATTTAATTTTTTTTTTTGCTATTTCATAATTATTCTCGCAGTAAAAGTTGTTCATATTCATGAGTAGAATCATTCCCTAATGGCTCATCAATCAATCAAATTTTACAGCGTGTAAATAATAGTTTAGAATCACATTAAGGTAAACACATAACCAGACATAATTCATGTTAATTTCCAAGTCACCAATCTTGAACATTTCCAAAAATCTCCAAGAAATTCCTCTAGGTTCGAAATGAAATGCGAGGATTCCATTCAGATTCAAATTCCAATTTTCGCAAATGTGCCGAATTCACGAAATGATTCCTTCGAATAAAATATTACGCAGATCGGCATAATTTGTGCGTTAACTGGAAGAACAAATGTAATGTCGTAAATAACGTGAGGGAATTCTGTTCACAAACATTATTTTTCGTGAAAAGACAGAACGTTATTTTTAAAGGAATGCTTTGAAATACTGCAATTTATTAGTGAATATCCATTTATATTAACAATTTAAACGTCAAATTTTAACAGAAAAATGACGTTCATTAATTAAACATGACTCGATTTTTTTTTAGTTTAAGTACTACATTTATTTGTGAGGTATCTTTCAAAATTTTCAATTGCCTGTTTCTGTCTTTATAAGGTTCTAAAGATATAACCCCCTACTTTAAACTAAAGTTTAGTTAGAGAGTCCAGTTGACACCCTTTGAGTGCGGAAACCCAAAAATAAGACATAAATCAAATCTTATTTGAAATTATTTAGGAAATATTTTGCTAAATACGGAAATGAAATACTTGAAATATCGTAGCAGCTTTAAATGTTTATTTACCTTTTGTTTGGATGACTTGAATGCAGACTTTTTTTACCTATTAAAGGTTTCCAAATTAGAAACCACATCTAAAATCGTTTGTCGTCGCAAGCGCCTAAAGTTCATCTAAAAGCAATAATGAGCTAACAACTGTAGAACTTGCAGATAGGGTGTTATTCGACTAAATAGCGTGGCGATTACAGTCTAACAGTTTGCTGACGAGAGCTGGCGGTCGCATTTGGCCGGCTAATAGGATTAGAAGTCCTACTGCACTGGGGTTCTCAATTAGTGGCTTAACAGGTAATTAAACTAGGAGTATAAGCAACTGCTGCTTTTAATGGGATGTTAAACACTGTGACTCCAATAATCGTATATTCAGGTAGGACAGTTTGCCGTTTGTTTTGCTTAAAAGCTAAGATTAGAGTACAGCCCAGCGCAGGGTATTCTTTTTCTCAACGATCGTAAATACGATGCCAAGGGGATAGTGTTCAGCGTAGCATGTTTTTGACTGTACGTACATTCAAATGAGAAGTGCAGCAATTAAGTGATAACGACTATTTAAAAATATCATTCTAGGTCTAGATTTACTGTATGGCAGGCTTAACTTCTTCTCACACAAAACAAATACCACGGTAAATAACTTGTTTTAAATCATAACAGTCACGAAACTTGTTATTTTCAAATAAGGTTAACGTAAGACGTCACTAAGTACGAGTATATGTATTTAATAAGTTTTAAATAATAGCGATGAATTACAAATTTGAATACGAATGAGAAAATTAAGTTATCAATTTAACATCAAGTACTTACCTAACAAAATTAAAAGTTTTAATAAGCATAAATTTTATAATTTCTAAACTTTACCACAAAATTATAAAGAAAGTTAGAAGCTTCGCCACGCAGTTATGCTAATCAAGTAACTTTTACATAGGTGTTTTAAAACTGACTTAGTCATATCATGTGGATTATAGGTATTACACGTAAACTATTAGTTCCATATTTTCTTAAAGTAAACTTGAAAATTTTGTTCAAAAACTACCTTCATGTGATTTTCTATGGCCAAATATTGATAAAAATATTCTTTTTAAATACTTATAATATGTCATTCAACCCATGATTTATTTTTATAATTATCATTATAAAAAACATAAAATTAAAGTATTGTGTAACCACTTGAAACACTCGTATAGTGTACAGTATACTCACAATATACACAAAACTTCAAATGGTGCTAAAATAAAGAGATATCATCGCGGACAAGCGCGGATCCTATTTCGATAAAAAGTCGCACAAGGAAAAGGTTACATCCATAAGTTAAACCGATAACAGCCTTCCAAGAATTTAGAGGATGAGCTAAATAATAAATAGCTTTTAACAGAAACAGGTTTTTTTTGTATCTATAGAAAATACGATACCTAGCGATGATGTATGGTGATAGGTACCTGCGGAGTCTCTATGTCAACTCGGCAACAGCGCAGCGTCACAGAAGTATATAATAGTAACAGTACTACCTGTACATAAGCACTGTCTTCGTTCATTACATCATCATTTATTACCTACATTTTGTATTGCTTATCCATATAGGTCAAAAAAATACCCATATTCCATCTATTCTATCTTACGGTGAAGGAAAACATCGTAAGGAAACCTGCACACACCTGCGAAGAAATTCAAAGGTTGGTAAAGTTGACCGACCTGCACTGGGCCAGCGTGGTAGAGTAAGGCCTATTCAACCTGGTATCAGGGTAGGCTCGAGTCCCTCGGTGGGGACATATATGAGCTGTTAACAATCCATCTATTAAATAAATATAAATCGCGAGAGAGATGTATTAGCGTAGGCGCATCTATTTACAAAACAGCTGCATTCAGTTTGAATGATTCAATCTCTTTTCTTATGTTATGAATCACCCCTTTTTTCTTGGTTTATGGATTTTGTCATGATGGGATTTCCTTGACGATAAATGACCGATATGACGTCAATTGAAAAGATATTAAATCTTTTTCACAACCGCCACATTATTTACAATTGTAATTTCCTCTCTCGTAAACATTAGCAGACGTCATATTTTTACCTCACATGCGTTCTGTATTTAAAGACCGCAAAAAAAAACCATGATACTATTTATTACGTAGCCTTATAATTTTTCCATGGAAATGAAATACGTTCCCACGCTAAATAGTAATTTTATCTATATCCCAAATTTTTCATAGCATTAAATTACAATATCTATTTAAAGAGATTTCGATTACCGACATCGATGGGTGCATATCAGCCTTACATTTTCGTGGGTTAGTTTGAACGTAGATTTAAAGGTTTCGTAGTTTGCAATGACTCAAGTGGTTACTAGGAGCGAATAGGGGAGTAGGAGGATGGATTGGGAATTGGGTAACAGTTTGGCTAAAATAAGCAGGAACAGCGAAGTTGGTTCGTTCAGTTATTCCCAGCTATTGCTATTCTAGACGACCGGCGCTGCAAATTGAAATCCAGCGAAGATTGGTCACCCTCAGGGTTTAAGATTCGGACTATATCACAGATATTTTCGGATCGATCGAGAATCGTGCATTGTATTTTTAAAACAGTTGCTTTCTTCGCCTTCGTCAGAGTAAGTTTCATATTTTTAACCCGATCAGTGTGAGGCACTGGCGTCTTTCGAGCGACTTTCCAGCGTCGTCGTCGCGAAGACGACGCTGGCCGTCACGCATACAATCATAGGCAGGAAAGCGAGTGGAACAAATATGATGTGTTCCAAAAAAACGCAGCGCTGGCGTCGACGCTGGCGTGACGACGACGTTGGAAAGACGCTCGACAGACGCCAGTGTGGGGGATCTCTAAAACAGAAAATAAGAACCCGTTGGTATATTTTTGCTTACTTACTCACTGTGTGTATAAAACAAATTCTCGACAAAGGCTAAAAACATCTATAAAAAAATTTCACAGGACTGTCTGCAATCGATAATACATAATTTGACTGCACCCCGATTTTACTTTTTTTCCAATCCAATAATTCTGATAAAATAAACTGGGACCATAAAAATATGTTTTGTATAAGTCCCTTAATGCTCGATAATTCTGACACTTTGCCTCGAAACCCGCATGATAAGACAAGGCACACATAAAGCAACGAACATCTGTTTGAAAATAATGGTACAGTAAGCAGCACATGCGGCTGGACATATTGACCTTGAGAGCGCCTTTATTCCGTAGCAGTAGAAGCGAGTTTCGTAGTACGAGTGTCCAGCCGCATGTGCTGCTTACTGTACTTTACTTCCTCTTCCAAAATTCCACTTATGTCTTTAATTAAATTTCGCACATACGCAACTTCGTAGTAAAAATCACAAGTCTTCCAAGTCAAACATGTTTAGATAATAGCTCCTAGTTAAAGTACCTCTAAATAGCACCGCTATGTAAATTGGGCGCTTTGCTATAGTTCCCGTACATTTCCGAGTCGCATTTCCGAGGCCACCGGGTCGGCCGGTCCCAAGTTATAAGTAGAGTGACGTCACGCCCGAGCCTACCGCACAAGATACTAATACACGATAATTGATAAGCACCGCTACTCGTAGATAACAATCCGGTTGTAAACATTAAACCATATTACGACTAGTTTGAAGTAGTTGCAAACACAGTGCATGCAAGTTGGTGTTCTTAAAAACTAAAGGCTATTATATAAGCGCGCATTGCGTATTGGCTGACAGTTTCTTCTCATCTTGGAGGTGTTGGTACGATCTTTGTCACGTAAAAATATGTTTTCTGTTTTGGAAATTGGTTAAAATTTGTTAACCCTAATTAAATGAGGCCCAAGTTTCTGTTAATATTCATCGCATGTCAAAAGCCTTGTGCAAGGATTTTCACCGCGACTGTCTTGTTTACATAAATCTACCATATTATATTTTAGTGTAGGTAGTTTGTTATCGGTTTGAAGCAATTACCTCCGAAAACTTAGAACTATAACTATCTCTACTAATATTATAAATACGAAAGTACCTCTGTCTGTCTGTTTGTTACGCTTTGACGTCAGAGTACAGATATAGTATAGAGCTTGGGGAAGGACCTTTTATCGCGGGAAAATCTGTTAATCTTTAACGCGGGCGGAGTCGTAGGGCGGGAAACTAGTATAAAATATATAATAGCAAACTATACAATAATTAGCAGCCGGTTACCCAGAACGCCGCATGGTACTTACCCTCAAAGAGCGAGGCATTCCTGTGCTCCCGTACTCACCTGCGGTCCCCAGCCAAAGCAGTGTGGAGACCGAGACGGCAGCCAGACCACTGCAATTCATTGCAGGTTGTTGCTTCGCCAGCGATACTGACAAACTAAAGACATCGCACTATATCCACGTTTGAATTGGTCGTCTAGGCTAGCATCAGGTTCACACGTGACAGAAAGTTTGTCGACTTTTATCCTATTGGAGGATATTTTAATATGGTGGGTTTCTCGCAGCTTTTCATAGATAAATGTGAGATAATCGCTTGTCACAGCGTTTCATGCCAGGCTTACAATTTCAAGAACATAAAAATATGCTGTCATTAAAGGTCTTGATACCAAACCTAACACAGATTTTTACTAGTAAAACTCTTTTAGTGTGTTTAAATACTACTTTTGTAACAAAATCAATCAAGAGATACGGTTTAAATATTACCATCATTTTGGGAATCGTTATCAGTTATTTCCTGTGCTTGGGAAAAATCCTAAGTTTTAGGTAATTTCTGGTGAAATATTCATCAACATAAATTGTAATGACTCTACAATTAATCTGTTAGACTACCAAATTATATGATATTAAATCTTCCTCTAAAATTACCCATTAGATGTTAACATCAGCCATCTTCAGTGTGTTTTGATCATTATGTAGGTAAGTGCTTTGAAGATGTACACTGCGCCGTGAAATATAAATTTGGAGTGTTTCTGTATAATGTGCCGCCTTTTCCCGTACTTCATGTAACTGTAAGTATGCACTATTACAGAAACCTCACTGGCGTCTTTCCAGCGACGTGGCGTCGACGTGACGTCGACGTGACTCGACGTCACCGATGGACGTAGCGCTGTATGCACACACAGGAATCATCATCACAGGCAGGAAAGCGAATGTAATAACACTAAATTAAAAAATGTAATAACCCCCGACACGAAACCGTTACTTGATCCTTTCAACAACTAGAAAAGAGCTGATGATCTTCAAATGGCTGAAGATATTTTCTTGGATCATAGATAAGAACACTCTCGATTGTGACAAATTGCAAACAAAAAAAAAATTGATCAAAATCGGCGCATCCGTTTAGGAGCTACGATGCCACAGACAGACAGACACACACGTCAAACTTATAACACCCCTCTTTTTCGTCGGGGGTTAAAAAAAAAGATGTGTTCGCAAAAAAATATTGTGGCAACGCTGGCCTGACGACGACGCTGGAAAGACGCTCGAAAGACGACAGCGTGGGGAGTCTGTTACATACAGTCTAATAAAATTTGCCATATTTTTAAGCGACTTCTAATTTTTTTTGTTTCTGTGTACGAGTAATGTAGCGTAGCTTTTCGAGCTTTGATAATGATCGCGTCCGTCTTTTGTTTCACTCGCCTTGCTGCCTATGATTGTATGCGCGACGCACAACTACGAGACGCTCGAAAGACGCTAGTGTGGGGGATCTCTTATTAACTGTCATTCAACAATATTAGATTACAATAAAAATAAAAAAACAATTTTCAATTTTTTTAGCTGACTTCTAAGGCGGTTATTTAATAAGTACATGGAATAAATAAAGATATGGGATACTGATTAAAACGTATACACTTTTAGTCAATAACTGTCCTTTTTATTTTGTACTTTATTTATAAACTATCTTAATTACGGTTACAGCTACTATTTACAAATTAGCAACATACATTCAGCGGACAGGTAACTATAAAATCACAATAATTGCATTCTCTTAACTTAAATGCGGCAAAAACACAAATACCTACTACAAATCTTGTTCAAAAATATGAATACATTATGTATACGAATATCTTACATATAACTTACCCACCATCAGGATCTAGAATCAGGGCAATCTTAAATACTTATCACACAATTATGTATAATTATATATGTGTACTTTTTCATTCATATCGAATTATCTTTTTTCACTGCCATTATAAGAAAGGATTTTCGATATACCGTTCTGAGCTCATGTTAGTTGGCAGGCAGAGATCTTTTACAGAGAAATTCTTATTTGAATAAGACAAGACCCTGTACTTTTTATTTTATTATCCAAATTTGGGACTCTTTAATTTAATACCTGTCTTCACAACCCACATTTATTTAAAATACTGCAAATAAACGTCGTCAGTGAACAAATCGCTTAACTTTATTATTTCTCGCAGCAGAAGGAGGCTTGATATAGTCGAAGTTGATTTGCCTGGTGCGGACGATCTCTTGGTAGTTGTGGGCGGAAAGCTTCGGGGTTCGAGTCCTGTTCGGGTCTGTGAAGTCCACGTGGTACAGGCCGAACTTTGACCTGTAACATCACAATAGCATGTTTAAAATAATTACATGCAAATAAGTAAAAACTTAGTGAGAAGCGACCAAAAGTTTCGTTGGGCAGTGACTTTGTGGTATAATTTTAGTAGTTCGCCTAAGTTGGCCCGGATAGCTAAGGAGATGCTTGTTTGATTCCCAACACTCCCAGCTCAAGCTGAATGTTATTAATTTAGGCTTCGATTTAAAAAACAAATGTTGATCGCTCTCTTGCTTAGGGGCACAGGGAAGGAAAGGTTTATGTGCAGCTGTGAACTGATATACGCTGTTAATAATGATGTTGATGATGAGAGATATACGAATTATTCAGTAGCAAGTTTTTAAGGGGTTCAAACCCCTCGGTGGGGACTGTTATATGAGCTGTTAACGAACGAACCAAGTTTTTGGCGTTTACGTTTTTTATTGTTTACGGAATAAACTACGTCTTAGTCAAAGTTCTTACTGGCCTGGACACGTTTAATCATGCTGAGTGAGTTGTAGTAATAAAAAATATAAACAGGTTTTAAAATATTGTACACGATTCAATAATGTTTACTTTTACCTCGCCATTTGTAGAGCAAGTTCAAGTTGTATGACAAGTTTGTATTACGCGTAAGTTATGTACAGTCAACAACACTCTAAGCTGGACACTTGACTTTACACTATTCTTATGTCCATTGGTTGCCTTTTTTATAACCTTTTTGAACGGCCAACCATGGGCAGTTCTGTCTGGGTCTTGATATGTATTAGCTTTGACGTCGAATAGTCATGTAAATCCTCTCATAATCTTACTTCACATGAATACCTTTTGAAAAGTGTTCAACTAGATGTGCTCTTGACTATACTACTAAATGCAAGGTGATTTCATTTATAATTTAACTCCATTGGTCATGGAAAGATAGTAGGATAAACCTTCACAGCCACGTGTTACGTACGATTACAAACCGGATAAGAACATTATAAACAAACAATCAGGAAGAATGCTTCGATATTATTGATCCACGACCATAATAAAATTGATACGTGGAACAAAATCGTGACTCCCATAGTCGTTATTGATGAATAAATGATATTTATTGATGTGTCTTTCGATAAAATAGTCTACGTACTGCATCTTATGAACAATTACGATGAGAAATAACTAGGTTTAAGAATAAAATATAAAATGTAGTACATGAAAGACTGTAAAATTAATGTAAATATTAAATTCTAAAATTATATAACAAATTAATTCATAATTATGTTGATATTTTAACCAACTAGACACTGAAATTATTAATGAAGTATGCGTAGTTCGCACTAATTTAGCAGGTATGCAAAAACATCCCGGCTAAATTAAGCCGAATTTGACAGCTGCGCTGCTTATCTATATAAATAAAAATGAATTGCTGTTCGTTAGTCTGCGTCTGCTTAAAACTTGAGAACGGCTGAACCGATTTGGCTAATTTTGGTCTTGAAATATTCATGAAAGTCCAAGAGAAAAAGAAAAAGAAAAAAAAAGATAAATAAACATTGAATTAAAATAAATTATATACCAAGCGAAGCCGGGGCGGGCCGCTAGTTTTAAATATAATTAATTCAAATCTCCCATCATTTTCGATTCCCATATGAATGAAAGAGACCAAAAACTTAAATTAAGAAATTTTTGAGGCCACGCT
The DNA here is from genome assembly GCA_948473455.1 of Teleiodes luculella. NCBI lineage: Eukaryota > Metazoa > Arthropoda > Insecta > Lepidoptera > Gelechiidae > Teleiodes > Teleiodes luculella. Next base: position 15,589,822 of record OX419589.1, read on the forward strand.
GGGATTGAGCCCAATACCCTTCAAGCCGCTGCTGTGGCTGCAGAGTGTGCCACTACTATGTAAGTAGCGACAGGCTCGAGAAGCTGTCAAACGCGACATATTGACAGAACTGCTATGGCTCTAATGTCACTATGTCACACACACACTCAAAAAACATAACCCTTCTTCTGCAGTAGGATAAAAAAGGCTTACATCTACAAAGTGAGGCAGACCTTTTGTACATAAGCTGAATAAAAGTAAATTTAAACGGCGATTTTTATTAGATATGAGGAAGGCAAGTGGCATGTTTTATACCTATTTGATTTTTATGAGCATTCAATACATTAATCAAAACACTAGTAAGTACTGTAAACTGTAAAAAAACTAGTACTTTAAATAATTAGCAATAAAAGAAACCACATAAAAGTCTTTATGTTATTGTAAGTAATCTAAACGTGGGAGTTTTAATTCATTGAACCATACAAATTATCACAAATTTATTCATAAATACAACAAAGTCGACCTTGCTTTAAAATGTAAATAGCGTTAAACTTATAATTTATTGCATAAATTTCGTTAATTTAGTTGGAAACTGCATTTAAAATATGTTACAACAGTATTGAGAGTTCTATATCTATTACTTTTATATATTAAGTAAATCCTACGTACGACTCTTTCTGCTGAGGAAAAAAACTTAGTATAATCTTTGTAGTGATTATGAAAGTTATGCCGATAAAAATAAATATTACCGTTACGTTGATGATACGTTAGTATAAAATGAGAAATAAAATTAATAGTTATATTCTTGTTGAGGTAAAGAGTAGAGAACGCTTAGCCTTTCTGTACTATGTAATATCAGTAAAAATTTGTTTGGTCTTCAAGACCCGCGGTCTTGTCGGTGAATGATGATGGGAATTATTTTTGTTATTATTTACAATTCAAAGTTTTATTTATTATATAACAAAAAAATGTTCTACAATGTTAAATATACTGTAATTTGTTCATTACATTATTATCTATTTTGTTATTTTCATTACAAAAACATCTGTAATTTTTCTCACAATTTGTACAGCAGAGTACTTAAATAATCAGTGTGCCATTTGCTATTCAGAAAGCGATGTAAAAGGTAATCATTAATATGTAAATATTTCAATACTCGCTATTCATTTATCATTATAAGTTATTAATGGAAACCTAATTGATCCCGTCATCGCCGTCATCGATGAATAAAAGAACAATAAGTCAATCATAAAATCTCTAATAGCATAATTTTTCTAATCATAGTTTACCATATTATAAAATTTATAATAGCATTGTTTAGGAGAATTTGTGATCCTGTTACAAAAAAAATCGACGTGTTAATCTCCGTAAAAATAGCCTATATATCTTGGCATTTTTGTTGTACAATAAAAAAGTAGATTTTTACGTTTTTATTATAAAGAAACTGTGATTAATAATATAAGACTTATTAGCATTTAAAATTTTCCGTAGCGACTATTCAAATGCTGATAATTATTATTAACATTTCTCTAAAACTACATGGGACTAACCTAGCTTTTCATTGTATCTATATCACTTTCGATTATTTTTACGGTGATCAAAACATTTTTTTTTTCTCTTGTATGAAAATATACAAGTTTATTATCATATTTGTCATCGCTTGATGAAGGCTACTGACGTCGCTATTCGTGTGGCTGGTTTTTGGGCCGAGACTGTCTGAGTTTGCTGTCGACTCGAAAAGAAGAAGAAGATCATGTTTGGATTGTAGAACCAGTATCTAAATAATACCTAACTATTAAAAATTTCTAATAAAATCACGCGTAGTATATTCTTTTTTATGTTAAATCTTTAAGAAATTTTTCTTGCTTTTATTTGTTTATACTCCCCAAGAAAATATGTGTAAAGATTGTTCTTTCTTAGTATTTTATCCTCTCTTTATTTGAGTGATTTTCTATAAATAACATCTTGTTTTGTACAACGCTTGTAAACTGAAACTGTGTCGCACATAAACTGTGATAAACATAATCTAGTTTGCATCCAGTTCATTGGACCATCTCCTTTCACAAATGTTTATCTACCACTTATGTGTTTGTGATTTTATTTCAATGATTATCTATTTTTAAAGATGCTTTAAATTTAACAAGTTTAGTTGGTTTATTTTATTTGTTGTTTGTTTTAGACTTCAATAGTAAATGACTAAATCCAGAGCTTTTTTTTTTAATTTATTATCTTGCTTTGTTTCCAAAATATCGAGCGCCAAAAGCAAAAATTTGGAAAAATATATATTATTTTATTATTATTTCGGCCACAACTTTTATTTTTACTTTCTCGAATAATTCTTTTTGCACCTTAAAGCTCTCAAATATATATTTTTTTATACCATTATCTTTACAACCGCAACCCTCCGTGATATTTCGTGCAATCGGGGCCTGTCACTATAAGGCAAACGAAAAGACATTTCCAAAGTCAAATCTTAATAAACAGCTGATCTTCATTTCAGTAATAGTATTCGTAGTAAACATGCTACAAATCTTAGTGTAACTTTCGGAACGGCTGTCACTCGTCCGACAGGGTTTAAAGGACTCCTGGTCGCCCCATATTGCCATCCTCCTAAAGCGTGGAACTCACAGAAGCGACGTGGCATGGATATGATGTGGGTGAGAGACAGATACGTTAACCCTTCAAATCTTGTTCGTACAAAATGTATGAAAGAGATACCTCATAAACACACAGAAAGGATACGATTTGCAAGTAATAAATCCGCACCGCATCCGCGCCGTTTCCTTTCTATGTGTTTACAAGGCATCTCTTTCATACATTTTGTACCAAGTCCGGTGAAGCTTAATTCGACGTACTTTTTCGACACAAGCATTATGATTAGGTCAATAAAAAAAAAACATTATGTACGAACAAAATTTGAAGAGATAACGTATCCGTCCCACATCCACATCGTATCCGTGCCACGTCGCTTCTGTGAGTTTCACGCCTAACATGGCTGACACACCGCAACCTATTTTCGGGACACGAATTAACTTTCGGGCAAGTTTATACGGGACAAGAGAAATTAGTATTAACTGAAACGGCCCTAAAGGACGTCACAAAGTAACTTGTTGTGTCGGAGATGGCGTATTATGTGCGTATTATGTTACTTTGGGCAAATCAACCCTTTGCATTTGGCATGATATTAAATATGTTAGGAAAAAAAAGATTATTCACATAATTCTACGACATTATTTCATCTACAAGAAATGAAAAATAAGCTGATGTGATAAACAAAACTTTACCTTTTTTAACGACTTCAAATATATAATAGGTATTAATTGAAATAGAAAAATATTCACATAACGTTCGATTAAATAAAATTCGGTACATGTATGTTTGCATGATAAAACTTTTAATTGTTTTATATAAAATATAATAATATCATACATACCAAAAACCCATATTTATACTAAGTATTTCAAAATAACTAAGCATGCTCTATCGCTCTTATAAGAACGTACCTAATATTGCAGTATCAACATTACTTAATTAATGACTAGCTTTTCGCTGCGGCTGTGCCCGCGTAAAATGGTAGCCAATGTTCTTTCCTAAGGTCTATTTTAACTTTGTGCCAAGTTTCATCAAAATCAGTTCTGTAGTTTCAGAGTCTATTCAATTGTTTGGAATATTTTTGGTATTTTCTTACACCTTGGGTTATATTATTGGAGTTAAAATAGGGATCCTTAATTTTTTTTAAATATAATATATCCTATGTTACTTGGGGATCATGTAGCTTCCCAACAATAAAAGATTTTCAAAATCGATTTAGTTGTTTTGAAGCCTATTTAATGCAAACAAATAATCAAATGTTTCCTCCTTAGAGAATTTTTCTATTTATACTCTAAGGTTTCCTCTTTATAATATAGATAACGAATATTATTTATTTTTCTATACACGGTTATTATTCTAGTCGAATTTATCATTAAACCATTTCCAGAGAATTATACCTGAATGTTGTGTGAGGGTAGGCAAAAACTAATTGACCCTAGTCTGGGTTGACATTTCAAAGCAGTTTAACGAGGGATCAAAGAAAACATCACCCGCTTTTATTAGGTCAACAATATAGTCGTGTTACACCTATATAATATGTAATTTTAATTATAACATTTACACTGACACTCGGGTTATCTAGATTCAGATTAGATTAACACGAGATGTGTAAACATAAATTTTATTTGAATATAGATTATTTTCTTCATGTGAGTTCTATTGACAAGTTGTTTTGTAATAAATATATTCTATCTATTCTATTTGAAGATTATCAGCTCCTTTCTTGACGTTGAAAGGATCAAGTAAGGCTCGACGTCGAAAAGTGATTTGTAAAATCTTACTTCGAATAAAACATATTTCATTTTCATTTTCATTTTCGGTTTTGAGCCGGTGGTTTTTAAGTTTTAAATTTAATTTATTCACCTGTTAGATCTCAAAGATTTCTATCGATTATTTTCAGGGTCCGCAATGAAACACCTCATAAATTGGATAGTTAATTTAACAGCTTACGGGCCCACCGAGAAGCTCGGGCCTATCTTGAATCAGGGTGAATAGGCCTTGTCGAACACGCTGACCCAGTGCGGGTTGGTCAACACAACCTTTGAATTTATTTGCAGGTGTGTTTATTCACGATGTTTTCCTTCGCCGTAAGAGCGTCGAATTGTAATGTAACACATTGGTACGCGCTGATGGTAGAACTCAATCACTTTCTCTTAGCATGGAAGTTAACGGCCTCAGCCACTATGGTCTGTTTCGACAACAAACACACACTTACACTCATAATAAACATAAGCACAACACAATACTCAACACACCTGGTGGGAAGGGGAGAGGCTTGTGGTATTCCAATCCCAAGTACTTCTGTGCGTAGGGCTGGCCTCTCCCTTTCTCATCTCTCATCCTTACACACACACACACACACGTACACAGACACAAAAATAAAGAGATATACTTGCATGCATTTAAATAAAAACCTCCTTAATTTTCATCTTCACATGCCACCACAACGTACATAGTGTAACCTTAAATGTACTAAGTTGGGTGTTGTACACCTGGGGTTCTGGTGACCCGAAACACAGACTTCCGTCTAACTCGGGCACCAGTCTTCACGAGTATTAACCTTCTATAAGGGCTATAATCTTTCAAATTTTTGTAATTAAATTGATTGTCATAGCATAAGATATACCTATGTGAAGAAATTAAATTAAGATTTTTATTATTATTATTATCATATAAATCTGGACAAAAGATAACTGACCTCTTTCTTTTCTTAAACGTTATTAAATATAATGTAACGGCAAAATGTCTGGCAGGCAAGGTCACACGCTCATCCCGCCTTCTACTACGGTATGCCAAATTAAGTACGTATTTCAGAATAATTTCCTATAGTATTATCGTATCGTTTGAAAAAAATGTGCGCGTCGTATGCAGGCGTCAATTACCTTTTGCCCGGATTAATATGAAACAAACCATAGACCAGCAATGCTCTCTATCAGGTAATATAATAATACCAAAATATACTCACGAATAACCATCACTCCACTCGAAGTCGTCCATCAGCGTCCAGGCGAAATACCCTTGCACATTGACGCCGTCCAGGTGTATCGCTTGCAGCAGCTGATGTAGGTATTTGTTGTAGTACGACACTCGCGTGTAGTCGTTGATGCCACCGAAGTCAGCGCTGCCGTTCTCAGTAATTATTATAGGGATTGAACTGCCGTAGTTGTCTTTGATCCAGTTGAGGAGCTTCCTGAAGCCGGGAGGGTAGATCTAGGAAGGGACGATGGATTAGAAACAAGTAATTTGGCAACTTAATGATTGGTTGGTTTTCTGGTATTAAGACTGGAAATCATTTGGCTTATTGAGCTTCGATATTGGGATGGTAGCTTATTTTGTTGGTGGTCAATATTAGTCGAATCAAATCCTGTTGGCTATTGAATGAAGGACTTTGTCCCTCTTCTGAGCAAATTACTTTCCTTTCTAATATAAAAATGTAGGATATAAATTAAAAATATATCCAACGTATGTCAGAATATTATATAATAGATTCCGTCCTTGAGACGGTATTAAAGTATGCATGAAGGTATTTAGCGAGTTTTTTTCAGTGATTTCAATCTTGTCACATCAGTCTTTTTTTTAAACTAAACCGACCACTTGATATTTAATTATCGTCTCATTAGAGTACTTGTCATAAAACAATCATAATAATGTATGCAACCTTGAAGTTTAATGATTGATTGAGAAAAAACTGCCTTATACAAAGTTTGATTGAAGAGACGAAAATAAAATCAATTTACGTTCGTTTTTATTGAGGTGGTTTTATTATCAACTCTAACTCTAATTTGCCATCAATTTACGCTAATATTATATTGGACCATATAATTTAACATTGTATTATACATGTAGTATATTTGAAGACTTCCTATGTATTTGTTTACTCTGCTTTGAAAGATGCGTCCTAAGATGTACTCAGTACTTCGAATTGCGATAATCGAATTTATGTACATAAAAAAGGGCCTATAAGTAATGCTGATGATTTAAGATCAAAACCCAAAACGGCGAGAAAAGGCGGGAAGGGGAACAATATAGGACCTACAATAGTTAATATGTAACGTGTAACATAGATTACGACAAAATTCTATGTGACAGATTGCTTATTAATTTCCATACCACTTCCAGATCGCACCGGTTCCCGTGTACCTGTGTGGGTTCTAACTTTAAGATAAAATGCTTAGAGGAATATTTCACGGTAGTCAAAGACAGAAGACGAAAGGGACGCAGTTATGCGCAAGAGTGAGCGTGGTGTAATTGTATCTCATTCTAATGCATAACTGCTGAAAGGGATTCGTTTTCTGAATTTTGTTTCCCGTGAAATAGGTGCCTTACCGCGAACCACGAAGGGCCAGGTTTAGGCCAGTTGGGGTTTTGGTCCAACTTGACCCCGGTGTCGTCGTCCCAGGAGGGAACATTGAGCCCGTCTTCCTTGGTCGCCGGTGACATCAGGTAGGTGGTGTAGTGGTTCAGACCGAAAAAGTCGGAGCTTCCTCTCAAGAGCCTTATCTGCCAGAAGATAATAATCATTTTAGCCTTCATTTACTTCAGTTTTACGTGCTCCAAAAGTTTTTTTAAAGGTGTAGTGTGTTTCACAAAAAATATGGAAAATAAATTAATATTCTTAATCCTTCCGCCAGTTTAAAAAAATCTGTTGTTTGTTCATAGCAAGAGTTATATAACCATATCACTACATAGTATAAAATAAAGTCGCTTTCTCCGTCCCTATGTCCCTATGTCCCTATGTCCCTTTGTACGCTTAAATCTTTAAAACTACGCAACGGATTTTGATGCGGTTTTTTTTAATAGATAGAGTGATTCAAGAGGAAGGTTTATATGTATAATACATGCATAATATACTGAAGGATAACCCACAATAACCATTTTCCCGTGCGGAGCCGGGGCGGGTCGCTAGTAAATTATAATTATGGTCAATGGCACGAAATGCTTTTGCTACCACTTGCCCTAATCTCCGTCCGTATGGCTAATCATACGCAGAACACCTTGAATGTCTACAAATTGATAGGAAGGAAAAAATTGGAACAAAAAGCAGTGACGCACTCATAGACTCTACTGTCAATTAGTTTATTTGTTTAACTATATAAAACAGACCCCAAAATATAAATTCTAAAGCTACCTTTTGAGCAGTTTAATTCAAATAAAAAAGGTATATATCATACCCAAAAGGCGGAAAAGGGCGGGCAGAGAAACAATTTTAGAGTTTATATGCAGGCTGTTTCTTTTGGTTTTTTTTTTTTTTAAATTTACCTATGTTTGAGTCGAAAAAGTACGACGGATCAAGCTTCACCGGACCTAATGATGCAGGCTGTTATAGAAAGCGGGTGTATAATGTGTAATCAGAAAGCATATAAACTCGGAAATAGGATCGTGATCGCGGTTCTCCCGCCTCTGTGGGTTTGATCTTGACTGTACCTCGTCTGGAGAGAAGTACGGGAGTCGGGACCTGGAGAAGTTCTGGTGGAAACTGTTCTCATCAATCCTCGTCCGCACCTCCGGGGGGTAGTCTCCTCGCTTCGAGTAGATCGGGTGCGCGTATATTCCCAACTAACAAACAAAACGGATTTTCAAAATTATATTATTATGTTAATATAATGTTTAAAATAGTAAAAAAGAGCGAAGAGAATTAAAATTTGGTTTTTGATCTCGCACTTTTGACCCCTCATTTTTAAGCTTCAAATCTATATTTTTGATTGTGAAAAAAACCCGAACGAGCTCCATGTCAAAATTTGCTTTTCTTTTGTCCTTTATTGCAATGCAAATATTTATTATCTATTCAACTGACACATAAGTACTGCATTTTTAATATTTTTGTTTGCAGAAAACTAAAAAAGACAAAAATATTGTAATGCGAGAAATATACAGTTACTATTTACATACATATTGACTTAAGAAGTAAAGTTATAAAATGTTTTACAGACGTGACATTTAACATATTCTATAGTGATAATTATTAAATATGTAGTACATCTCTGTCTTATGCAATACGGACGCAGTTGACAACAGATAACAACCTTCGCAGCTGGTAAAAAACCGGTCCGGCCTGAATTAGTTCACTGACACAAGTTCACAAAGACAGATGACATGGCAGCTACCTACTTATTGTATACTCGTATTAAATATTATTACTGTCAGCTGTCAGTTGTGTCTAGCCCGTGTCAAAGCAGGAATGTTGAAGGGCTTCAGAAATACTTATATTAAATTGTATTATTAATCGCTGCATTTGAAAGTACCTTCAATTTGAATTTTTATATTTATTTGAACACCTTCGCGGTATTTTCAAGTACTTACCGCAGTAGTTTATTGGATTTTGTCAATGAAGAGAATTTGCAAATTTAACAGATCAGCGTAGCAGATCTTTTTATTGAGGGTAGCGAATGTGCGATCAAATGGTCAAGAAATAGATTTTAAGTTAGTACGTCGCTGAAAGAGTCTTGGCAACATGACAAACCCATTGAGGTTTTAATTATGTTATTTAACATTATTATAAACTTTTCTATATAAACAAAAATAACCTAAAAATCTTCCTTTCACTTATATACCATGTTTATGATAATATTTGAAGAAATATTGCTGCGGCCACTGGTCCACGCGCCCGAAAACTTTTAAATGCAAAAATTTTAATTTATATACAAATTTATTGATAATAAGTTTTACCTTAGGAAGCAGATTTACAAAAAAAATCCGATGCACATATTATTTTGTCTTACAAAAAGATATGCATGCAGGTTTAGGATGTCCTCTGACTTTCACGCTAGGTGTGAAAGTCAGTAGTTTGGTTCTCATGTTTTTAAATTAAAAATATACAGATTTATTTTATACTTACATGCATTTGTAAATACTGTTGTGCTGCTTCGCGGTCTTCCGGTCGACTGCTGTTCTTTGGATCCGCCCAGAAAGCGTCTAGAGTTATGCCGATTTTACCTGTTCAAATAAATCAAACAAATACATGTAAGTACTCATTATAACATCCAATGACTTTGCACTGAGTTAATATACTCCTTCTAAAAGATGGTCAAGAACATTGTAAAATAAAGAAACCTATGATAGCAGTGGCACAGTTTCAATTTCAAGTATAAGCACGCACTTAATTTAAATCTGATTGGGCGAATATCACGAAAACTCTGTGAATATCGCGCAAACTCGAACGATTCAATCAAAACTGAACTTCAACCAAAACCGCTATCAATACCCCTATTCCGTAATGCGTGCGCGTGAATTAACAGCGGTTTTGGTTAAGTCGTTCGAGTTAGCGTGATCGGGACCTCGATAGCACTGATAGCGTCTTCATAGTAATTTTGTGTTAAAAAAGTTTTTTAACAATAACTCCTAACTCCTCAACACTCTACATCTTCTTTTACTATATGTATGAGTGCAATAAAATGTGTTTGACCTATGTTTAAAAATTGTAAGTCTTTTATTATAAGACATTTAGAGAGTTTTGAATGAAAATAGAAAAACAAATCAAATTACGATGACAGTCGATGGAATAACTCACCTCTCTGTATCGGTCGGAACACCCTGTCATAGAGTTGATAAGCCCGCGCGTGCGCAAGGAGGATGTAGTGCGTGCACAGATAGTCCCCGATACCGTGCGACTGCAGGGCTGGCACGAAGAAGTTGTTCCCATAACCCTTAAATAATCAAATACGTAAATAGGTAGGTGTTTAAAAAAAGTATTTGGCAAAATTTCGTAAAATTATTGCATATAAGACTCGTGAAAATACGTTATAATAAGCCGCAAGTAAATGTAAAATAATACTTGATTACCATTGCCATTTGATTGGGGAAAAAAAAGATCAGTCAAATTATTTGCCCGAGGTAAAGAAAATACAATTAGGAAAGTAGATAGGTTGGTTTTCTTTACCTACCTATTTGGGCGCGTTCCAGATGTAAGATAATGGGTTTTCCCTTGAGCTACAATATTGACTTGATCTAATGTTCGGTTGTTATATCAGATGTTAAGAAGAACAATGAAAATCATTTAGGTAAGTATGATACCTGTAACTATTTACTGACAACGACGTAACAATTCCATTAATATAATGGTTCTCTTATTTTTTTAAATAATTCTTCAATTTTTAGTTACGTTTTGAGGGCATCGTAAGTAAAATTTGAAATATTAACTTTGTTATCACTAATAATTATTATGGGGAGTACTTTATTGATTATGTTTCTCAATAGGTCTCAGTTCTAGTGTTCTATTTAATTTTGTTATTTAAAGAACCAAGGTATTCAGTATTATTCACTGATTTTATTTTCTTATTGATTTAATTACCTGGAAAAACTTTAAACAAAAAATATTGTAACTTACATTGTAGCAATGTTGGTGCGGTTCGTTTATCGTCGTCCAAAGCTTTACAACATCTCCGAACAAAGTGAAGGCAACCCTAGCATAGTCCTCAAAGTACTCGACCATCTTCGGGTTGGCCCATCCACCTAAGTCCATTAAGGGGGTGGGCAGGTCCCAATGGAATAGTGTGACGACTGGTTCAATGTTCGCTTTTTTAAGCTCTTCGAATAATGTCCTATAGTATTGTCTGCCATCCTCACTTATGTTGTTGTCTGTACCATTTGGTAGTAACCTAGAGGAAGAAGTAATAAAATTTAGCTAAACGAAGACTATTTTTGAAAATTATAGTTTTTTTTTTCAAGGAGAGTCTAGTAAATCCAGTTTGACAACCACGGGTGCCCCAAGGACAGATAAAACACAATATTCGCAGCTTATCTTTCAAAAATAATAATAAGACAGGAAAGTTAAAACCGAATTAATATAATAATGATATACAAAAAAGAAATGTCAAACAAAAGTCCGAATAATGAATACAAAAGCTGTGGAAGAAGGGAAGATAAATATTTATTATGATGTATGTACGTACTATTCCTCCTACTTTTAAAGTTGTACTAAATTTCAAGAAATAAGTATATAAAACAATTTTATTTCTAAGAACATTGCTATAAGCAACCACTTGTAAGTGAATTTGCACCTGCAGGGAAGTGAATGGGGAAATTGTCGGGAGTTAAGTGTGCTATAAATAACAGTGTAATCCAGGCAACACCACCTGTATTGCCAGATCCGAGTAAATTTAAAATTTTCGTGGCAAGGCAAAATTAAAGCAACATAATAAAGTTAGAAATTTTTGCAACACATATTTTATCTTTCATGAGTAAACATTGTTTTACACAAATATTTTAAGTCTTCTACTTTATTAATGCTTTATTTAATAATAGTAGAGTATTTAGTGCAAAAAACTGCTGAAATTGGACCAGTTAATGAAACTTGGCATGGTTGTAGAATAGGTACTCCTGAGTAGAAATCCACCGGGACCCATGACTGGTACCCCCTCTGAAGCCGGGGGGAGGGGGGTGAAGGTGGGTTTTGCCGCCCTTCTTATTGACGCTTATATCTCTAAAACCGTATGTACTATGACAAGTTTGATATCATTTTCAGATAACTCGTTAACGTAGAATTCATTTTTGGAATTATAAAATAGGGTTGCCATACAAAAAAACTAAATTATAGGACAAAATTCGCAAAACACGAATGAAATTTTTCCACATAAACGTCGTTTACTTTTCCCATGGGAATGGTATCGATACAAAAAAAATATGGTCGAGTAGCGACATTCACAGGCTTTACAAATATGTAACTTTTATGGCACTTACTTGATAAAAAATGGGTTAAAAAAAATAAAATTGCATGCGCGGCAGACAAAGGTTATATACATGGAACTAGCTGCAAGACCAAATTAGTCCCAAAACAGTGGTATTAAGGGGTGATAATGTATGGAAGAAATGTTTTAGGTGTTACAAAAGCTTCCAAACAAATAAGAGATGTAGAAGATCTGGTCATAATGGAAAGTAAGAGAGGCCGGAACAAACGGTAGGAGATTACGAGGTGGCGCCGCCGTAGTGAAACTTGTTGGAAACCTTGGTCAGACTTTGAAAGGTGAAAAAAAAGTCCCAAGATGGCTGACTTCAAAACCTGGCAAACGCTGGCAATCTAACAATATGTAGCTTAGCAGGTGCAGACAACATTTCTGTTGACCAGTAAATATAGAATCAAGATTTTTTGGATTTTTTAACCACTCTTTAATTTTTGCGTGGATAAGACTTTTGCACTGCTCAAACTCAGACAACCATTTGATGACCTCAAAAGCTATTGTCGGTCGGTACCAGTCGGTACTGTCATTCATGCTTAAAAAATACTGGAAATAATGCTTGGCTGACAAAGGATGCTGACATCCTCGCAGTCCAAAAGTCTTCTCTGAATGAGCTGCAATCTGAACAGAAAAACCCTGCTTAGCTGTAACCAAATCTGGAACCTCACACAATACATACCTCTTATTGAAAGAGGTCTGCGACTATTATCTGGTATTAACTTACCAAGCGCAGGCTTTTGAAGCTGTGGATAGGAATTTAACTTATGTACTGTAAATCCTTAGTTGCTAACAAAATGTCTTGAAGCTGGAACATTTGACGATCCTTTGTTGCACCTTGGATAAATCGTTTTTATGCTACGCTGCTTAAACACCAATAAGAAAATGGGTACTCGCAACAACCTACTGTGCCAACCTACGTCCACCAAATGGTAAAACTTTCCACCAGTTCATCGATTGGTCGAACTGGATCACTTTTTTACGGCAGACAATTTTTACTAGCAGCTTCAGTTTGGATTCTGTGAGCACACGCGCAGCGATGAGGCTAAATTTGGCCCTAAATAAACTCTCTGGCTTCAATCAGAAGGTTCGTAAAAACGTGACCAGCTCTCTGGGCATGGCTAATGAAGAGACTGACAGCAAACATCCCCTACACCACCACGTGCTGTGCTGGTTCCTCAACACATTTAATGTCTATAGATGAAGTAAGTAAGTAAGACGATTAAATAGAATGAATAGACGAGATACCCCACAGCGTCAGTGTCATACGCTTGGACATGATCTACCTTGGCCAAATGGACATCTTTGAACATACTCCGGACCCAAGTTAGCCGAAGCAGACACGTTCCGGTGAAGCTACAGCTCGGATGGGGCTTGCCAGCGTGATGTGACCTGCATTCGTAAGCATCTTTCTAGAGATCACGGATAGCGCTCCATGTGTGGCAAAGTACTGGTGTCGCTGAGTTAATTCGATTAGAAGGGAGAAATGCGATTGCTTCCCAACTGTTCACCCCCAACTTTCAACTCTTATTATTGTCTTCTACCTCGAACTCTTGCTTACGCTCAGTTAGCCTTACGTTGGCTGATCCGTCTGTCTGATGATGCTGACTAGCACAGTATTTGCAGCAATTGGTTAATATGACACAGAACAGTAAAGATATCGGCAGGTAACTTTTGAGATCATATCAAGGCTTTCTGAGTTTCAACAGTGCAAGAGCTTTAGCTTTTGCCCCAAAGACGTGGAATCTAAGCAGAAATTAAACAGGGGTTAAAATGAACCAGTAGCCAAGAAACCGAAATGGTTTCTTGGTTCATTACTAATCGACAGAAATATTATCTGCTCCGCTTTGCTAAATTTGCTGTGTTGCCAGCAATTGCTAGTGTCTTGAAGTCAGCCATCTTGGGATTTCTTTTCACCTTTCAAAGTCTGACCAAGGTTTCCAACAAGTTTCACTACGGCGCCACCTCGTAATCTCCTACCGTTTGTTCCGGCCTCTCTTACTTTCCATTATGACCAGATCTTCTACATCTCTTATTTGTTTGGAAGGTTTTGTAACACCCAAAACATTTCTTCCATACATTATCACCCCTTAATACCACTGTTTTGGGACTAATTTGGTCTTGCAGCTAGTTCCATGTATATAACCTTTGTCTGCCGCGCATGCAATTTTATTTTTTTTAACCCATTTTTTATCAAGTAAGTGCCATAAAAGTTACATATTTGTAAAGCCTGTGAATGTTGCTACTCGACCATATTTTTTTTGTATCGATACCATTCACATGGGAAAAGTAAACGACGTTTATGTGGAAAAATTTCATTCGTGTTTTGCGAATTTTGTCCTATAATTTAGTTTTTTTGTATGGCAACCCTATTTTATAATTCCAAAAATGAATTCTACGTTAACGAGTTATCTGAAAATGATACCAAACTTGTCATAGTACATACGGTTTTTGAGATATTAGTGTAAACCAGAAGGGCGGCAAAATCCAACTTCACCCCCCTCCCCCCGGCTTCAGAGAGGGTACCAGTCATGGGTCCCGGTGGATTTCTACTCACATCCACCTATTCTAACACCATGCCAAGTTTCATCCACTGGTCCAATTTTACATGGTTCCCATACATTGATTTGCACTAAATACCCTACTATAAGGCTAATTTCGTAATAAAGGTAGTGATAAGAATTTATTTCTTTTTAGATTAAATAATCTGTTATATACAGAAGCCAGCACATGCGGCTGGACACTCGCACTTCGAAATTCACCCCTACCGCTACGGAATACGGGCGCTCTCAAGGTCTCTTCCAAATTCCGACTTTTCCAACCGCATGTGCTGGCTACTGTACTTTGAATGATAGAGCAAATAAGTAAACGTGCGTAGCAATGTGTATAAATACAAAACTAAACGTTACCGTTTTGGAATTTAACTGTAATTTTATAGTAATTTTATCTTTCGTTCTGCCACTTACAACCTTTATCTTCGTTCGTGCAATAAACCTTTTCTCTCTCTCGACATGCCCTCTCATTTTTCAAAATCATACTCAAATTCTTTTACCGCACAAGTTGTCCGCCTGTGAAACGATCTTCCTGAGTCAGTCAGACGAGCTACAACACCTGAATCGTTTAAAATTCGCATTAAAACCCACTATCTGAAAATCTGAACGTTCTTTTCTCCTGTGCTAAATAGTCCGTGATAATATCCTCTTGTCTTTCCGTAATTATAAATATGTATGTATGTATATGTACTTTATTTAATGTTTATGTACTTGTATTAGTAAAGTATTGTGTGCAGTAGTGTGACTTTTTTTTTAAGTTTTTTACTAAATAGTGTTGCGTTATTGAAACCTCAACCTGCTTTATCTTTACTTTTCCAGGCAAACGCCTGGTAGAGATTGCTTCCTTAGCAATAAGGCCGCCTTTTGGCTCCTTTATTTATTTATCTATTGTTTTTTGTGTGTTTTTTGGTGTCAATAAAGTATTGTAATTTTACCTATTAATTAAAGTATCACGGCATTGCGAAAATCGGAAACCAGGGATCCTCTCAGGCGATGACTCTCTCATAATGTTCTTTTCTCAGTGTCAATGCTACAAGCCGTGGTCCGAGGTTCCCTCGAGCCGCCCCTAGACGCGGCGCGCGGGTGGTACGCGATTAGTTTTCGGTAGAGCCCTTTAAGAGAGTACAGCAGAAGCTTGATAATATAAAGAAAAAGTTCTTGAAATATAAGTTGACTAACCTCGGCCAGGATATAGACATGCGGTAGAAGCCCACTTTCAGAAACTTGATCATCTCGATATCCTCCCTCCACTTGTGGTAGGAGTCAGCCGCTATGTCGCCGTTGGTGCCGTCTGCCGTGAAGTTGGGGTGCTGGTGGAGGTACGAGTCCCACATACCCTCGCCTTTGCCTGAGGGAATACACACCTTGTATTACAAACCCAGAAATATATAATAGTACTACCTGTACGGAAGGGACATTCACCTCCTTGCACCAAAACCCCCCACGCCCTGCACTCCGCAGTACTGTATAAAATCATTAAAGATTATTTTCCTTCCATTTTCATTGACTTTTGGGAGTTGTCATATAAACTCTCAACTCGTGTTCTTTGGAGAGCCCAAGTGTT
This sequence comes from Teleiodes luculella, assembly GCA_948473455.1. Classification (NCBI taxonomy): domain Eukaryota; kingdom Metazoa; phylum Arthropoda; class Insecta; order Lepidoptera; family Gelechiidae; genus Teleiodes; species Teleiodes luculella. The sequence continues at coordinate 15,606,177 of OX419589.1, forward strand.
ACAAATGTACAGTAGCCAGCACATGCGGCTGAACATGTTGACCTTGAGAGCACCTGTATTCGTGGTGGTAGGGGAGAACTTCGTAGTGCGAATGTCCAACCGTATGTCCTGGCTTCCTGTACTTACAATCTTATGCCGGGTTTACACGCTTGCCTTGGCTTGCCAAGCCTACGGGATGCAGTTATGCGTTAGAATGAGATACAAATACATTGCGCTCACTCTTGCGCGTAACTGCGTCCCGTAAAATTGCCAAAAAAAAAAAATTGCGTCCATAAAATTTATTTTAAAATTTTGAGGTCTCAGTATATTTCATAGCTGACTTATTTCGTCTGTGAATTATTCAAAACAATGATTTTCTTTCTACTTAGGTAATAATATCTATGGCCTAATATAAATAATTCTTCTTGAAAATGAAGGCACAACTAGTTTGGAGTGTGCGATAATTGTGTTTTATACTTTATCAATATTTACACCGATAAATTGAAGTGGCTTGATGAAATTCACGTGGGTTTGTTAAAACTACAATTATAGGGCAGTCGTTAATCCGTCGTCAAAAGAGTCGAGTGTAGAGTGCAATAGTGGAGGAGCTGCTTCCCTAGGCTACAAATTGACAGGTACAATTTGATATTCACTGCGTAGCCAGTTAGTCTCAAATGTAAAACATGAAAATTTTGTGATATCGACTACGCAATGTAATTCGATAGTACTTGTAATTGTAGCTCAGTGAGCGCCGAGCCTGGTGTATAATTGAAGAACGCTTAATTGGCGCATGCATTATAGATGAGGCCGCAGCTGCACTCGGCCCCGCTCTAGCCAACTCTTTGCTCGGAAATCATAGCGATTTTCGTAGAAACACGCCGGTAGTTTATTTTATTATACAACACTCGCTTCCCGCGACTTCGTCTGCGTTAACAGTTTTTCCCGCGGAAATGAGGAATATTCTCGCGGTAAAAGGTAGCCAAAATCCTATCTCAAGGTCCATTCTATCATTGTTCCATGTTTCATTCAAATCGGAAACTTCTGAACCTATTTTAAAAATTATTTCACTGTTGAGAAGCTACATGATCTCGTAAGCAGCATGGGTTATAGTCCGTTATAGGTATTGTATAAAAAAAAATAGGATCCTTACCAAAACTTCAATAATGTAACCCAAGGTGTAAAAAAAATATCTAAAATATTCCTAATAATTTAATAGGCTCCGAAACTACTCAACCGATTTTAGTGTAGAATAGACCTTGGGAAAGAACAAACACTACAATTTACCGCGGGAAAATTCCTCATTCCCACGGGAAAAACTATTAACGCGGGCGGAGCTGCGGCGGGAAGCTAGTCCAAAATAAAATGTCAAACAATTCTCATCTTTTCAAAATCATTCAACAATTTTAATGTCCTAAGTGATAACCTGTTTGGAATGTAATCTTAATAGCCGCAAATTTTCTGGTAATAGCCTTCAAATAAAAAATAATGTGATAACGAAACTCCAATGACTTGGATTTCCCATTGATTTTTATTACTATTATTATAGAATATTAGCAGAGAACATAGTTTGTAATCAACTGCACTTGGTAGGTTTAATTGTATGTTTTATGTGTATTTTATTGTTATGTATATGTTACAGGAAATGTATGAAATCCAGGAATTATATACAATTCCTAGGAAATGTATACAATTCCGTAGCTCGTTAGGAAATGTATGAAATAATGTTTCAAAAATTATTTAATTCACACTTAGCCTAGGAAATGTATGAACTTCCTAGGAATTGTATAAAATTCCGAACTTGTACTAGGAAATGTATAAAACTAATGCTTTCTGTGAATAAAATAAACAAAACTCCCTGTTAAAATGAGAATCATTGTTAAACTGATAATTAGATGTTTTCCCAGGGTTCTCGTTGAAGTAATGCAACAATCATACGGTAAAATATATTATCTTTGTAAGGCTTTTTCCCAATTAAACTTAATTAATTAGATATTTATTATTTTTTACAGCGTATCTAGAACAAAAGCTGTAAATAAAGCTTGTAAAGCTCAAACTTTAATTGGATAAGAAAGAAAACAGTCTATCGTTTAAGTAAATAATACGCCACAATGTAAAAGCAAAAGCCTTTTTTAACTGTGTAAATAAAGCCACCCAGGTAACATAAATATAAAATATTTATTAGGGCTTTCTAAAATTTAACTATTTATTCTTATTTATGGCTGGTATATAGGCACTGAATGTTTGCGCAAGCGTTTGCCTGATCGGTTGATGCAATACCACAGATGAGATACTCCAAAGAACCGACGTGGTTCTAATTTTTATAACAGACAACCACTAGACGTAAATGAAAATCAAAGAAAAATAGTCTTTATACTTCATACAATACCACGCAACACCATCCGGTGGAGTTTGGCGGCGCCTACGGGATGCAGTGAGTGGAGGGATATCGGTCGGGGAACTTGTTTTGGTGCGGGAAGGTAAATTTCCCTTCTGTACGAGTAGTACTATTATCACAGAATACCAAATTCCCTATTATAGACTTATGTTGCAATAGCCTCCCCTCGCTCCGCTTTCCCCGCTTACCAATTTACATCTTGAGTGTATTACATTTCCGATCGCTATTTAGGAAATGTATACAATTCCTAGGAAATGTGTCTAATATGATTTATTTCATACATTTCCTGGCGTTTTTAGGCATTGTATACATTTCCTAGGAATTGTATACAATGACGGATTTCATATATTTCCGTTAACATATATATATATATATTCATGAACTGTAGTAAGCGTTTTAATAAAATTATATATGCATGTTTTCTGCGTAAGTTTAACTTATTTTTCTTATGGAGAATAACATGAATTTTACAATAATTATTACGAATTAAAATATTTGTTTTAAATTATTTCAACATTATATTGTTTTACATTTATCGTTGTAACTCCCAGAGATGCGTAATACTCGTACATATAAATTACTACCTACCTTAGAAATAAGGCCACCTTTCTGTACACTGTCATTCTGTATTGGTTTTATTGAAATTTTAAACGTAACAAATTGGTGGAAAATCGCACTAATTGTTAAATATACTTAACAATTACGCGTCATTAAAAATCCGTTAAGCGTCATTATAAAAGCAACATTTGATTAATTATCACTACCAAGCACTTACAAAGAATTGTAAAATAATTGTATTTTTATGGAGTTTACTCGTTTTCAATTAAGTAAATCGCCTCAAGTTTAACTATCATATGTACGGTCAAGTGCAAGGTAAGCTGAACATGCGCACCTTGCTTATCTTTCTTATTCAATGGACATAAGAACGGTGCAAAGTTCAAAATGTTCAGCTTAGCGTGCTCTTGGTTGTATGTTGTATAAGCAAACTTAATAGTACCATACACTTGGCTAGAGTATTGTCGAATTCGTCTACTTGGGAACTTATAGTATGCTATACTATATAGCATAGGGATAGTTACAGTACAGAAATAAAGATAAATATGAATCTTTTAAATGAGACTCATTATTGAATTTTCAATAGAGGCTGTAATAGAGGCTCAGGTTAATTCCAAACTCGATTATCTTAAAAATTATCTTTTTTTTTTAGTTCTTTTATTTCTACAAATTTCTTTTCATTTTTTTTTTGTTTATAGAGCTTCACCGGGCTTTAGGGGGAGCGAAAGGGTCTACCCCAAAGCACAGCCCAAAGTAGTCATATACCATTGCGTCTAGATGCGGCTTAAGGGAAAAAATATAAAAAGATAGAAAATATTATTAATGAGACGTCACCTGAGGGCTGGATAATAGTCTGCCCTCAAATCCTACTTCTTCAATTTACCTATCTTCATCATTAACAGCTCATATATGTCCCCACCGAGGGGCTCGAGCCTACCCAGACACCAGGGTGAATAGGCCTTAGTCGACCACGCTGGCCCAGTGCGGGTTGGTCAACTTCACACACAACCCTTGAATTACTTCGCAGGTGTGTGCAGGTTTCCTCACGATGTTTTCCTTCACCGTAAGAGCGTCGAATAAACGTACATATGAATTCGAAAATCGAAAACACATTGGTACGTGCCGAGGTTCGAACCCGCGAACTTCTGAATGGAAGTCAACGGCCCTAGCCACTAGGCCACCGACGCTCTTACCTTACCTTCGCAATAACGCACTAACGCTTTACCTATCTTATATTGGTCTTATATTAAAATCTATAATGCTTTTTATAGAGTAATATCACCTACCTTGGAAACCTACACGAAAAGCAAGCAAGCAGTAATATCACACTGATACAAGTCATAACACAACCAATGGTAAGACTACCACGACTGGTCTTCACTACATAGTATAAAACAAAGTCGCTTTTTCTGTCCCTATGTCCCTCCCTTTGTACGCTTAAATCTTTAAAACTACGCAACGGATTTTGATGCGGTTTTTTTTAATAGATAGAGTGATTCAAGAGGAAGGTTTATATGTATAATACATGCATAATATGCTTAAGGATAACCCACAATAACCATTTTCCCGTGCGGAGCCGGGGCGGGTCGCTAGTTTTTTATAATCATTGGATTCATATGCTAGTAGATTTCCGCTCCGCAGCCCCGCCCGCGTAAATAGTCTTTCCCGTGGGAATTAGGAATTTTCCCGCAGTGAAAAGTAGCCTATGTTCTTTCCTAACGTCTATTCTATCCTTTTACGAAGTTTCATTACATAGTTAGTTACATACACCTAATAAAAGCGTGGTAAAAAGCGCCCGCTACCGGCTTCAAAATAAATCTAGTCCCTATACATTTTATTGTATATTTTGCTATACCCTAATAGGGTGCATGTACCCTAACTGCCCCTTTCTTTCCATTAACACCTGTTATATTGTTACTATGTACAGTACAAGTTCATAAGTGCAGTCATACCACGTGTTTTTATACTATCAAATAACTTTTTTCCTAAAGGATTGTTATTCTTATTTTTGTGTGTTACGAATACAGTGTAAGGGACTCAATAATTTACTTCAAATGATATGTCCTAAATACTTTTAGAAAAAAAGTTAATTTAAACTATAGAAGCACGTGATATGACTGGACTTAAGAACGCGACCGTACATTGCAAATAAATAATGTAATCTAATCTAATAATAATGATGATGATGTATGATGGTACACTTACCCCCCTCGTCCCAGCCCCCCTCTATCTGGAACGCCGCCGTGGACACCCCGAACATAAACTCCTGTGGGAACGTGTAGTTGCTCAGCCCGGACGGACCATCGTACACACCACATTGCGCTACACACACCACACTATAACAAAATACAACAGAGATTACAATCAGTACTAAACTACTAACAAATATAATAAATAACTACATTCACATCTCGCCTTACTATTTTCCTGTGGAAATAAGGCGGTCTTCTTTACCGGGTCAATGGTCGATAAGTGTTAAATCTTTTTTTTTTTCATTCGGTGCTCCGCAACAGAAACGGCCCTATTTGGTGAAAGTACGAGTAAGAACCTCAAAGTCAAAGTCAAAGTCAAAGTAAAAAATACCTAGCCCATCGTTTTGAGTGATGGGGTGATATCTATCAATAAGGAAAGTATCTTGTAATCACAATTTTTCTATTTACTAACCGTTTGGCAGAAATATTGTTACATTTTTACTACCTGAAAGTAATATTATTAACCACTTATAGTGGTTCCATAATTGGAGAAAAAAATATTAAGACACGAACAGTTTATAATTGTCAATAAAACACGTCTGTTATTTGCTGTATTATATACTGAATACGATTTTCTCGTCATTTTTGCATAAAATTGTCAGTTTTTATACAATTTTCATTCACTTTATTGATCTTTAAACACCATGAACAATCTTGAAAGGATCTTAATATGATTTAACCAAGCGAAATAATATTATTTTACAAGCCATAAACTATTCAGTTTACTATAATGTAATCTGCCATTATCTTGATTGGATTAAAATCTGAGAGCACTGATTACTTTATGCAAATTTGTTTACTTAACTATATTGATATGTAATTGAATTTTCAAAGATAATCTTCATAGTCTACATTACATTACTAACCTCTAATAAATTACTAAATATTGAACGAGTGCAAAATGAATATTTGAAGAGGCTTAAAGTATATTAAAAAAAAGATTTAAATCCATCACTCACTATTATATTACTTAAAATCACTACGCAATACACAAATGTAGATATTTACCTTAATGTTTAATTACTTTTATTGAATAAATAAATAAAAGAACATTTGTTTAAAATATTCATTCCTTGAACTTTCACTTTCATCTGCTATCACACAAAATTAACAAATAATTTAATTATAATAGTTATACTTAAATAAATTTTAAAATTAGAACTTTTAAAAAAATCACTGTTCTTATAAATAAATGGCACTTGTAACTAGAGTAGGATGTAGAATTTTCTTCTCTCAATCAGGCGTAACAAAGTAGTCGGAATAAAGTTATTTTTTATTATAGGAATGTTTTCTCACCTAATCAGGCTCGCTAGGGCTCGGAGGCCGACCCAACTCGAGCTCGACATGGTTACTACTAAACGCGTAATCACAAAACACTGACAATACCGCAGCTCTATAAATCGTTAAATACCCGATACTAGAGTTACCCGGAAACGACTCGGCGAACGAATGACGCGAAGGACTCGTTTAAATGCTCAAGACTTCAGTTATGCTTTTGTTTTAGATATACGCAAATAATTAGGTTTTTAAGGTGATTGGCTGGGAACCAGTAATTTTAAGAAATATGGGTAATTAAGACGAAAGCGATGATTGAATCGGTTATACGAGGTCTTATGTTTACGTAGGAGGAAAGTTTTGCGAGTATAAAATGACTTATAGCGTCAGTTTTTTTAGAGATATTAAATTATGATTATTTTTCGTTTTATGACAAATTGAAACCCATGTCGATTTTTTATGAAAAAATACTAGTAACTCTATCATTATCGATGGAAACTTTATAAAATCTAAGTTTCTAACTTTTTAAATGTATCAACAGACATTATAATTATACAAGGACACTGTTACATAGAATATTCGAAAGGAATTTTGGACGTATGAATAATAAAATTATTATGACTGGTTGAACTATTTCATAGTATACCTATACTAGTTGCTAACCTGTTCTGTGTCATCAAAAACATGTAAAAGTGTTTTACCATAAAAAATGATTTATTATTATTACTGGACAGGTAGCAGTGACAAAAATGTTATCATACGTTAGAAATCACAAATCAGACATCACAATAGAAAAAGCTAGAAACAAAAAACAGAAATTAAACAACAATTACGTAAGACCGTAAAACACGTAAAAATTTAGATGTTACGTTTTTTTTAAAAATCATGCTGTTCTAAAAGAAAATAAATACTTACCCATATTTTTATACCTAAAAAGGCGGAATATGATCCTATATTATATATTTATTTGAAACGGTATTTTTCGGTTAGTCACCTCTTGCATATTATTTTCACTAATCGAGTATAATTAATTTATCTGCTTGACTAAACTGGTTTCTTATTGGTCTCAGTTGGTAACAGATAAACCACACGATTTTATCATATTACTCCCAAATAAGTCGAACGAAGTTTGAAATATTTAAATGATACAATAGTGTTACCTATGCTACGAAAAATATAGAAGTGTTATAATCTGTCAATAATCAAAGTGATTCACGATCCTTGAGGTATGTTTGTTTTTGTCAAAATACAATGGTATCAATTGACATCATAGAGAAAAAGTACATACCTACTAGACATTACTTATACATTTGTCTCACTTCTACTTTTCTAAGTAATAGACTAATGTATAGTCATTAGTCTCATAGGTACCTAACATCTTTTATGTTGAAAAAATAATTTTTCACTTTACTAATGTCACTATTTTAAAATGTGTCTTACCTACAAAATTACGTATAGTCTAACTAATTGATTCATCTTCGCTTAGCGTAATCTATCAAATTTAGACGCACAAAATTTCGCATAGTAGTTTCATATTTAACATTGACAAACTATGTAGGTACAGAAGTCAGCACATACGGACGGACATTCGCACTAAGAAATTCACCCCTACCGCGAAAAGTGTGATGGTGCATTAAATGTTGGAATATTTTAACAATGCACTTTATCCTGGTTCTCACGGATAAAGTAAACAGTAGAGTACAGTCAGCTGCAGAAGTGCAGATGTAACTTATACCCCTGCGCAAAGAAAAGTAAACCCTTTTATTCATTGCAGCTGACCGTATTTAACCTAACTGTACCGTGTAAATCCGACTTTTTTTATTTTTTTATTTATTCAAGTCTTATAAAGAACATAGGTACATAAATCCAGAAGCCGCACGTCAGAAACCACTAGGTTTATACGAAGTACGGCGAGATCGTCTCAGTAGGTACAATCAAGAGCACGCTCTTGTGTCTGGTTTTCTATCATATAGGTACAACATTTTAATTATTTATTGATTTATGTATAACAGCCGTTCGATACTCATAGAACCTAATTGGACTATTTAAATTAAGAATCACACAGATTAGTAAGGAAGTGTTTTTTCGATAGGATCTTATCTTTAGAGAGAGATCGTATCTTTAGAGTGATGTTTTGCCTGCCTCGCGAGTCGCGACTGTTGGCGAGAACATTTGTGGTATTAATTTATGGTTAAAATCTAACTAACAGTTTCTGAAATATTGCACTTTCACGCGTAACGCGGTACGAATATTAAATAGCGGTATTGATGAAAATCCTGTTCCCTAAATTGAAGTACAATGTGAATGAAAAATCAACAATCTAAATAAGACTAATAATTTCGAAAGTATTCATAGGATTATTTGTAAATTTGTTTAGAGACTTTTAAAATATAACAGATGTTTTGAGGGATGTGAAAACTGAATTCCATTAAACTTTTTCTCTCTCTAACTCTTCTGATGATTGATGTGGTTCGATTTAATTGTATCTTACTTTAAGACTGACACTATATGACTGCTTTCCATACTATGTATTTGATTTTCTACATACGATTATACATATTATTTAGGTGTGCCTCACTCAATTTTGTGACGTGCAATGATTTAATAATACTTAACGTTTATTATTTTAATAATTAATTATTATTTATACTTATTACTACGCAACGTAATTTATAAATCATTAATTAATTTAATTTAATGCCAGTTAACTTAAGTAATTGTTTAAAATAAATTGTTTTAAGTATGTTTTTAATTAAATCATTTTAATGAAATGAAGTGCATTCTTTGAAAAATATGCTGCATTACATTATTTTAATACTTGCTTCTTTGGTAAATCTCCGCAAGCCTTTGAGCTGCCTTAACCAGATATCACCACGTAGCGTAGGGAAATCCCCGAGGTTTTCTGAATAATTTACCTTACCTTTGGACAGTGACGCGTTGTGACAATTTTTATTAAAGTGATTTTTCTGAGAAATGTTGGCTGCGTTTTAACATTCTATTATTTTTATGACAAACAATTTAAATTGTTACAATCTTTATCCATGAACAGGCTTAACTCGACTACGTGAGTTGTTCGATTTTACTCACAACCTTTTTTGTTAACGGTAGTTTAAAACACTTAACCACGCGAACAAAAACCATTATCATCTTCATCACCATCTTTGTACAGTAGCCAGCACATGCAGATGCACATGTTGACCTCAAATAAAAATAATAAAATCAAAGGTTTTTATTTAAAGTATAGTTTTACAGTAATTTTTCGACGTTAATAAATGAGTATTGCTCAAACAAAGGCTAGCTCTCGTCTCACACAATGAAGAATAACTCTTAAACTTTAAAGAGGCGATGCAATATTAGTTAGTTAAAACTGGTAGATTTTCGCAATGAGTGCGCTTGTGGAGAATAACCGCTAAAACCCCCGTGTTCCGAAGCGGTAGGGGTGAACTTTGTAATGCGAATTTCTAACCGCATGTGCTAGCTTCTGTACATAAAGTAACAATTTAATATAGCATTTTTTGGTTGACGATAGCTATATCATAATTAACATGCTTCACAGTTAGTGCAGGATCCCACCGGCACCACGATTAAAAAATTTGCGGACCGCGAACTGTTTTTGAAAATGAACATTTTTCCCTAAGGACCACTCTGAACACTCATGAAACTGAACATCTTTCCCTGGGGACCATAGGTTGAATTCTCAAGAATAAAATTGAATTTGTCATACAAAGTGGCCGGTAAAGTGTCCGAAGTTTATATGAAAACTTGAATATTAATGAATTTTATTGAGATTTCATACTTTGTTCTAAAAGTCAAAAGTCAAAAAGTTTTTATTCGAAGTATGATTTTACAAATAACTTTTCGAAACTTTGCTCAGGGAATGTTACTACTACTGTGTTGCGAATAAACAACCAGTTAAACTTCATAGTGTATTATTATTAAGTTACTAAAGTAACAGCCTCCGTGGTCGAGTGGTCAAAAGACGTTACGGAGGTTCCGGGTTCGAATCCCGATGGGGAACTTGTCGAACAAATATCACTTTGTGAGACTTTCCCCAGTTTGGTTAGGACATTGCAGGCTGAATCACCTGATTGTCCGAAAATAAAGATGATTCCGTGCTTCGGGAGGTACGTAAAGTCGTTGGTCCCGGCTATGATCTATGGATATAGTCGTTATAGGAGCCATGTCAGAAGCCTTAGGCGGCTCAAGAATTCTGACACCAGGGTTTGTGAGGTAGGTTAACCTCGAAACCCACACGATAAGGTAAATTAAGTTACTTCTCAGGATGAAATTTTAAAAACAGTACCAGTTCGTTATTTTTAAAATGTTTGCTTAGGCAAGTTTGACTGTCAAAACAAAATGTAGGTTTTAAAAAGCCTTCAAACGTAGCTGTCTTAACTCTCAACTGGTACGAACTACCGAATCTTGCCATAAATAGCCTTGGACCGTTTCCAACTGTTGAAGCAGTCGACAGGGCAGGGTTTATGCGACTATTTCGATCAGAAAGGCTTTCGTTCGGCCAGAAATATCGGCGAATAACTGCCTGCATACAAAACAGAATACATTCCAAAGACATTTTAAGGCACTTCCACATTTGCCGACCGGTTACTATAGCCTTGGTAATAGATGCCTTTCGTTACCTAGATACCAAGTTCGATTCTCGTATTATGACTGTTAAAACATGATAAAATAACTCTATGGGATTTTTTTAGCTTGGTTTGATTTCGGGTTAAAAATTAAAGAATAAACAGGTTATAAATATCATTTTCCAGCTACTGTCTTCGGAAATACTACTATTTTGTGTTGTATGATTATGACGTGTTCTCCCAAGTCGATCGTAAAATAGTTACTTACCTTTCGCTACAAAGTTCGATTCTCGGTATTATGACTGTGAAACATAAATAATGTTGTGGGAATTTTCTGGCTTGGCTTAACTACAAATATAAATAGGTAGGTATTAAATATGGTTTTCTTACACTTCTATTTTTATTGTAGGTATATCGTGTTTTGCCAAATTATAGTACAAGGTTTCCATTGCTGCCACGTATGATAGTTTCTATCGTAATTCATGCAGTCGTTTAGCTAGACGTGAAAAGGTAGCAAAGTTATTTTCGCATTTTTGTGGTTTGGTTACCTAAAAATGATAATATTGTTATTATAACATAACACAAAAGCATTGTTTTAAATATCTAATTCTAATGTAAAATGGATTTTGTTTTGCTATACTTATAAATAACGTGCTTTTTACTGAAGGATAAATACATGTATTTAGATTGAAAATAAATATGCAGACATAAAGGCAGGTTTAAATAATATGAAAAGTATAAAATACTTTTTTATCCAAAGTGTGTGCGCAGTAAACCTACGGGGGGAGGGCGGGTTGTAATGAGGGGTGCGGGGCGCAGGCACTAGAAAGAGTTGAATATAAATCACCGCTCACCTTTACCGATATATTTCAATATTTACTGGATGCAATAAAACAGATATGTGATACGAAATGCCATGTAGTTGCCGGCTAAGATCTACTTACTACGCTGGCTCAGTGATCCAAAGTGAATCTAGGCTTCGAACAGAACAGTTCGCTATTTCCCTCTGTCCTGTGTGTGCTTGTGTGCAACTTGTCGCCAATCAAAGTTCCAAGGCACATAGAGTTAAGAGTCCGGCTCAGAGTTACTCTAACTAAAATGTCTACCTACCTACAATCTACATTATATCTGTCCATGCCTATGTTTAGATCTATGTATGGATGTTTGTGCTTGTCTTATTTTTAACGATACAAAAAAAATATCAAAATCAAAAGGTTTTCATTCGAAGAAACATTTTACAAATCAAGCGAGCTGTTACCTACTTTTTTTTCTAGCCCGTACTGTCTCACTGCAGGGCAAAGGCGTCTCTCATCTCCTACTACCTACTTACTTACTAAAAAATGATTGCTCACTAGAAACTAGCAGGCACCTCCGTGGTGACTCCTCGTAGTTTATCTTCAATGCTGAGGGTCATGGTCTCTGAACGATTTTCGGCTGGACTATTTTCCTCCAGCTCACTCTATCTTCGGCCGCATGGATCGCATCACAAACTGTGGTTTTTTTATAGATTTACCATGGTGACATGTTTATAGTTTTGATAATCTTTAGTTGCGCTAAAAGGGTGTCATTCGCATCCGCGCGGGTCCGACTCTTATTTATCGAGATTTCTTCCTTTACACATATTTTCAACGTAGTTATTTTGACAATTGACAAATACCAAATAGAGGAACTTAGAATAATAAAGATTGATCTACGGGACCTTTGCAACCTTTCTAAGTTTGCCTGTCGAAAAATAAGTACAATCATTCCCCTTTTGGGGCAAAAATTTTTCACTTATTCGTATAGTTTCCACGTGGATATTGATTATACTCTATAAAATGTACTGAATAAATAAATAAATAAAAGCCTATTTTAGCATTGCAGTTATGTGTTACGGAAATCGCATGTCTCTACCGATTCTCGTGAAATTTTATGAGCAGGTTCAAAAATCATACCTTTCAATGTATATTTGTTTGGAATTTTACTAACTACCGAGATCTTCAACGTACAGAGCTACTCTTTTACAAAATGTAATTACTGAAACGAAAAAATAAGTATAAAGAAAAACAATTTGGAAATAAAAATTATACAAAGCATTTTGCAAAACCCGCTAATTCATGATCACTCAATTTTCACGGTAGATTCAGAATCAGAACCAGCTAAAAATAAACTTCCAGGAAAATGATTCTCCCGATGTTTTAAAACGGGAACATTTAAAATTCCAATCTTGCACTTTCATCGGGAGGCCGGGAAGACTGCAGACGTTGGGAACAGCGGGAATTTTGCTGCCGCTTTGCATCACACCTAAACTAAATTATGGTAATCTGGCTATAAGTTACAGGCTCCACCTTGTAAGCTTTTCAATTTTATTGGCGGATCGAGCTCTGAGCCCCAACTTCTTGAAAATTAGATCCAGGCGCTTTTTTAATTCGTTATTCGTCTTTTTTGGGATCCGTAAATCGCAACAGAAATAATTTAAGTTGTTGCAACCTTCTTTTTCTTCGAATCTACTAGACCAATTAAATTTAATCTTAGTGTTTCTACGTCTCAAACTCTGGACCAAAAAAACGAGTAGACACATTTTGTTCATAAAAATAAGTGAAATTTAGAAACGAAAATCTAAAATTCGATCACGTGCAGAGACCCATTGCGGGTATCTCAAATATATATTTTTATAATTTTAATTTTTGCTCTGTTATGTCCAGAACTACGATATTGATTACAGGAATAGGTGTGGAACCTTTTTCAGTCTAGTTGAACTGGCACTTGACAGGTTTTTTACTCGCCGCCGTTTTGCATGGTAAAGCGAGCCCGTGGTTGTTTTACGAGAGCGCTGTAGATCGGATTGAAGATCGAGTATCATTTCCGTCTCACTGAATATTCTCGCATTCGCAAGAACGTAGAATTTGAGCCACCAAATAAAAATGTGTATTGTTTTGGTTGCATGTGACGCACAAATTTAAATTTTTGTCTTGGGTAAAATATTAATTGTTCGTCTGATTTATAAGATATTACGTGATTGGTTGGACAACAATAAAAATACAGTGAAAATGCGTACATCGTTTTAACGTCGGAATGAATACAATTATTCGCAACTGAAAACTTCGCCCTTATTTAAGCAAGACATGCTGGGAAAGATTGCTATATATAGGAAACTAGTTTACAAAATTATTTATTATTACATTTTATAACCCTGAGTAATCCACAGCGAAAGACCTTCGCAGAGATTTCTACGCTTCCCGCGTTCTGTACGTATTTTAAACCCGTTAATTTCACTTACCACCATAAGTTTTTATTTTCCAACGTTTAAGTAATTTATCACCCCAAAGTGGCCTCTATGTTTAAAAATTCATAATTTAACGTCACACGTCGATCTTTGGATCACGGATTTACATACGTGTACCAAATTCCAACTCGATCGGTCCAGTTGTTTCGGCTGACGATGAAGAACTTCGTTTCTACGGAACCCTCTCCAGGCAAGTCCAATTCGCACTTGAGCGGTTATGATAACAAATGCATCTTAATTGCACGAGTTTTAGATGTAATAATCCACTGCTGTTCTAAGCTTGTCCCTTGTAATAGAACTGAAGCCTAATCTTTAACACTTGGATTAGGAATTTCAGTCCCAATAGTTAGTTACACAGGTAAACTCTGCTTAGTAGCCTCTTAAGTACAATATTCTTAGAAAGAGTTGCGTTGGTCTCATTTTAAATCGACCAGCAACGGCATTGAAAAGGTAACAAAAAAGACGTTTTCTGTCTGTTTCTAGTAGATGTGTACTTCCTTTTTTAGATACGTCATCAAACTGAAACTGTAAAACTGGTACGTGGGCCTCAAGCGGAGGCTATCATGGATCTATTGGCGCGTCGGCGCGCAGTGTACAGCATCCGCTTACATCTGTATCGGCGTCAGCACATCACACCCCTTCAGGATGTAAACTCCACACGACTAGATTTATGTCCCCACACTATCACTATATTTCGGCCCTTTGTTGCCATGAATACATTCGTGACGAAATCGAAATCGTCGTCACAAAATTGAATATTTTATGACTCTCTATAATAATGCCGGAGGTACACGAGATAAATTTTTCAAGCTAGCTTTGGTAAGTCAGCGAGCTAGTCACGCAAGAGGAGTTTCTATTCTGAGATTCTATTCCGGACTGCTAACCTAGCAAGCTATCATTTCAAGTTTGTTTTAACTGGAAAGAGATAAATTGGTTTACTCCATCTCTAATTTTACTTAAATAAATGGACTATACTACCTGGAAGTTTAGATTATCTTGTAATGGCATACTTGTTTCAAAGTTAAGGCAGTATTACAAATATTTGACTGGCAATACACTTATCTATACTTTAAGCACAAACTCTTAATGTTATAATTAAATTATTGTCCTAACAGGGGCATATTTTATTTTCCTATTAGCGAGATTAAGGAGATTCCTTTCATTACTTATCGGTAAATTATGGAAAGAAAATTCTGTACTTTTTCTTATTTTAGTTTTCGTGCAATTTTCTGTATTACTATGGACTAAAAATAAGTAGTTTTGATTTCTGAATGATCTAATTTATTTATTTTTAGCTTACTATCATAGTTTAGGAACTAGTTTCGTGTAATTATTATTTTAGGCTTTCGCGCTTAGTACACATTAGTTCGTATTTTTACGTAGTTCCGTGTATCGCAGGCATTAAATAGAGAAGGAGACGACGCCCAAACGTTTTGAGATACAGAAGTTTCC
This sequence comes from Teleiodes luculella, assembly GCA_948473455.1. NCBI lineage: Eukaryota > Metazoa > Arthropoda > Insecta > Lepidoptera > Gelechiidae > Teleiodes > Teleiodes luculella. Next base: position 15,621,933 of record OX419589.1, read on the forward strand.
AATAAAAGTGCGCGATGGTATTCTGCAAGACTTTTATGATTTATTACTAGCGCCTCAAACTTCCGGCTGACGGATGCTGGCTACTATGTCTTTACTTTAAAAATTTTGTTGCATGCTCGTTGGGAAATTTATTACCTTCAATATTTCATGCGGAATGATGGCGGTTACAGACAGCGACTTGCGTTTTCGTATTTCCTCTGAATTCGTCGCCAATCTTGTTGTTATGTTACATTTATCATCATTGTATCTCTGACTTCAACTGTTCCATATTTGTTGTTTGTATATTTTAGAAAAACAAACAACACTTTTCCTAAATGTTTGCGTTTTAACTTTGAACGATAAAAGACTGGTACAAATAGCCCACGTCAAAAAATCATGTACCTATATGATAGTGAAAGAATAGTGTAATATATTATAGATTAAAAGTTGAAAATATTTCTTGATTAATTGGTTTGTGTATTATGAATTTAACTATTTTCTTGTGGACTACTAATATCTAATATCAATGCGCGAAGTATTCTACTAATCAAACAAGATAACACTATCCAAATTATAAAAATATCGGTAATATAAAAAGGTTGTTTAAAGAACTCGTCCGTATCATGAATACAGATATTAAAATGAAAAACAAAAAAGGGTTGTAAGTAGGTAACCGTCTTACTTTACATAGACCGCTGTATAACGTCCGATTTGGCAACCCTTTGAAGGTCCAGTGATGTGGCTCCTAATCCTATAAAAAGGGAACGACTTTACTCGACCATTGACTGGCTCGCCGACGTGCCAGTAGCTTATGGCACATAAAATGAATATGCCCTCGGACGGAAGACTCGAGACTCTTTGTGATATATGGCTCCCTTGATCTTTATACTCCAGTGAATATCCTTAGAATATCTTATATGAATGAACCATGGTATCAGTAGTTTTATGTTTAGGGGAAGTCCGTTTTTTTTCTTTTGTTTTGTTCATTGTTCCAGTTACAAAGATAGTGTTTTTTATTTACGTTTATTTAATTCAAAATATTTGTTCTATAGTATGAGATGTAGTGAACAAAGTGACAAGGTACACTCACATACTGCTGTAATAAACAAATATTTATTATTATTTAAAACGGGATATTATAAGTTAAAAAGTAAATTCTGTAAGTTTTAGAATGAATACGCAAGCAATAGTTTCTCTTTGAACATTAGTTTATCCAATTTTGATAATAATTAAAAAATAAAGGAGCGTGGTTATTTACAACACTTGAATCATTTTTACATACTCGTATCTACTATAAGAAACCCTCGACAATAATAGATCGGGTCTCTTCATTAGTATTTAATTAATTATTTTATAGTAAACTGGTCATTTCACGACCCACACACTAATAATAATAAAGTATATTCTTTTTTTTTTACGCGAGACAATTCATAATTCAAAATCAAATAGTTTTTCTAGAATTACGGCATTAGCGCCAGTTACATTTAAAAAAGGAGTTGAAAACGCGACCATGCAAACTCCACAAAAATCATTTTCGTTTTTTCTGGCATTTACTTAAAAGAAACACATTTTTCTATATAAACAGCAACTCATTCGTGGCTGTTTTTATTTATTTATCTTTACCTGAAAAAAGCATTCACAAATTAAAACATTAAAAAACATATAATAAAGGACATCATTCACGTTTCATACATTGTTGGACCAAAAAAGTAAAAATGCCGGCCAAGGCAAAAAAGTGTATTTTTCGGATAGAACACGTCGTAGTTTCTATATTTCTTTACTTTTTTTTTTACAAATTTTCTTTATATTTTTTTTATTTTTTTTGCTTTTTTTTGTTAATAATAACCAAAAAAAAGTTGATGAATGATCATTATTATTCATCATAATAATACTTTCACAATATATTTTTTAATTATATTAAACAAATACATACTTTATTCAAGTGGTCCCCTATTATAATAATAATAAAAAAAGTTAAACTACATAAAATAAAGAAATATAATATATTCAATACAATATGACTACATGGCTGTGACATGCGTCAAAATAATACTTTTAAAGTAACATTTTTATTATTTAATTAATAGCTTCTAACAATACAACTATGGGGTGCACAGGATTTGTGTCATAGTAAAAGAATACAGGAATTGTGTGTTCTACCCGAAAGTTATACTTTTTTCTGCTGGCACTTTTACTTTTTTGGTCCAAAATGAATGATACCCTTTATCGCCGATAATGAGGTGAATTAATTGTACTTACTGTTTAAACGTCCGTTAAAGGAAACACCTAAATAAACAATTCTGACCAGGTCATAAGTAAAATAAATACACAAAATTTTATGAAATCTTATAAAAATTATATGAACATTAAGTTTAAAATTCATTTCACTGTTTACTCAAAATACGTTACAACTATTAAGATTTTACGGTTTTTTAAAGTATATTTCAAAATACGTTTCTTAAAAGGATCACTATTAAAATATTGATAACAGTAAATATTTGTTCGTCAGTGTGCTCGGAATTCAACCCGAGAATTATAGCCAAAGGCTTCGCTACATAATTTGAAACTTCTAATGAAAAAGCTGAACAAGCCATAACCAGGACGAACCCAACAGTCATTTGTTTGGCAGATTCAATAAAACGTGTATCTGCTTGGATTTGGGTTGAGGCTGAAGGATTCAGAACAATATAGCGTACAGAAACATCTACACCAATTTAGGAAGGGTCTTGCCCAGGGCTAAGGTCATTGGCATCGGATTTGTACTAAAAGTCTCGGGTGAAATTCGATTATTAAGGAAAGAAAGACAGAGAAAAGGCGAAATCACATATTTGGATAGTCTACTAGTCAAAGTATGACGCTGAGAGAAGTTTTATTAAATATGCAAATGTAATCGCAAAAGGAATTAAACTCGGTGCAAAGAGGAGGAACTACTGGACATAAAGTTTTTGGCTGATGATTGATTAATTGCAAAATCACGATTTCATCTCTTTTGTATTCTTATAATACAATGAAATGGATCAGTCATCATAATTCGGAAATAATGAATGAAAGAGGGCTTGTAAATTGATGGATGGTAATCATTCATTATTATTAACTTACATTTACGTTTTAAATCACAATTTGTGTTGTGCACCTCTCTGGCTCATCGCTATAAAATAAATATAATCGAGTTTTCTTACGATATTTAGTAAATCTGCTACCAAAGTTTGTGAGGTGGGTTAACTGCGACACTCACACGATAAACAAAAATAGTAACCGTGCTTACGACTTCATAAGTTACTATTATTTTTCAGGGTAACGATGTTTACAGGCGGAATGGCTACAGTACGATATATCCTAAAGTATGTAGTCGCGACACCACGAATTCTTATGTAAATCGTTTAGTTAGGTATCATTATCACTTGACAAGGTTTTCTAGGAGTCAGTTTCGCATGCGTGGACTCACATTCAGTGGCAATCCAGACTCCGAAGAGGGAGCACGTCTCTCCCGCTGGATTCCCGACTCTCGGCTCGCGAAACTAGAACTACGAAACTGTGCTAAGTGAAAAATCCAAGAAGTGCAATAATTTCAAAGTGATTATGTAGAATAGTGATTTATATGTCGAGTGGTGGGGTGGATTTTTACTGCTATAACAAATGTAAACGTCGCATTAACGTTCAAATTACGTATGCTAACATTTTACAATGAAATGGAGCAGACGTAAGTCGCGGAAAGATAAATGATGCTTTTATAATTAAATATGTTATAATTTTATGCAAAATATATATCATACGCCATCTGTTAAATAATTTTATACAACCAATTATGGGCATACAAGAAGGAAAATTAAGGTAGTTTTAACACGTATATATAAATGCAAGCTTTCAAACTGCGTCTTCTTCATAAAGACTGCAAGGCGTAAAGCAATAAAAAGTGAAATAAAACCAAAGGGTATCAATATAGAATTCGAATTTATATAGATTTATGCCAGGATAAATAAAATTTTACGAGCTTGAAGCACTTTTATGAGTCTCGCGTCTTTACCGCAGTCTTGGGCAGAATAAAACGTACGTTTATTATAATTTTTATACAATACAGTGAACCACGTTAGACCGTAATATGTACTTACTTATTATGTGCTGTAAATAAGTTTAAAAGATCCATCAAAGTGATCCTAACTGAATTTAACGGTGTGTGCCCAAACTCGTAAGGCTGACCGTAAAACGTTAATTTTGGGGATACAACTTTGCGTGCCTGTTTTGGACCACTAGGTACTTTAGTTTTACGTTTGTGGTCGTAATATGTTTTAGTAGTACAACGTTATAAAAAAATATTTTATAATTTTAATAATATATTTTTCTCTTCTTCTTTGTGTGTTTTTGTGTTGTTTGATCATTGATGGTTAAAAAAGCGTGGATTCGAGGCCTGACACTGGTATTGGTATACGTGTTCATTTTTTGAATTCGCATGTACGTACATTGGTTCTCAAAGAACGAACGAATGGAATATCTGATATTCAAAGGTTTCTTGTGCAAGAAATCATGACTTTACACACTCGGCCAGCGTGGTTGACTAAGGCCTGTTGACCCTCAATTCGTAGGCTCAAGCCCCTCAATAGGGTCGTATATGAGCAGCTAATGCACATTTGAGTCTGTCCGGACACAAGTTTCGACTCACACATGTTTTGTAGAATTAGCAAGAGTTTTATATCTTAAAGTTTTTCGATTAAAATAGAACAATCGTTGTAGTTCAGCATCTTCGTATAGGTCGATGAAAGTAAAGCTTGGTGTTATTTATGATTGCATGTCATTCATAATAATAATAGTACGAGTATGTTATTTCCATCAAATATTGGAGATTGTCTATCTTGCTTCAGTACTAAAACAGCAACCTGATTTCAATAGTAGTTAAACTAAATTAAGTCAATTTCATGTACACAAAAGTTTTAAAAATTAAAAAAACCAAAGTATATTTTTTATTGTACTATAGATAAAAGTTAGAATGTTCGATTGCTTTTCGGTTTGTTACCTTTAAATGGCTAACAATCTTGGATAAAGTATCGTTATTTTGAGCTAGATTAGTTTTGAATTTATACAATTTTAAATAATGTAGATATAAAAAAAATTAAAAGGCTGTTCAAGCAAGACCATAAAATAATTTTATCTATAATTGAATGAAATTTCAAATAGCACATAATTCGCTCAAAGACGAAATTAATGCCGGTTTTAATAAAATATAATGAAGTTTATTTAGGAGCGTATCATGAAAGGATAGAAGCTCAAGCTCACGTAACCGCGTGCAATCCAAACGCGAATTATTAAACAACTGTTATTATGCGTACCTGATATCACAATTTACATTTTGGTATAAACGTTCTTTAAAATGGTTCAATAAAAGCGTAATAAATATTTTCCAAAGCTGTAAAGTAGAGCTTTTTTTCTTACTGAGCATTCCCCTAATTCGCACCGGAACATTTTGTAACAATTTGGGGTTACAGAAGAAAGTACTTAAATACAAGAAGCAAGTTTACGTAAAAAATATCTTATTTCTTTCATTAAAAGGTGTTGACGACAAATTAAAGTTACGATTTGTTTCTTCAAAATCTATTGTCAAGAATGGCGATCTATGCTTTTATTGCATGTAGGTATGTCCCCACCGAGGGGCTCAAAACACGAGACTTTTCTGGTGATCTATTGTGAGCTTGACCACGCTGATCCAGTGGGAGTTTGTCGACTTCACACAATTTCGAATCTTTTCGCTGTTGTGTGATGTTTTCCTTCACCGTAATGGCGTCGACATCACTCTAATATTACAAAAGTCAATGTATTTATTACAAATGTAATAATAATTGTAATACATACAAAGCCCCTCGGTGGGGACGTATATAAGCTGTTAATGATGATGATGATAAATAAATACAAAGATTTACTCAATCACTCAAAGACGACTGAACAAGTTAGAGATCATTTATTTATTAGATAGCTTTAATTGAAATATACAATATTTATATCCCGCAAAGATATAATGACCACGTAGGCAAAACCACAGGGCAGGGACAACGTTAAAATTAATCAATCTAAGTTTGTTAATATACCGTACGTCTTCCAAATACGCGTAACATTTAGATATCTTCTCTGATTAAATATTACAGTTCTCCAGCGAAACTAGGCTTGGTAGGAGAGCCCGAGGCTGGAGGATCAAAGCCGGGTGCGCCGTCAGCCGGGTAACCCGATTTGTCTGGCGTTTAGCTTCCAATTATGAATATTTGATCCTAACCGCCAACAAACAGACCCTCAGCCAGAAAACGATGATTAATTGAACACTTGAATTGACGGACAGTTCCAAGTTGAGATTGTGATGTTTCTGTTTGTTTTGTGAATGTTTGCGATGTTATAATACCTATTACTTTTGCTTTGATAATTGTTAGGTTTTGTTCTCTTTTCAATATAATTCTTAAAGCGGTTACTTAGATTTTGTATTTATTTTCCACATTATATAAACAAAAACATATTTTTCACGTTCTTCCCTACAATATGTAAGAAAAATATATTAGAATTTACACTAAACTAGCCGTCCGCCCTGTGGCTTCGCTCGTATTATCAAAACCGTGCTCTGTCAAAACGAACACAAAAAAAACAATTTGGTGCAGCCATCTTAAACGTAAATAATTTCGGTAATTTATTTTCATTTTGATCGTCGACGACGAGGCAGACCTCGTAGACGTTGGCGTGACGATTTGGACGCGTTTAACAGAGATTGGTGTACAGATGCTCTTGACCGCGACTCATGGCGTAACAGAGGGGAGGCCTTTGCCCAGCAGTGAGACACGAAATAGGCTATTAAAAAAAAAAAGAAATTTTAATGTTGATCATTAAATAATAAATTTTCACGTTATTATTTACGTTAATCAAAATTGAACATAAATTAAAAACGAACATTCTGAACGAAGCGATGCAGGAGCCCTTAAAACATTATGAAAGCTTCGTTAAGAAGTTTCAATTACTGAGAAATTTTACTTCAAGAAATTCAAAAGGGTCCATTGTCAATAGAAACTTATCACGAATTCATAGATTATTTACTACGAACCTAGCCTGATTTATAAATGCTTCATTATCCTAATTCAATGTCACACTTTTAGTCGCTTTTGAACTTTGTAAATTAGAAAGTTGGAGATGATTACAGCCGATAGAATGTTGAATGTCGGCTCTCTTAACGGGTCGGTAATGGAAGATTACAGCGATAACCTCGAGGGGCGGTCGGGTCGTTGATTTTGTTTACTAGTAACCTTCAGACTATTTAAACTGCTTAGTTTCTGCCTACCTTTATGAGCCCAATTAGACTGTTACTGAAAACCAATTCCTTCTTTAAGCTTTGGTTAGCTTAGGTCTTTCTTCATTCACTCCATCATTAACAGATAGAAAGATATAAACTTTTATTGATCTAAACAATACTGATAGCACAGAATAAACGACAGAAGAACAAAATGAATAATGGACACACAAAGAAACAAAAATAAAAATATTGCAGAAATTACATTAAAAAGAGGTAGACAGACATAGATAATAAAAACATTCAAGACCAGCTCATTTATGTCCCACAGTGAGGTTCAAGCCTACCCTTCATTATGGGTGAATAGGCCTTAATCGACCACGCTGGCCCAATGCGGGTTGGTCAACTTCACACACTTTGATTTACTTACTTCTCAGGTGTGTGCAAGTTTTTCCACGATGTTTTCTTTCACTGTAATGAACCATGGGCAGCGGTTTGCGTGGACTGTAATGTATGTTGTTTGCTGGATATCGTAATTAAAACAGCGGAGTAATTTCACACATGTATTTTGCTGGGATCGCCGACAGACAAGAGAGACAAAAAATATTAACATAACATTAATAATTCAACACATACATAAGAATTCGAAAGTCGAAAACACATTCGGACGACGGAATCCGAGTTTATATGCACTTTACCAGTACTAACACGGGTAAATTAATTTCCCATCTTAGGTACTACTGGTAGTATCACAGGTAAAAAGGAATAAATAAAGCCATAGTTTATAACAAATAATAACAAAAAGAGCGCTTTAAACATGAAAAGTCTACTCCCGATGTTATGTAAATAAACTGACTTTCTCCTTATTTCTTCGCCGGCTTTGTTTCTTAATTTATTATTTAAGTATATTTCCGTTGCACAGTTCATACAAACCTCATTGTGACAGTAACGAAGAAAACAAATAAAAAGAACAACATACGCAAAAGTGGTGCAGTCATTCGGTACTGTTAATTTTTTTGTGATGTAAACCATGCAGATTAGTAAATATTTTTTTGACAAACCGGACAAAGTCTGTACTATTGGTTATCAATGTTATTATACAGCTCATATACGTACTTATTTATTATTATAATAAACACACACAAACACATAAATACATTAGACACGATACACAGTAGAATAGGATATATTTCGTTATTTGTTAGCTAACTAACGTCAAAGGACTTCTACCCTACGTTAAAATAGTAAAGTATTTAGGCAAAATTTCAAATACCTACATCATTTTGATCTTAAACAATGCCGCACTATCTTGATTGAAGTCTAATTGCAGTAGGCTGAACTATCCAAAAGCCTATATTCATGAGCTTATAAAGATTTTAGGCAAATTGGTAGTAACCCTTCGGCGCACTCCTTCATATCTCCGCTGAGCGGATTTGTGTTGAATTACAGATGAAATATTAAACGCACGTGCTCGGCCTTGCCGCTTGAAAGCCGCGCGCCGCGCGCTGCCTCGCTCAGCCTTTAATTTTATAATCATAACATTATTGTGCCGTAACAAGCGTCGGGTTACTCGCCGTTAATCCGAACTTTTTTGTGCAAAATGATTTTGAACATTTTCATGAATGTATTTTTCTGATGTAGTCCTGAAAAAGTAAATTATCGCGTAAAGACCCGTAAATATACAAAATAATCTGTACTAAGCGCGAAAGACTCATAAAAACATTAGTTCTGGGTTATATATTTTTTTATGCCGAGGATTTTTTTTTAAACCAAAACCAAATTTACGTAAGCAATGTACGTACATACATGCGCATTGCTTCAGAGTGGCTACACCTAATTGGATAACTAAGTATAACTATATACCTATATTTTTCATAAGTCCATTATTTAAGGACAAAGTTTTTATTAACTTTTTGTAGCGGAGAATCGCCTCATTTCCGTGGAAAGAGGCTAATAATATAAAAACATCCAAAAATAATAAAATGGGTTAAGTTAAATACAGCCATAGTCGCCAGATAACCTTATTATTATTCCATCATATTATATTACATACATATTATCTTATCTTATCTTATCTTATTGTAAACTAATAGATGATTCAGTATCACAACAAACCTGTCCATCATTTTGGCAGACTCTATTACCATACGTGACGTAAACCTACTACATTTTAATTGACGTATTTAGAACCAAATCAAATATATAATGTAATCTTGTTAAGTAAATTACATAATCAAAATAAGTGCCTCTTCCTTTGGTAGATGACTATCGTATTAGAGTCCTAAGAAAATAAAAAGATAATTAGTATTATATTAGACTAGCGCAGAGTTCATTACTATTCAGCCTTGGAAGCGGAGAGTATCGTCAGGAATAAATACCTCAGTGGATAGCGAACGCGGCGATAAAAACCAATGGCTTCCGAGTACCCTTTAGCCCATCCTATACAATGGCCAATCTAGTACATCCATGGATTTCGTAGTTTTCCTGTTTTCTACTGGTTTCGTGTCTGTATTTAAGAGAGTAAATAGGAAAAAATTGGACAGTTCATATCATAACACTAAGATTAAGACGCAGTACTAAATCTGAAAATCAGTGTTGCCCTTTCGGGTAAATTTCCACTAAGCCTGGGCCTTTTACATACTACACCACACATGGGTCGCCTATTCATCATTATTGTTAAAATTATTATTATTACTTTGAGCTCCATTATATCTGTGCGTGTGCAATTTTTATGCAGTAAACTTTTATCTATCTATTACTAGTATTATATACCTATTATACTGCAGTAGTATAACTCGAGGACAACTTTTAAAGTGAATTAGGTCTATATCTTATTGAATTACTTTTTATTTTGTTACATTTGCGAAAAGTCGGAGTTTTGCTTACTTACGAATATTTATTCGTAAGTAAGCAAAATTACAAAGAAAGTCACTTCTATTCAAAAACATTTAAAAAAAGGAACAAATATGCACAGCTTATTTCTTACGAAATGTCTTCCGGCTGGTCTTTATGATCCATATGACCAGTCCTGCGACCAACCAAGGCCTATTATGTCGATCACTTCTTGAAATAAAGAAGAGAAACGAAAACAACAGCGAAGCCTCGTAAGGCGGCTGCTTGTTTGTCCAAATTGCTGCGACGTCCTCACAAAGCGGTGCTCAGTTTTGAGACCCTTTGTCTTGATTTAGAAATTAATAGGATTCTTTGTCGACTTAACTTCCATTCTTTCCCATTCCTTTTATAATTACATTTCCAATTTGTCGTGTTTTACTCTGAATATTTTTGGCGAACCTTATTTTCTTCAGCTCCCAAGATTACGTGCCGCGAATCGGTGCGCCTTAGGGAATCTTAAAATATGACAATCCGAATAAGGTCTTCTCGTTTCGACGATAATTTATCCCCGAAGGAGGTATATTTTCGAGGTATTTGTGACGAATTGATATTTTTCATGGGCTCTTCAGCTAAGGGCTGTCATTTATATCTGGGGCTGCAATTTATAGCCTCCATTTGTCATTTCATCGGGAATTTCCCCAGTTGTCGCGTATCGGATCGAGGGCGCACTTCATAACGGCTAATGTAGCGTCTGCCCTTTTATTACTCCGTCAAAATTATTTTCGATATTTTCCCTAATCTTGAGATATACTCGTTTTGCATTGTATTCCATGGAATGAATAAGCTTTGCCTAGCAATATTTTTCTGTGTTACAAAGTAACTTACTCGTGAAATTAACATTTTAATTTTATTGCATATTATGTTTTTGTTCTCGAAGTTACTTGCAAATTGGGTTTCTTTCTATCTAAAATAGTGAACTTTGTAAGAAACCAAATGTAACTTGAAATTATAACTAATATACAAATGAAGAAACTGAACAGTTATACATAGCTACTGAACTATATTAATGCTATGTGGCATAACTAAAAGAAAGATAAAAATTCTATTGATAAAAACAGTATGGCCTACAAAACAAACATTTTTTTCAAAATTAAATGTTCTGTAAAACTTGGCTGTAGAGTAGTGTCGTCAGTTTTAAAACTACAAAAAGAATTTGATACAACAAAGTAAAAGTGATAAAAAGTGTAGTGAGTGGGGCTATGTTGCCAAATCCAAAACTACAAAAATAATTAAATCAAATAAAAGTGAAATAAAGTGGCTATGCTGCTGGTTTTAAAACAACAAAATATAGACACGCAAACATAGTGATACAAAGTGTGGTGCCGTGGCGATGTTGCCAGCTCGAATGCAGGCATGACCACATGGATGGCGCTGTTCGGGCTGGTGTGGCTGCTGCGCGTGCGAGGGTCGCTCTGCGGCTGCGCGGCTTGCCGGCGGATACGCAGCGGGGAGGGGAGGGACGGCCGGGAGGGGGGCGACGCGGAGGTCGACGCCCCCGCGCCCGGGCCCGCCTTTGACGTCATCGCGCTTGACACCTGCACGCGTGACGTCACCGTGCAGACTGACTTTGATGACGAGGAGGATTTGGATAAGATCGAGATGCAGATCACGGAAGGATGTAAGTATGCATTTTATACCATGTAGTCAAAGCGTCCAATGATGGACAGAGGCCTACTTCAAGTATTTCCACAGTGATCGGTCTTGTACTGCTCACATACAGAACAAATTTTTATTAAACCATCTCGGTCCACCTTACTAAGTAAATATTTTATTTTATACTTTTTTTATACTAAGATTGCAAACATTTAAGTTAGATATTAATTGCTTGAGCTTTAAGTTCTATCATTCCTTGTTTTGATTTGCTGATAATTTAATTCAGAAAAATTAAATATATTTAAAAAATATCAACAAATTTCTGCAATGAAATTCCATTGAAGGTAATAAACTAAACAATAAAATGAAATAAACCAACTGCTGACTAGTGCTACGCCGCTGCTACGCTGCCGCTACGCCGCGGCTACGATGTAGACTCGTAGCGATTTATAGTTTTTACTTAACTTTATGACGTGGAAACCACGCTGCTCTTGCGCTGATTTTAAGGCAGTTAACGTGTTAAACGAGCGAAAAGACCCCATTAGAGACTTAATGTAGTGAGACTGTTGAATGTTAAAATACTTTACTAGTTTTACCTGAGACGAAGTTAAACGAGGAACGGCGAACTTTTTTCATATTTTAATTTCTCCGCAAAAATATTGGTAGATAAACTCTTCAAATATAATGTTAAATTAAAACATTATATTTAACGTTGTTGATAAAGTTTCCGCTGTTATTCAGAGCTTCGGTTTTTTTTTTCTTTATTTCATTCCATTTCTCAAAAGATTTTCGTGCTTTTTTTTAAGAAGGTCTGTCACTTTTCAAACGATTTTTTTACCTGCGTGTTCTCTTAAGGCAACTAGTTATAATATATGCACAAACAGGTTGATGTGTACAGAACAAGAGCCGAGCCCCGCCGCGCGCCGCAATGTTAGTTTAGGTCTCCTACGCCTGCCAGTAAACACTCATTAAATAATTAGGTTCGCCGCAAACATATTGTGCTCTAATGTGACCGGATATGCTTTTAAATAATAAAGACAAAAATTGGTGGAATATTTTACTGAATTATATTATGTAGTTGAGTCAGGACTCATAATCAAGGTAAACCTGCTAGATAGGATGAAATAAAAAAGTTTTGGGTATAGTATACTACTTTAACTTAAATTACGTATAGCGGCGGCGGCGCGCCGAGACAGATGGCCCACTCGGAACTAACCGCCAAAATTTTACGCACACATTGATAGCACACGTTTACAGGTTTGCTCGGAACAGGTCGGCACGCGTGCAGTCGGGGCGTTGCGCGCGAGTATTAAGTACTTACGTATTGTATGCAATGTGCTAAAAAAAATAGATAAGCGTTCTTATTACTCGTGTAGTGCATTTGGCTGTTTAAACACAACACAAAATATGGATTATTTAAAAAAATTATATCTGAGAATGAGAATTTTTTATACATTAAAATATAATAATCGTGCTTTTAAGCAATGTAGAAATTGAAGAAAATATTTTTCCGTCACTTTGTGAAAATTGCCATATTTTTTATTACGTGTAATATAATTATCATCATAGCATACTACTTGTTTTCGTTTTTCTATCTACATAATATACAAAAAAAGGTAAATTTTTAGGATTACCACAAAAAGAAAAAAGGAAACTCTTTTAGTATCACTTTGTTTATTTAACGAACGGCTATGAATCAAGTTTCTCTTGTAGATCTCAACTCTTTTTATTTAAAAACCGAACTAGGCGCTTTTTTTCATTTTTTATTTTGGCGGGATCACTAAATAAGTATAATACAATTAGCACTATGCACTACGTAAAATGGCGGCAAACCATAGAGCCATAATTACCGTCGTCGCCGTCACAGAATACCAAATTCGCCGTGTGAGATGTCGAGATGTTTTGTATACCTACCTATGTACTCATGCTTTTAGATAAATGATGCTCTGTCTACCTATTTAGAAATGTATGTACGATAAGGTGAATGTGTAAACGAATTATGTATCGGTGTAAATATAAAGCACCTAAACTGCTCTATTTCAGAATTTGTACAGAGCAACCCTAGGCAGGTACAGTAGCAACCAAGTTTAGGTAGTTATTTTGAGAGGGGCCGAGAGAGGACCTTCTGGAAACTTTCATGTTTTTTATCAATTGATTTATTGTCTGAAGAATTATAAAAATATTTGTTGAAGAATCAAACCTTACGGAATTCAATTTTAGAAGTCACCAGAGAAAACATTTTTATAGCAAAATGAAAAATATAAAATTATGTTTTAAATTTACGTTAGACGTTTCCGTAAATCTTATTAAATTAATTTCTGATATTTCTATAGAATTTGGCACCCATTTAGATCTCAATTCATTTGTCGGTGAAGTCAAACATTACACTATATCAAGATATTGAACTTATGTTTTTGTTGGTATAACTTTACGGAACTTGTGAAATTACTGTATCATAATAATCATAGTAATTAAAATCATGTTTATGAATACCTAACATAAAGTACATGCCTCTTACTGCCGAATGTTTTCACATGGCTCTAAGGTAAATATTTACGCAGGTAGTGTCAGTATGGTGCAAAACTAGTCCTCTTTAACAGCTCATTTATATGTCCCCACTGAGGGGATCCACCCTACTCTGAAGAAATCAGGGTGAATAGGCCTTAGTCCGCCACGCTGGCATAGTGCGGGTTGGTCAACTTCACGCACAACCTTCAATTTACTTCACATGTGTGTGCAGGTTTCCTTATGATGTTTTCTTTCACGAATTTGAAAATCGAAAGCATATCGATACGTGCCGAGGCTTAAACCCTCAGAAGTTCGTACTTCCGAAAGAAGTCAACGGCCCTAGCTTACTTATAAATCCAGTAGGTAAGTACTATAATATTCAATATCAATTACATACAATGCTTTCTTAGTATACTAACTTTTTTAAGTCTATTCATTTAAATTGAAGCATCAAACACCCGTACTCAGAACCGGCCCAGAAAATAGCGTCCTATCATAAACCCGTCTAAAATATCGCACCTCTGATGAGACTCGCGCGTGATGAAAAGGTGTAGACGGTATTCACTCAAGGTCCTCATTCCACAATACCCCTGCAGTGATCTCCCTTCCCGCACCCCCTTAATTTACTTAACTACACGCCACGGAAATGAAATGAGCACTCGCTCACTCTCACTAAGCCGGGAGAGCTGCAAATGCTGGAAATAAAGGATTTCTTGAGAGTATATGTAAACTAACTGTGAAAATAATTGTTCTAACTTTAAAATTCTCAACTTTATAAATAATTTGATAGCTAAGTGCAAATATAAGCTGCCAGAATGTTTGCATGAATAAAGAATCATTTTTGAGAATATCAATTTCAAAATCTTATAAACTACCTACTTATTTGTAATGCAATGACTAATTTTATTTTATAAAAATTATTTTAGATTAGAATAGAATATAATTTATTTACAACACACACTAGAGTGGCTCAGCGACCCAAAGCGGGTCTTGGCTTCCGACACAACACACACACTAACAAAAAGCGATTCTATTAGATTTCAAAGTGCGTTTAATTATTTTCCAAGTGCCTTTAAATACACTCCTTTCTTGAGACGGGGCCGTTGACTTGAAAACTCAATAGGATTGTTGTATTGAATGTGAGACGATTAAGTGTTGATATTCATTCACGCTGCAATAATTTTAAAATTCATATCACTGGATGGTTCTAAAATACGAAAATATAGCTGAATTAGGTTCTTTAAATTTTATCTTGCGTTATAATATTTTTTGCTATCTTTTGAAATACGAGTAACCAATAAAAAAAATTATTTGGATTTTAATAGTTTCACATCTTCACGTGAGTTATAAATGAATGAATATTTATTTCTTTTTTCATTGCCATGCACGTTTTTTTATAATTTAAATAAATTCATGGTGATAAATTATTTTTTAACTACCACAACGCCATATTTGCGTACTACCTACGAACTAAATTGCCAATTAAAAAGAAAAATAAACTTTTGGATATTTTACACATCATTTAGATCAGTCAGTATGTTATGTAACAGACATACATACAAACAAGACGGTAAGGTTATTTATCAAGTAACTCTTGTACCTAGTTCAGGAACGTCGATATATAAGTAGATCATGTTTGATACACGTCATGGTGTAACGTGATTTCGGTGCGAGCGCCTTAGGCACAAACCACACTGAACCGAGCAAGGACACGGGGGTAGGGACTACTATTTGGTATTCTGTGACGGGGGCGCGTTTGTACGAATAAGATAAATAGTATTCGTGCCAAATCAAATCAAAGACATTTATTTCGAACCACCAAATAACGCGTATGCCATGACTGCGCCATGTCTAAACAGTAGTCGGCGCAGACAAATGAAAGTCGAAAATTCAAAATTCATAATTATTTTATTCATTACAGGCTCAGAACACTATATTATACATATAGAATCTTTTCAGAAGTTAATAAGCTTTGCTCAAACCAAGACCGGCTCTCGTCTCAAACAATGTACATTGTACGAGTCTAAGCAATCTAAAAGAGGCGATGCGACATCAGTTTGAACATAACTGGCAGGTTCGCGCAATGTGTGCGCTGCTGTGGAGAAGAACACGTTTACGAAGTCATGTTATTTTGTACGTAGTCCGTGTCTTTCCCGCGGCCGCCCGCGTGCTTCTTCTGGTTGTTTGGGGTTTACGCCTTACGAGTGTTTCCAAGGGTAATATTTCAGCGCGTTCCCCGAATGAGCTGAGCGTTTTATCGAACACTCGCAAATACTTCTTAATACTTCAGCGGCTTACTCCGTTTTTATGAACGTTTCATTCATAAAACTTCTTTATTCGGAATTTTAGTGGAATATTGAACGTCAGTCCCGTTTATGTTAAGTTATAAATTAAGTTTTTGAACGAAGGTTTTTATTGATAAAAGCTTGTGATATCAGTACTTACTTTTAATTATTAATTATTAAATAAATGACATGTTTTGCATTTATCCTCTATTTCTATACCGATCATCTGAAATACGGTTAGATAGTTTAAAAAATATATACTTAAAGCATTTGCAATGTTTTTATTTCCCATTAGATTATATCGCGTGAGAATGCTTTTTTAAAAGTAAAAAGATCTGAATGAATCCATACTTTTGTGTTAAAATCATTGTTGCCTGCTACAATCGCCCAATGTTTGCCTGGAAGAAATCGCTTAGAGCGATAAGGCCGCCACTTGCCTTCTCCCCTTCTGTTTTGTTTGTAGGTACTATATTTGTTCTTGTTTTGTGCGATAAAGTATATTTTGATTTGATTTGATCATTTTGATCACTGGTTCTACTAAGATTAAAATATTAAAATCTTCTCAGATTCAAGGTTGTAAATAAAGTCGACAGCCCTACTCGGCTAAAGCGTGATTTACCAAGGCAGGTAAATTATCTTAATTACTTATGGTCATATAGGCCACCGAGCTCTTTTAAACACCACAAAGGGCATTAACCTTTATCACAGTATACGGGGTGTTAGTTGACGGCTCAGTAAATACTGAAAGCGCATAATCAAGCGCATAGTATTTTATTTCTTTATTTTCGCAAGAATGTTTTTCTTGTATAATAAATAATTCGACACTTTCATACAAAATAGTAATTTTAATCGGAAATTTTGTTACGTAGTGTAGTAGTGTATTTTTTTTTCTTTTTTTTAATTAAAGTTGATCAAATTAATTAATTTTCATTTAAATTTAACTGCCACTTGAATGTAGATTCATCATCATTTCAGCCAGTAGACGTCCACTGCTGGACAAAGGCCTCCCCCAAAGATCTCCACAACGATCGGTCACTAACATAATTTCATACCTACAATAAATTGACAATGAACTGCCAGAACCTAAGAGCAGGAAAAATCGCGCTTCGCTACAAGAGATTGATTTATCAACAAAAACAGACTTAAATACTTCATATTTTAAACACTATAATAATTGTTTATATTTATTTAAGACGGCTCTCTGGCGCAGATAAACCATTAGAGGTTACGTCCTTGTTTGAAGTAAAAAGTATTAATGAATAAATTAAAAAAAGGAAAGAAACATCCTTTATTATTATGTTAATATGCTTTTAGTAGAAAATTACTTACGTAAGCTGTTAAAGTCAAATTGGAAAGTATGGTGATGAAAGGGCTGTACTAATTTGTAAATAAATGGGATTGGTGGATCTGAATGGCGTTTTTAATGGGCCGGCCGGTGGCGGTCAGGCTTCATTATGGTAACAAATTACTCGTAACAAACACACACACACACTGCTATAAATACAACAGCTTTCTATGTACAGGGCTGGTTAAAAAATAGGATCGAAAATAAACATTTTGTTTAACAAGTCCGGTGAAGCTTGATTGGTCGTACCTTTTCGACAACATAGGTCAATTCAAAAAAAGAAAAAAAAAACATTTTGTTTCCTTTCCCTTTGCTTTCTAGAGAGAGCGTGAAGATTTAAATTAAAAATATTTTTTTATTTTGAATCTTCACTATATGTATATTAAATTAACTCGAAAATCGCTTCTTGCTTCGCATTTATTTACTTTTTTACTTTAATTCGTTCGAGCCTAAGACGAAATTATAATATTTTAAGCAAAGATGTTTTAGGTACTATTTTAAGAAACTTCCTCATAAAAAGCTTACTGTAAACAGAAATTTTCTTTAGTGCTATTCTCATTTAAATTTTTCAAGCTTTTTTAAAATATTCATAAAATCATGATGCTGTTAGCTTTTTGGCATTTTGACCAACCTGTATATAATATAACTACTGGACATTATGAGCGTTGAAATGTGACAGCACTCTGTGACAAAATGTGAAACGTATTTTGACACACAACTGCTGTTTACAACCACATTACGTGCCCACGTATTTCAGAATTAAATGAAATAGGCCAGTCCGACTGATTCATACTTCATTAGGCTTCATCAATTACTTTTAATTTCTAATTCTAGGTAATGTGTTCGCGAGTGTGGTTTCTTTTTATATACAAATACGTTTTCTTTTTCCGTTATAAATTTCCTCCTGTTTGGTATATAGTTCTGATTTCGCGATAATTCCGTCAACGTGTAGACATAATTTATTTGATAAAACCCAATATACATACAACTTCTTTGTTCTTTGTTTGTGTTTGTATTTGTGTTCGTACATACCAATGCAATAAAGTATATTCTATTACATTAAGGTTTCATTAAATTCAAAGATTTTTGACGTCTTCAGTTGGCTTTCTGCGAGGAAATTATGTGTACGCAGCATTAGAGCAGCAGCGTTCTTTTTTACCGAATATATCGAGGGCATCATTCCATAGGGGCGTACATACGGATTTTCGAAAAAAATTTTATTATGCCATTGGATTCTGTTTGAAATGGCGCACCAGATGCAAAAACACTCATTTTAGCACCTTAAATATTACTCCCAATATTGCTTAAAGTTTTATAGGCGTAACCTAATATCAAATTATAAATAACGAACCAGATAGACGTATACTAGGCGTAACCACCCAATTTTTAATATTTTATCAAGCCAAACAGTAGTATGAACGTGTATGCCTTTTTGGTCCGTTACAAAATATAATAAAAAGGCGCGAGGGCGGAGGTGACCTAAACTGTACGCCCCTGTAACTCGCCCCTGTAGCTCGTTGCTTTGTACAAAAGGGCCACATAGCAAAAGATTCACTTTCTACAGGAGAATTACGAATAATTTTTACTTATTTTTTACTTTGTATACTTTAACTGATATCTTTAATACTTACTGTGTCGGTTCTATGCGCAATGTGCTCCACCGGTCGGTGACTATGGTTTTCCAGTTTTCTCATCAATCCTGATACGATCGCACAGGGAAACTCCGAGCATAACCCTCTTCATCGCTTTTTGAGTGACTTTGAGCCTTCTTATGAGGCCCGTCATCGTAAGCGACCACGTCTCAGATTCGTAAGTCATCACTGGCAACACACATTGGTCAACGACTTTTGACACTGCGGTTTTTGGGACGAAAAGATTTTGCACAACTTCCCAAACGCTCTCAGCCGAGTTGGATTCGACGATTAACCTCATTTTCGAAGTTAGATATACCTACTGGACTCTTCGTCCCAGATAGACGTAATGGTCTATAACTTCAGCAGAGTCCCCAACTTTTATTGGAATCCTAGGTATTATACTTTTTGTCTTCTTCATGTTCATATTCAGACCCACTTGTTGGGAGACTTTTGAGGTCATCGAGCATTGCGCATAGGTCCTTCAAACAAGGCCTAAAGCCATGACCACAATATCTTTGGAAAACCTAAGGTACGTAATGTACCTATTCATCATTAAAATTATAATTGATACCATGTCCTTCCCAGTCCAGAAGCAAAAACATCTTCCAGTTCAGCGGTGAACAACGTCGGAGAGAAAACATTTCCTTGTCTCGCACCCCGCTGCAGCTGGATTTAACTAGAGTTCTGAGCCTGGAGGATAAACTGGACTGGATCTTGTATATAAACTGCCGCAACATGTGAATGTTCTCTATGTACTATAGCCTTTTCGGAAACCGGCTCGTTTCGGAGGCTAAAAGTCGTTGAATCTGCGCGCGAGATCAGTAACTGTCGAAAACGAGATGGGTCTCTAATTCTTTAAAAGAGTGTTATCATTATCACCCTTTTCGAAGAGGACCACCACACATCTGACCAACCTGCGGCATTGCTCCTTCGAGGATGACGGAATTAAAGTTTCTGTAGGGCTTTTAAGACCGGTATACTACCTGCCTTCAGAAGTTCAGCAGTTATTCCGTCATCACCCGGTGCTTTGTTGTTTTTTAACTGTGAGATCGCCATCCTTATCTCGTCCGGGGTCCGGGATTTCTTATACACAAGACAGTCTGCTGCAGCTTGCTTCTTGGCTATACAGAAGACAGACTTCTGCAGCTTGACTGACAGGTGTCTGCGTTGTTGTGTACAACAGCTGTCCATAGAACTCCTCGATTTCCTTTAGTAGCTCAAGGTTAGATGTTACAGTTCCTACCGTCCGCAGTCTTCAGCTTCGTCAATTGACTTTGCCCAACAGACAAATCTCTTGCGAACACTTTGATGCTTTTGTTACGCCCAATGGCCTCTACGATCCGTATTAAATTGGCGAAGCTTGCGAGTAAGATATTTTGAGATCTGCCTGTTGAGCCGCCGTCAATCGGACTACAGAACCATCCTTCGTCTTTTTTCCTCCTTCTTTTTAGTTTTAGTATTTTGGGCCCCGCTGTATGGACAGCTTCCACGAACCTGTCATTGTATTCGTCCCCTCCCTGGCATAGTTTGGCATTCAAATCGGTTTTTCAGTTCGAAACAAACAATTTCTTTCTTTTGAGGGTATTCTTATTTATTTATTTTCATTAATAGTACGTTAAATACCGTTGTGTTTGGCGACGCGCCACGCTTTCGCCATATGCCACCGCCACGTTACTTCGGTATAACTGATGCCTTAGAGGCTGTATCTTTTTGGGTTAGTTGTATCATCGTTAAATTGAGTTGATAATCTTTTATTTTACGAAGGTTTTATGAGTATGTGTTGTACGCCCTTGTTTTATTTTGATAGTTACTGAATTCAAGTTTGTGCCATATGGGCGTATAAACAAAGAAACTGATTAGTTATCAAGTGTTTGGTGATTATTTAATAATATTATTAAAAGGCTATCAAAGAATTCCGTAATTAATTCAACAATAACAGTAAATATAATGCTTTTAATTTTTACGCCCTTCAAATATATGAAAATAGAGTAACAGATATTTGCCATAGATGTCGGACCAAATAGGCGTATGTGCAATATTTCCTAAAATACACTTTGAATCCAATTTCTATTCCTACCCAAAGAACACACATGAAATAATATCACCCTACTAAAAAAATCATTTTGATAGACTAATTTTTCACTGAAATATTAAGTTTTTTGTCTCTCCTGTAAAATTTGGTTTTTACGCATACGCCCCTATGGAATGATGCCCTCGATATTATAATAGGTACTAGCTTTCCGACCCTCGGCTCAACTCGCGCTAACAGATTTTCCCGTGGGAATGACGTAATTTCTCGCGGTAAAAAGTAGCCTACGTGTTATTACTGTACTTTGTAAAGCTTCATTTAAAATCCATTCAGTAGTTTTTTCATCCACCATCAGAAACTTCCGCGTTTATAATGTTTATAATAATAATATCATAACTATATCTTTTATTCTTTTTTTTACGCTACGAGTAACAGATGAAATCTGTTGAAAAAACAATAAACTAATAATATCATATTTATAATAATTGTTTTTTTGTTCCAGCAAACGTCAGCAACTACGAAGGAGGACGAGGAAGCCCGAGCAGCGCCCGGAGGCCTTGCCAGGTTAGTACATTTTTAACCGACTTGAAAAGACGAAGTTGGCAATACTTTTATTACATAAGTAGATACCCACCGAGTGGCACGAATCAATTTACATGGTCCTTTAAAATAAAACTAGAAAAGACTTCAGAAAAGAGCTTGTCTAAATGTGTTGTATTATATGAGGTACTCAGGTTGTATGATTGCTTTTGGTTCGTTAACTTTTGATTTTAAAATGGTTTATTATATTTTATTAACCGTTATAGCCTGAGAAGGAAATAATTATTGGGAAAAGCTTGGATTCAAGCCTCAGCACGTACAGACCTACTGATGTGTTTTCAGTTTTCGAAATAATATACACGTTTATTCGACGCTGTTACCTACTTGTAAATCTGAATATTATCACCGTAAGAACCTACACACACCTGCGAAGTAATTCAAAAGTTGTGTATAATGTTGTCCAACCCGCCCTACCGACCGGGCCAGTGTGGTCAACTAAAGCCTATTTATTCACCCTGCCTGATCCAGGGGAATATAAAATGGGCTCTTAACGATTAACCTTTCTTAAATTTTCATACTCACTGACAAGAACACAATATAAGATCTCTTATAAAGATAAGCTCGCCATTGTGTACTAGTTTTTACGAATAATTGTTATTTTTAATTTGTGCAATAAAAAATATATATAAATATATTCGTAACATCTATATAAATAAAAATGAATTGCTGTTCGTTAGTCTGCTTAAAACTCGAGAAACGCTGAACCGATTTGGCTAATTTTGGTCTTGAAATATTCATGAAAGTCCAGGAAAGGTTTAAAAGGTAAGATAAAAAACAACGCGGGCGTATAGCCGCTGGCGGACAGCTAGTATTTTATAAAAATATCTCTCTACCATTGCAACCGATCATTCTCGTCGCGGAACTCAACAGTCACAGCTCCAATGTTCTCTTTGAAGCCGATGCATATGCCCGGGCAGGTGTACGGGTGTACGGGTGTACGGTGGCACACAATGCTATCGGCACACTTTTGTCCCTCTGCCAGCGCCGGCCGTGAGCGCGCCGCTTTGTGTAGCTTTATCTCCTCACCGACAACATGGCGAAGCTTGGCCTAGTAAAGGACGTCTGGTTTTTCAGTTAGCTACGATATTGTGAGTTTTATTAAATAAAAATACTGTTTGAATTAACAACAGTCGTTCTATGGATATAGATATTTTATTCGTGTATTTTACACACGTAAAATTATAAATCATCAAGACGGGTGACGTCGGGTGAGCAAAGTTTTAATGTCTTACAGGTAAGCCAAACTAAAATTAATCTAATACTTATGTAATAACAAAACGACAAACCAATAAATGAGTAAAATACGCACTTGAAAACGCACTTAAACAATTTGAAACGCTAACAAAACGTGTCGTAGAAACATCTCAAAAATCAGAAAATATCTGTAAAAGAAAGCTTATTACACGAAAGAGGCTCTCGCTACGCACGATCATTATATTCCTAACAAAAGGGTCAGCTGAGGGGAAAAAGCGTTGCGCATTTTTATCAGGGCCACTCACTTTGTCCTCTTTTATCGCATCACTTTATGAAAACAATGTAAGAAAGTGGTCTTCGCTCAAGTGAACTCTTGTATAACAAAACTGGTGACCATTTAAAGGGAGACCCTTAAATGACGTCAGATAGATGTAAGACAGTTTGTACTGGCACCGGCAGCTTACAAGACGATAAATTCGTAATTTTGCATACTTTGGCAGCTGCCAATCATGAGAGGGATGGGTGGGGGGATTATAGCGACAACTTCTCAAGGGTTTAGCAAAAAAAATTAAATGGTGGTACCAATACCTTCTAATGTTCTATGGTTTTAGGCTGTAGCAGTCAACTTACCTATTATTTTGCTACATAGTTTGTTTGTTGATCACTTAAAACTAACAGTAGGAATTTCTATTGTGACCTTATTCGAGTTGTTTTGGAGCTTTCAAAAGAAACCGTCAATTATTTTTTATTTTAATAATATTAAATTTTTGTTTTCACCATTTTAGCCATAAGACGGCCACTATTTTAAAGTCGCTCGTAAATTAAATTAGCTAGTAAAGAATAATCGTAATACTTACTTATTATTTTGTGAGTGTGTGTGTATACTTAATACTCAATCTTTATCATACTTATTAACCGGAAATTTTTTGAAAAGTACCTAACTCCGAGGGTCTAAGTATTCTTTAAAAAAGATTTTGTATTTTATTATTTTAACCCCAGTAGACCGTAGCTGTAGACACACCTACGTAGCACAATTTTAAGTTTAATTACTTTAACAAAGGTGGGTAGGCAACAAAAAGACAACCACAAGTATCGAGCGCGGTCGTACGTGGCGGCGCGCGGCGTGAGGCACGCACCCAAAAACTTTTGGGTACTCAACTATGGCGGGAAACAAAGGGTTTATGTGTTAGTAATTTTGTTAGACAAGTGCCTGCTCTTTGGTAAACCAATTTCAAGGTCTGTTTTGTATAAACACACAGTGTTTTATTGGCACTTTTGCGTCAGCAAGTAAATATGTTTGGACTTTCTTCAACATGCCATCATAATCGTCAGTCGTAAGAACATTACTCATAGCTTTTTTTTGTATCGTACGCGTCCAAGTCGTCCCTCCGTCTTCGAGGCCTGCCTCGTCGTCGTCGGTGTCCATTTTCGGGTATAAAATCTGTAGCCAGTTTAGCCCATCTTTCGGGATGCATGCGGGCGACAAATGTCCGCCCAATCCCACTTTAGCTTTGCTGTTTTTAAGCCATAGCTTAGAAGAGTTCAAAGGTTGATATAACGAATACTCAACCCCTTCGGTGACGTGTGATAACATCTTTTGCTGTAGGTAGATAAATAATTACCTACAACGTCGTCATTTATTAGCAAATTTTCTTCAATTTTTTTCCTCTTAAAATTCCTCCTGCAAATCTTTAGCTGTGCTCTAAGGTTTATGCGACAACTAACTGACTCTGTTAAGATTAATTTATACATGATTTATGAGCAGTTTCGTTGTAAAAGATTGTAATATATTTAAAAAACATAATTTTGAAATATGCTTGACAGGTCTTGGAAGGCATTTTTCGGGTAGTGTAAGTCTTTGAGCTGAAATGATGTTAATTAATGGTTTTAAGTATTTTGATTAAACTGTACGTACTTGTCCCTAGGGTTGGGAGGGCGACGACTCCGTTTGGGAGACGGTGGAAACGGTGATAGAACGAGGGGCGGGGGGTTTGGGGCTGAGCATTGCGGGAGGGGAGACTGGTGGTGACGTCACGCTGACCAGGCTGGCTCCATCCGGAGCGGCTGCAAGGGATGGCCGGCTTCAAAGGGGAGATATACTGTTACAGGTGAGTGAGACGATGGTGATGACGTCATTTATGTTGACCAAGCTTGCTCTGTACGGAGCGCATATAGCTGCAAGTAAGTCTCCTCTTATCTCAGACGATGGAAGTGATGATTTCACGCTGACCAGCTGTGTCTGGCGCGGCTGAGACGGTCACTTCAGACGTCATCTGCGCTACGATTCGCCTTGTCCTACATATGAAATTTAGATTCAAGCCTCTTTTGAGGCGCCTCTAGCTAAGTCCTTGGAAATTACTTACCAGGAGTATGAAATGACTTTACAGGGATAGTAGGCTACAGTGAGGAAATTATGACGATATTACCAATAACTTATTGTTCCATCATTTTGGAGATGATTATGCTAGATGCATCCACGCACAATAAATGTGTTACATAAAGTGTGATTTTGTTATATGACTAACAATATCAACCATCGTTGCTTATTCACTTAACTTATTTAATTAATAGACAAATACTTAAGCACTGAATCTCCAGCATTGAATACTGAGACAAGTTATTTGAAGTGCGCTGAGAGTACTTAACAATATTGTAATGAAAACAAAGCACTAGAGAGATCCAATTGAAACTTGAACAATACAAGAACTGAGGCGATCAGAGGAGGCCTCAACTAAAGCTGTTAGCGAAAGTGAAATCATAAACATAATAAACGGTGTTGTACGGTCAAGTGCAAGGAAATTAGATACTGACACAACGAATCTTTCCCTTAGTCAACGGGCATAAGAACGGTGCTAAGTACAAAGTTCAGCTTTTGACTGTACAGTCGATAGAAGCAAGGTGAGCGTTTGGGGGCTGAAGATTACTGTTTCGAGAGATAAAGAGAGTTCCTCTAATAGACGTGGCTGTTCCAACCTTAAATGTACAATTATTATTTTTTAACAAATATCACATCGCCTCTTTTAATTATTGTTTACTGTTTATATACTTGTCCATTAATATTGTTCGTTTCAAATGTACCGGTAGAGATTTATAACTGGCGTTGTTGAATCTAAATTTTCAACTATTTGTGTTACTTCACCAAAATAAAATAAATAAAATAATTGTGAGACGAGTTCTAGCGTTGGTTTTTAACTATTCACGTCTGATTAAGCGTCTATTTATAACACTTTAATAAATAAACGAATTTCAATTTTGTAAGATCTGTAGCGCAATATTTATTGTTTGTTTGGTATAACTTCATCATTAAGCTGGCTTCTGATGCATAACAATTCCAATTTTACACGGAGCAATTTGCTTGTCGAACCAGGATGCAATACTCTGCGTAACAAAACTAATCTGATTTTGTTATTTACGTAATAAAATAACGCGATAAAACAGTAGCGAAAACTTTTTTCACACAATGCCTTCAAACAAATTCAGGAAAATCAAACATGGTTATAAATAAAAAATCAGCGCACTATGCCAGCTATTATGAAAAATGTGGCACGGCGTTTGTCGCTCGCTTTTCCGAACTGCTGACCCAAAAAAGCTCTCATTCCCAATAAAACAGCTTTCGCCGCTCAGAAAAATGCGATCAGCAGAAAAGTAATGATTCAAACTTTTTTTATCGCGTAGTTAAAAACTCCGCGTAGCAGTCCCTTAAAGAGCATTCTTTGCAAAGTTTCCGTTTTGTTTAGGGAAATCTGCTTAAGGCGAAATCGGAATCTTAATAATTATTGTGTTCCTGGTTTTTAAATAGTAGACTTATAAAATATAACTTGAAACTTTTCTTCATCTTTTTCCGTTCAGCCGCTTTTCTGCGTAAGTTACAAATACCCAAACTTTGACATTATGAATAAACAGCCTCTGTAGTCGAGTGGTCAAATACTCGCCTCACGTTGCGGAAGTTCCGGGTTCGAATCCCGGTGGGGACTTGTCGGACATCGCAGGCTGTATCACCTGATTGTCTGAAAAGAAAGATGATTCTGTGCTTCGGAAGGCACGTAAAGCCGTTGGTTCCGGTTACTATCTTCGGCTTGAGCCATGTCAGAAGCCATAGGTGGCTCAATGATTCTGACACCAGGGCTTGTGATACCTCACAACCCACACGCTATGACGATGATGACTTATGAATATTAGTACGTTTGTTATAACAAAATAATTTAATCTTTCTGTAAGATTTATTTTTTTATGATTCCGTACCTCAAAAGAAAAAAACAAAACCCCTAAAGGATTTCTTTGTTGTCCGTCTATCTGTCTGTCTGTTACTATTCTCTTTGAAACAGATTGTGATGAAATTTTTGCTATGAAATATTTATAAATAAAAATAAAGAATGACCTCCTTTTTTAGAATTTCATTACTTTGTATCTATGTGCAAAGTACCGTTATGATTTGTTTGCCACCTAAATATGCCTTCAAGCACCTTCAGGCGCGTAGTGATTAAAATGTAATTATATTGAAATGAAATATCAAAGTGACGTCTGAGCTTTGAAAATCCTCTGTCTGTTGTTCTATCACGGCTCTGTGCGTCTATTTGTAATTAAAGTGTAAACACTGCTAAAAGAGCGAGTGATCAATATTTTTTATAGGAATAACGCGAAATGTACCTATACTATACAAAATTGTTTTACTTTGATTTTGTTCTGTTATACTTCAAGGAATAAACAGCTTTCAAGTGAGCTACGGGGCTCTTATTAAATATAAGTATAAATAAGTAAATTCACTGTAGGCTGGAGCTCCCTGGTGGGGACATGTATCAGCTGACGATCATAATAATGAATGCAGCAATTTATTTTATTATTCAATGTAACGTGATCTTCATAAATTATCATGGTAATAAAATCACGTATACATCCCTTACATGGTTCCCTGAACAAGACCTTTGTGAGAGCCAATCATCAGAGAATTAAACTTCTCGTGAAAACGTGCTATTGTTTCCAATTTACAATACACATTGTTGTTGTTTTCCTACAAAACAATACAAAAGATCAATGTTATTATTAAAGTAATTGAATTGTGATACAAAGATATTGCGAACATCAGATAATGTAATTATTTGTGTATCCTTCTTTCATATTGAAACGGATCGACGGATATGAGATTTGAAAATATACCGGAAAATTACGGAAGCTACTTTTTCTGCAAGAAAAATAATATTTTATTTATTTATAATATTTTACAATATACTTTATTGACAGAATGACACAGCATACAGAAAACAAAACAGAAGAGTCAAAAGACGGCCTTATTGCTAAGGTAGCAATTTCTACCAGGCAACCTTTAGGTATGGAAATAGTGTAAATAAAATGACAATAATAAAAATAGCATTAAATTGGTTAAAAAAAATACAAACTAACTGAAGTAGATATAAAAAAAGACATAAAATATAATACATTTGTGGCGGCCTGAAACGCGCTATCAGAGTTTTCGCAAGACATTGAACAAATACAAGTTCCAACGAAGTACAGTTGGACCGCGGTCCCCGGGCTCACCACCATGCCCCAAGGAAAAGATCTTTCCTTTTCCTCTACACATATATTACACAAATAGCTATGAATATATAATTATACAATAAACTAATAGAGATTCAATGAAACGAATCAGGAGACAAGACCGAGGTAGTGTTTGACGCGCGTTTTAAAAGATTCGGGAGAAGGGCACGTCGTCGGACTGACTCAGGAAGATCATTTCATAAACGGATTATTCGATTGCTATACTAAGTTTGATTCGTGTTACTATTTTGTAAACATGGTCTAAATCATATCATACTATTATAATAAAGAGGAAAGATTTGTATTTTTGTGTGTAAAAAACTAAAGAGCCGATTTCAAAAATTGTTTCACCATTAGATAGCTACATTCACCCTGAGTAACAAAGGCTACCTTTTACCGCGGGAAAATGCCCCATTCCCATGGGAAAAACTGTTAATGCGGGCGGAGCCGCGGCAGAAAGCTATAGTGTTAATATATTATTGTATCGGTAAGCACCGACTGGTTTCATATTAAATTCAATTAACACAAAGGTATTAGTACAAAAGCTTTGTCGATTTGATTCTGTATACGTTTTCTTAGTTATCTTTCAATATATAAGTATAAAAGGTAAATCACGCTAATTTTATCATGATCTATGATGGTTTGTCACTCAATCACGCAACAACGTAAAAATGTTTGATATAAAGATAGCAAGATATAAACTTGTGAGTGTATAACTATGTTGCTTAGTCTAGATAAGCGTGCCATGTAACAGCTAGCAAAAATAATTTTTACTTCCGCGCATGTTAAAATATCAGACATTTAAAACATAATTATCCTTTATAAAATTACATACGAGTAACATTGAACCATCTTCCACATGTCTAATATAACGCTACATCAAAATTCATAAAGAGTCTTATTTCGGCGCTAACATTAAATACACTTATAATCATAACATTAAAATCCCCTCTGTGAGTTCACGGCAAAGGGTGAGAGGTGGGGGGAGGTAATTGAGTTACCTACTCGCACTTCCTTCTCAAAGATGTTCGCGAGCGTGTCGGATGTTCGCATAACTACACAAAACTTAATAGGCTCTAATGACGTAAGTTTTGGTATGTAAGGTTCGGTGACAAAAGATGGAGGCGGGAGATTAAGTCTATCTGCAGGTTATTTAACAATACTTAAAAATGTATAGAATAGAACATACTATATGGCACACAAAAAAAAAACATTTCAATAACTAGTTTTTTACAAAGCCAAAGTGTCTTTTGACGATTATCATCCGGTGCGAAAAAAGTACAACAAACAAACTCTACTCTACCATACTCGTCTATGTTTTATTATTGTTGTTATTATTACAATTATGATAACTTTGTAATAATAGCGAATACTCGTACTACTACGTACTAGTCTACGTACTCGTAGTTTGTAGTACGCCTGCTTTCGAAGCACAGGCAAATATTCGTGTGATGAGCACTTGTATCTAATATCTTACTTTATACCTAAATTTTAAAAAACGTTGACTTTCAACTTGTATGAAAAGTAAAAAAATCATAATTTTGCGATTTCAGAAAACTTGAAGAACATAAGTTGTTCAGTTTCATGAGCTGAGTTATCACCGGAGAGTTTTTGCATAATTTGATTAACAAGTAAGAAAATATATAAATCTACTGACACTCATAATAAAGGCCCTGCCTGGTCAGATTGCCGTGCGTAAGATATTCTCACATATTTTTTTATTTATATTATGGCCCTATTTGCACTTCTAGTAACCTCAATACCTCCATATTATTATTATGAAAGCTGAATGGTCGTTCTAATATGTTTCCTGTCCGCAGGTGAACGACGTATCCGTAGAGGGCGCGCCACATTCACTCGCCGTTGAGGCTCTGCAGAATGCAGGAAACGTCGTCCGATTAGTGAGTATTTGTTCATAGTGATAGTAACTATTTATTAATCTGTGGTGATACTGATAACTGTTTGATGTCATGTCTCAATACATCGTGTTTTAGTATGACATGATGATGCAATAATGGTGGAATGCGTTTCTGCAATCTTAAACACTTCTAAGAACAGTTTAGTACGTATCATCAAAATGAAAAACGACTATTCACTTAAAGCTGTGACAAATACATACATCGCAATTTGTAATTCTTTTATTGTTTGTCCTTCAAGGTTTTGATAGAGTAAGGATTTAAAACACTTTCATCAGCCAGAGACGTCCACTGCTGGACAAAAGCCAACTGGAAAAACACTTTACTATGGTTTTAATAAATTCAGATTATACGATCAATTTGATCAAGACAGATCATACACAGATGGATTTTCAAAAAGGACTTTTAATAATAATAATAATAATAAGCTTTGTTTCCGACCAGTTACATCCATAATTTAAACACCAATACAATCAATAAAACACACAAACAAACAAACAATAAATTAAAATTAGATCAATTAAATAAAATTAAAATTAAATAAAATTAAATAAATTAAAAATGTCATGCCAAAAAATTTAAGCTAACAGTTTGACACCAAAAACTGTGTAAAAGCGTCCACCATTAATGCTTAAAGCTATCCGTTAATGCACAGTGGCCAGCACATGACACTGGATATGTTGACCTTAAGGACGCCCGTATTCCGTAGCAGTAGGGGTGAATTTTGTAGTGCGAATTCCCAAACGCATGTACAGGCTTCTGTATCTTATTCAGATTAAATAAATAATATGTTAAAAAAAAGATCAGTATACACCTTTTTGTAATAAAATCGACGATATTTGCGTTCAGATAGGATATCAAATGTGAGCGTAGCGTGCAAACACTCACATGCTTATCCTCAGCACTCGATCGTAGAGGGGGAGGCAACACAAATAAAAGCCCAGACCCTATTACAGTAGCTTCGTTGTACATATTTACATAAACACTTTGATGTACATTGCTGTATTGTTAAACTTGTCACTAAAACGGTGAGCTGTGTATCTAAGTGGAGCACTTCATTCATTTGCGTGATACGATTATCAATCTTGCATGCTCGTCACTGCTACTACTAACGTAGTTTTCTTTCAGTTTACCCGTATCGTACGCTTTTCAAATCGCTTTCTTCTTGTAAAATTTAGAAAAAAAGTTTCTTCTTCACAACACATACATACATACTGACAAAAAAACGCAATGTACATCGCTTGCTCAAAATCCGTGAATCATCTCATCATGTCTGCACAGGCGCAGCCCTCGCATCCTATTTACAGCGGCTCGCAAATTGTTCCCAACTGCTCAACTCGGCTAATTATATTCTGCTCACAGGCGCTAATTGGTTCACCAATTATAAGGGGTGATGCCATCAACACACACTTTTCATTTATTAAAAGAATACGCTGCTTCAAAGAAAACAGCCAGTATTTTCGCAAAAAATACTTAGATGCCCAAATTTGGTTTTTGAAACCATTATGTTGATCAGCATTTGTTTTTCATCCCTGACCATCGACAAACAACGATTAGTTTAGGAACATACAAAGTTTAACGTTTTATCGATGTACTTTAAATGAACAGAATGGTTTTGAATTCGGAACGCGAATATTTTCTTCTCAATTTTCAGGGACGATAGAGAATGCAAATATTACAAAAATAAGCCGGCGAATAAAACTGGTGGATTGTGACGGATTTGCGGTACAGTAGTTTTTCCATTATTATAAAGAGAAAAGATTTGTTTGTTTGCATTTGATAGGCTCCTAAACTACTGAACCGATTTTAATGAAACTTGGTATAAAAATTAACATAGGCTACCTTTCACCGCAGGAAAATACCTCATTCCCACGGGAAAATCTATACGTTAATTTTGAAGAGTTTTATAAAATATACCTACTTACTCAAATTTAATACAAAAAAATATTTATCAAGAAATAGGTACCAGATACTTTTTAATACAAATAATAACAATCGCGATAAGCCTGTTAAAATGTTTGATAAATGTTTTAAGTCATTATTATCGCCAAGCAAGATATAGAATCGAGTATATTGAGTACTTTGATAATGAACCACCCTGTAATCGACCTTCTCGTTTAGCTTGAAGAGATTAATGAAATTCAGAATTAAATATGTAAATCTGTATAAATATATACATCTATGTATGTTTTATGTAACAACGTGACGCTGAGGTGAGTATTGCATGTTTGTGACAACCCGCTTGATAAATAACAAAAGAATAACTTCAGCATGAATTTATTAAATGACGCAGGTGACTGCAAACTATTGCCATATTTATACCTTGCGATTTTCTCGTCGCTGGTTATCGTACTCGATGTCATAAGTAAATTAATTGTCTAAAAGTCAGAGAGATGTGGGAATAACGAATTGTAATGGGAAGTTTTCCAGTAGCAAATTGAAAAAAAACCCATTACAAAACGACTCAACATATGGCACTAGTAAGTAGTGAGAAGTATTGGATTATAAAAAAAAAACATTCAAATTAATCAACCTCGTAATTATCCTAAAATTTATCTCAGACAGAAGAATGTACAATCCGACAAAAAAAGTAAAAAGTCTAAAATAAATCTCACTGTTCTTATTATTTTACTAGCGTCAACTATATAAATCAAGAAGGAACGGATGGAGAAGAAGGATGTAGAAGGCTCGTTTTTTTAATTTCAAGCTGTCAGAAAATTTTCCATCGCTTACTCTAACAGATCTCCTC
Source organism: Teleiodes luculella (assembly GCA_948473455.1). Lineage (NCBI taxonomy): Eukaryota > Metazoa > Arthropoda > Insecta > Lepidoptera > Gelechiidae > Teleiodes > Teleiodes luculella. The sequence continues at coordinate 15,655,438 of OX419589.1, forward strand.
TCCTCTCCGCTTTGTTGGAAACCGGGCCAGGAACCCACAGAGGCATGGAAGTACGGACAGCAGCAGATACCAAAAAAGTAATTTATTTAAAATTCATAATTGCTAATGCCCAGGTTAAATAAATTTGATAAATATTGTCATTTTGATTGGATCTATTTTAGACCAGCTGTCTGCCATCATATGATAGTAATTGGTAACTATCCCACGGGAACTTAAATTTTCCGGGATTAAAATTATCCAAGATGTTAACCGGGAATATAGGGCACATATAAGGTACCACCATGCAAAATTTGATTCAAATCATTCAAACAGTTTCGGACATAAGCCCATACAATGTGCTGAGCCGTATGAGTTACTATATCGTTTTTAACTATCCCACGGGAATCTTATAATTTTCTGGGATTAAAAGTACCTAAGCTAAGATGAACCAGGCATATAAGGTAACACCACCCACATCTAAAATTTTATTCAGATCGGTCCAACAGTTTCGGAGATTAGTCCGTACAAAGAGACAAACAGAGATTCAAAAATTTTGAAAAAAATCTGGTTAATAGGTTTTATATCGCTTCTTACATCCCCCAAAATCTGTTTTAAGCACTTTTTTCTTCTAAGTTCATATTTTCGACATCTACAGTTTTATTACATAGATATTGTACCGGTGAAGGCAGTCCATTCCCATCAATGTAAAGTGAATATTGTCAACTAAATAGCTTTACATTGGGTATCCTATTTTGTCAGACCGTTTTTGTTCGCCCTAAGCAAGCAACGCATGTAATCGATCAAGGGATTTGCCTACTTCCCTTTAAGGATGGCGGCCGATACTGATTGATCGTATAGAAGTTTACTTAATACACGCTATGACAAAATATCCCTCAACCGTGCTTTACTTATACAGGTGACATAATTTATACTTTATAGCATGATTTTTTACAACTTTTTAACTAAATTTTATGATAAATGCAAAAAAGAAACTATTTGAAACGGTCCACACTTTTGTCATTTACATGCTTTATTTTTAAAATCCATATTGTAAAATAAATAAATCTTAAAATATATCCGCATTCCTTTATTTTCCTTCCAATAAGACGGGCTCGTAGCAAACTCGTAGCACATTCACGCGTAGCGCTTCGTAGCGCTGGAACGTCTACGATTAGTTTTCATGATGCTATAAAATAAAAAATCGTTTTATATTTAGCATACATAAAATTTAAAAAACGTAATATTTTTATTATATTTATCTAATACCTGTCTCAACTCAAACAAACGTGCGCACGATTACAAATTAAAATTTATTTGCACTTATTGTACTCCTTTTATAATACATTGTGGCCGTATACAAAGGTGTTTATGCCGCTTCGATTGTCTAATTTGATTTGGCACTGTTTGGAATGGGTGCGCCCTTAGCTGCAGATAAACTTGGTAATCCTCCGCACGTTAACCTGAAATAGTGATATGCTTAGAGTATAAATAGAAAAATTGTGATATGTTTTTGAGATATTTTGCAAAACAAGTAAAATCTACTAAAACCTAACTAAATCGTACAAATTATAAATTCGAAAGTTAATATGCACAAATGATGCATTCTAAAAACCAAAAAGCAGCACGATTTTTCATATCTCCTAATCTATAGTTCAGGTTATTTAGAAAGCATTTAGACTTAAAATTGCATGTTTAAGTTCCGGTCCTCGCCTCGCTAAAAAGGTTACCAGTCGCTGACTAGAATCTAAACATGTCCGTTTTGTTACAAAGGTCAGGTCAGGTCAGGTCGGCAGAGTCCTGACATTTCGCCGTCTAGTCATTCTATTGTTATGCCCGAGTTAGGAATCCTAAACACATTTTGGTGACATAGGTATTTAATATAAACACATTTTCTTTATTCTTGTGTAGTTGCAAATATTTTTATATAGAACGAGATACCTAAATAATCCCACCAGATCTAATACAAAATTCTTCGGGTGATATTTATTTATTTAAGGCAACAGTTTTGTTTTATGAACGCATTTGGGAGTAAAATTCATGGCTGAAAATTTTCTTTAGCTTCAATTATTAGGTTTGATAATTTCACACTGAAAGCTTTGATTTACTACTAATGATTTTCTTGAGATTATGTTAGTGATACACAAATTTAATACCTATAAGATCAAAAAGTAGTATATCATTAAAAAAACTAACTTTACTTGTATTTTTAAGAAATTCGCTACATAATCAGAATAACCTAAACTCTTACTAGGGTAGGGTTAGTTACCATAGTAAGAGTTTAGGTACCTACAAAAGGACCTATTCTTTTGTAGGTATTTCAAAGTTTGTACGTACCAGTTTAGTTCGCTTCTCTACATTTGACTATTTTCCCACAAGATTCTCTTCCGTGCCAACAGCTAGAACAATGGTGATCGATCATAAAGATTTGCTTCTTCTTTTTAGAAAGTGCGTCGCGCCCGACGGCCTCGGGTGGTGACATTGTGTCGAGGGGAGCGGGGTTTAGGTCTAGGGGTTGCGGGAGGAGCGGACGACGCCGCGGGGGGAGGGGGGGTGTTCGTGTCGCACATCGCTGTCGGCGGGGCTGCACATTTGGACGGAAGACTGCGACTTGGAGACAAGATACTGGCTGTGAGAGATAAGGATGTGAGTAGAATTCTGATTTATTTTTTAGTTTTGTAGTGTTCTACTAGTTGGTGGACTGTGAAATCCTATATTACGTCTCGATAAAACTTGAAACTAAGAAATCGATTTTTCTGCGGAATGTCCTTACAGATTAGCACTAGGGGAACTTGTTCGTTAATCAAAGATAAAAAAAACGAATCACGCCGTCTTTCACGCCGTATTAATAAAATTTATTTCTCTTTAGGGTATAGAAACGTCACTAATTGGCGCAACACATGCAGAAGCAGTAACCGCGCTACGAAGAACAGGCGAGCACGTCACACTTATCGTGCTACCAGCCGGCTCGCTACCGCCTGTGGCCAAAACCGCTCCGCTCTACTCCAGTAAGCGCACCCTTGCACACAATATAGACTGAAAGTTACGGCTTAGTAAAACTGAAAAGACATGCTCGGCTAGATCTCATCAACTTTCCCTAATAACCCTTTTTTCATTTCCGGTAGTTAAATTAAAATGTCTTCTCCATGATAACTGTTCGATAAAAATTACGGGTTTGAATGGGAATGTCGTATTTTTATTACGTTTTCGAAAAAAGCTTCATCTGGGAAGTGGCCCAAAACCATTCCCTGAGAGAGCATGGTCTTTCAGTAATTGCTAAGCCACCACTTATATCCATATAACAGGGACAAACATTGCTAGCGAAAATAAAAAATAGGCTAATAACAGGTGAAATTTTATTATGCTAACAGGCAAGTTGCTACCGCTTGTGACTATCCGCTCCGCTCTACTCAAATCCGCACCCTTACTCTAACTAATAGCCTGTGACAATGATGTATTAGCGTTAATTAAGTCGGCATCTCTAATAAAAGCACATAAAGGCGCCGTATGCTGTATATTGCTGTACTGAGCTGCTTGAATTATAGCAGGCTAAGATATTCCATGACACATTTACTGCCATGCTTGTCAAGTTAGATTTATTTTATAGTTTATCTTAGTTTACATTAACTATATATTTTTATTGAGGTATAAAAAACCCTACATTTTGTACATTCAGGATTATTTTATTCAAATTCTAAGTAAAATTTAAGCATTTGAATTCTTAGGTTTTTACTATACCAGACAATTTGGCCAACCATATTGATGTACGATAAGGCATTGTTGAAATACAATAAATTCCAATTGTACAAACAGATTTAGTTTTTCCTACGATCTAATATATATCGTCAGTTTCTTGCTTCGATTTGAAAATGTTACAAGCAGTCACATCTAATTTAATCAAATCTGAAAACTAGCTTTAGATGATAAATCATTAGGGCACACTTTCATAAAATAATCTAAACGTGACACCAAATCACAATAATCTTAAAAAAATTTCACGCACACACTTCGCTATCCATTCAAAGTAACCTCCTTCTCAGAACGCAAGAAGCTCTATGGCTATATTAACTGATGTTTCTATTGACAGCAAGGAGCCAGGCAACGTCGTGTTCAACTCTCCACGAACTGCTGGAAGAGGAGCCGACAGACATACCGAGGTAAGCTTATTACTCCAGACGTATGGCAGCAGCTAGCCCCCCAGGTATGCTTTGAACTAGTTCCGCCGGCACTTTGTACCTGCAATCTGCATGCAGTTGAATCTGGCTTTTAGCGCGGCTGAAGAGTTGATTCTTGCAAAAGCGTGAGTAGATAACGATCTAGTTATTAGGTGGTTCTGGTAAAGCACGAAAGAGTTGACGAAAGATGTACCAGGAAACGAAAGATTAATTTCTTCACACTTTTTGTTTCTATACTAAAATACTGGAACGCCAAATTCGTTTTCTTAGGGAATAATTTCGAACATTGTATTTATTAGCAAATTTAAATTTGTGTAATTATAGGAAGGAATAGGTGTAAGATATAATTTCAAAAAGTAATAAAGTACTTCAGTCTTAATATCTTAGGGTCTAGGGACTGTCCATCTGGGTGTCATCAATAAAAATTATATATGTTATATTTACGAAGTTGTTATTTTGTATATTTACGGGTCTTAACGCGATAATTTTAAATAAGTATGTTTTACGATACGATACCTTATTCATGTGTACTAAGCGCGAAAGCCTCATACAAACATTACGAAGTTGTTGTTTTTACAAGAACAAATCGTATTGATTAGACCTGTGGTAAAAAGTTTATAGGGCTCATACTTGAGTCGTAAATATGTCATTGTGTCATAAACAATACAGCAAAGTTATTTGTTTGCCAGAATAAGCCCCAGCCCCGTAGACACTAGTATGTTCACATAAAGGAAAGGCTCTTGTCAAGTTATAACAATGTAAGCGGGGCGAAGTGCGTTTGCCCGCCTCGCCAGCAGACGACAGCCAAAGGCAATAAACTTACGTAAGCAGAAGGCATATTGCATCCTGTTTATACCTACTACAATATACTCGTATTATGCAATCTCTAAAGTTTGCCGCTGATATTGTTTACAAGTTATTTCTTTAATTTCTTATAAAAAATGTAAGTGACAGTTTAGCAAATAAAAAAGTTTAAAGGATCTTATCAGAAATGAAACATAAACAATTGCGCACTACATGATACTGTCCGATTCATATTATATTTTGTATGAGATATTATAAAGATCATATATCTAATTACAAAATGTTATCCGAAATCTTCAATTGTTTTAACGATGAAGCAAAAGCAGCGAAATTTTAAAGGCTTGAGAAAATCCTGGAACGTTTAATAAGCTATTTACAACTTTTGATGTTGCTTTGTGTAAACATTAACAATGCACGTTCAGAAGTTATTAGATTCATTAAATCGTGTTACGTTCATTCACTAATTTCAAAATCAAATTACCAACTTTTCGTCTGTTACGTAAAGTGTCACAGTTCAAAAACTTCGCAAACTTTTTACTACGTTCTTTCCTAATTCAATTTTTCCCGTTGCAATCGTAGCGTTCTCTAAACAATTTATTAAAGCGGTACTTGCAAGGCATTTTCAACCCTATTTGTAAATATATGTGAGCAGCGTATAACATGTCCCCTCTGGCAGTTATTCAAGGCGGGCTTTTTCTGTCGGCCATTTTGGCAGAGTGCGCTCGAGTCGCGCGCCGGGCGCTACTCCGACACTCATTGTTGTTTAAATTAAATATATTTCAGCTAAAACACATTAATCTCCTCTTTTATGGGCAGTTTCCAACAGTATCGTGCAATAAGGTTCAGTTTAGCGAGGCTTTTAGGGGCTCGTACGTCCGAGTAAAAAAACGTAATGAGTGTAATGATTATGATCGGCTGTCTGTCAGTAGGTCACAGTCGCAGCTTTGCTCCAAATTCTTAAAGCGTCTCCGAAAAATTCAAATCCAAGATAGTACGGTAGTAATCATTTGACCTAAAGTAAGCACGAACATTTTTAAACGAAGGAAAAAGTTATTTTGGTCAATCTGTGAAAGTGACATTTAAGGGGCTCTACCATGCTAAGTGGCGCCGCCATCCTGAAAAAAATAATAACTCGGGAAATAATCAATTTTTCAAAAATCCGGTCCACAGAACTGGAGTCGGGGTGCTTTAGGATATATAGAAGCAATCACATATGTTTATTATAGTTCAATGTAGTTATAGATAGAAAAAATGCGAAAAGTGGCCGTTTTTCGCAAATTTCCTATCTCTAACTACAGCGAAATACAATAAATAAAGTTAATAGCTTCTATATATCCTACAGCACCCCGAATCCAGTTCTGTGGACCAGATTTTTGAAAAATTGATTATTTTCCGAGTTATTATTTTTTAAAGGCTGGCGGCGCCACATTAGCGTGGTAGAGCCCCTTAAATTATTTTTATTTTCTCTGCAGGGTTTTCTTTATCCGTATTATATTTATGTGCAATAAATAAATATTTATTTGGAGGAGTTTGGAGGCATGAATTTTTAGGCACCAGCGAGCAAATTAAAAAAATAAAAAGGACGAGTTTCTAAAATAAATATTTTTGTTATTTTAGAATTCATATTTAAGTTTCTAGTCGTATTAAAACCCCAAAAATGTACCAAAATTAAATTAAGGAATTTCAAAATATTGATTTTAATATTAACTTACAAAATCAGGATATACTATATTTTTTGTTGTTTTATGTTTATAAACACGTGTCTTTTACATATATTTATTTAGGCAAATCAATTCGTTAATTTTAAGAAATCACTTTGTATCGTCAAGTACGTCTTGGCATTAAAACAAACCCATTGAGGGTTTGAAGATGTCTTTTGACAAATAAGTTAGTTATCGTTTTTTTTAAATACAAATAAATGAAAAAAATATATATTAGGTATGGTACGGAATCCTCGGGACTCTCGTTTTAAAGTTGCATTGTTAGCCGGCACGCGGCTGGGCCGGACAGTTTGTTTCGGCTTGTTTTGTTCTACTGGCTGAATGTTTATAACTGAATTCCAGCCGGTTTCAGCAAACCACGGCTCTTTCGGCTGTTTCTGTGGAAATACGTAACGATTCGTTATTTTTTATGGCGCGTAAACAATTGGATGTGACTTATTTGAGCAACTGGCGATATTAAATCTGTATTCTGCAGAAAAGCCCTATTTGTACGCGATGTGTTTCCTAATGAAATACGTGTGTGTACGTATGTAAGTTAGTTAATTAGACTAGAATAATTTTATTTCAATTTGCACGGTTTCTAAATTTATCCTGAACTACTTTTTTTAGTAATGCGACGTTCAAATTTATATGTCATATTGTATTATGATATCACTTACTGTTGTACCTATTTGACTTCGACTTGGTCTTTCTCATGGTAATTATAAATTTCCCGACGGAAAACTACAACGTTTTTGTGTTCACACCTTTGTCACTCTATCACAGAAAATTATAAGAAAGTAAATATTTTACAAAGCAATTTTAAATCTAATTTTCTCCCCTCAGATGCGTCCGGATGGTGCGTTTGGTTCGCACAGGGTCCCGCCTCGGGATGGACATTGTGGGGGGTTTAGGAGGGGAAGCAGAAGGGGAGATTGAGGAGGATGCGTGCGGTGTGTTCGTATCGGGAGTAGCAAGGGCCGGATCCGCACACGGCCTGCTGCACAGAGGGGACCGGATACTCAGCGTGGACGGGAGAGACCTGACTAGGGCTACTCATGAACAAGCGGCTGCGGCGTTGAAGGTAACTGTTACAGGATTACTGGAGTATCTTTGGATGGGAGATTGAGAGCGTCGTGGCTAGGGCCTAGTGGCTAGAGCCGTTGACTTCCATTCGGATGTTTGCGGGTTCGAACCTCGGCACGTACCAATTTGTGTTTCGATTTTCGAATTCACATGTACGTTTATTCAACGCTCTTACGGTAAAGGATAACATCGTGAGGAAACCTGCACACACTTGCGAAATAATTCAAGGGATGTTTGTGAAGTAGACCAACCCGCACTGGGCCAGCGTGGTCGACTAATGATTGACTGATTTCGGGGTAGGCTCGAGCCCCTCGGTGGGGACGTGTATGAGCTGTTAATGAATGAATCGAACTATTCGTGGGTATCGCACGAGCAGACTAATAAGAGTCTAAAGGTGCATAACGTAAAGAAATTGCTTTTATTTGTTTATTGGATTTACTTACGCTGTATCGGCAATTGACATGGTCTCAAACCCGCCAGTATTTACGGTAGCATCTCCCTTCCAAGGTATAATAGCCTAAGTCTTGCAGTAGACAGTTTTGCCTGTAGCAGAAATCGGTACATTAGAACAGTATTTTAGAAGTTACGGATATTTAAAACAAGAGTTAAGACAAGTTGGTACAAATTCTGACCGGGAACCAGCTTACTTCGTAGATTTTTGCGGTTCAGCTATGGCTTAGACGACGAAAAATAATTTTGAAAAATCCTCCCTCCAATAAAAAACCATTCAATTTTTTTTGTATTCCCTCCTGCCCGTTGAAACCGAACTGTTTCTCCTTTAGCAGTACAACGGCGGCGTGGTGTCGATCGCGGCGCAGTACCAGCCAGAGCAGTACGAGCGACTGCGCGCGCGCATCAGGGCGATCAACGCGGCGGCGGCGGGGGCCGGGGCGGGGGCGGGGGCGGGGGGGTGCCAGCCGCACGCCGAGGCTCACGCCACCATGCATCCCGACCTGCACGCCTATCCAAGGTAACAGCATACACTAACAAGATTAAAGTTCTAGTTCCTGAGGTGTATCACGGGAGAAGACAAAATGCCCGTGGTCCAATGAAATGACACAAGAATATCCCTTCGTCATTTTTAGCGATAGATGTTGTTTTTTTACAAATAAATAAGACAAGGAGCAATTTATAAATTACCACGTGTAAGAAGGAGTTTCTTGGTATTTTTTGAAAAATATTACCTCGAACAAACCTTTGAACTTGACACCAAGATTCTCAAAGTCATATTTTGCTCACGTAGTGTTATTCCAGGACCTAGGAGAGTATCAGGCGCAATGTATAATATTTTACCATAGGCTAAGGTTTTCACATCCTCCACTTTTGACCACCGACGCCCGAGCCTATCTGTCTGTTTATGATATTGAAGCTTCTGAATGGATAAATCAATTTGAAATGTTTTGTTTATTTTGTTTGTTTCTGTTACTTTTTTATTGATTGTACATTTGTGTCTTTGTAATAAATATTTTTTATATTATTTGAAATTAATATAATTTACGTTTAATAAATAATATAATACCTGAGTAATTTTAACATTAATTATGTAATAAGGTCGGTTCGAAAGAATATGATATCCTGTGTTTTTCAATGGTGTTTGTAATATCTTATTAACTTTAACTTAACCCGATGCTGGCTAAATCATCGAAACTCAGTTCTTGTTTAATTTGTAATTCCTTCGTTTTATTCTTAACTATCTCTAAAACGAGCTATGTTTGTTGCTTTTCTTGATCTTTTTCTTTCTCGTGGAGAAGGAATACTGAACAAATTTGTATGAGCCTCGGTAACATGGAATGATAACGATAACATCACTAAAACAATGCGCCAAGCCTCGCAGGAAATATGTCGACGATACAACTCAAACCAACTTGTAAACTATTATTAATTACGAGCAGAGAATCCGGCAGCGTGTGTCTAGGTTATACACAATTTGTTGTTGAAGATCTTAGTGAATGAATATATTGATAAAAGTTTATTTATATTTATATAAGAATCAGTTGCACAACACGAATAAGTACTTCATTTGGTATTCTGTGCTTGTACTAGTAAATGATTTTTATTTTTATCATTTTTTCCCAAAGACGGAAGAGTAGAAGAGACATAACTACGTTACTTGCACTTTTTTTGTGTACGCTCGTCGACATGGGTCAATCTTTGCACGTAACAATAGCATCGGCCGACGATCGTTCTAGAACTAGAATCCGGGTATTTTACAAAAACGTGGATACTGCGAGGTGCAGATGCACCAAAGTCTTTTATTAGCATTTCTAGAATATTCCAGAAAACTGACACGAATTAGCTGGCAGATTTCAATTTAAAATCGAAGCCATTTTGTTTTATGATTGTAAATGAAAAAGAAATACAAAATATAGCAAAAATAAGCGATGCTAAGAAAATGTTTCTACGTAAGTGGCGAATTTCGACGGGACGACGTTCAATTAGTTGCTTTACTGTATATTATTATTTTGTAATCAACAAGTAATAAAGATGACTCGTGTGTTTATTGAAAATTGTATTAGAATATAAGAAATATGTTATCGTATGTAACATTCGTTTTCGCTTGATACCTCGATTTAAAGACGCAATTTAAGTTATAAGTTATATAAAAAGATTTCATGTAATAATAATAATGGTTTTCACGTAGTTAGAAATCACAGTTTGCGACTACCTACTCTTTTTTTTCAGGGACCAAAAATTCAATTCAAAACAGGTTGCCTGGTAGAAATTGCTACTCACCAATAATGCCACCTACATTTACACTTTCTATCCTTTTTGTGAATTTTACTGTACCTACTGTTTTTTCTAGTGTGCAATAAGTAGGTATATTCTATTCAAAATCAATGTGCCAAACAAAAACATTCTTTTAAATAAAAATATATTTTTCAGTTTGAACGTAATTTTATAGGTAATTGTATAATTGGCGTTGATGAGGTTCCAAATTAAACTTGGCTGCTCTTTCTATACAATAGACACACAACTTTCACTTCGGTAAACATTCCCGAAACGAATTTCCGTGGCTCGTATAAGCAAGATTTTAATTAAATATATAAAGTGATTGTTTCAAACTGTTCAATAGGCCAAGTTTCAGCTCGAACAAATTAAAATTCAGTTAAGAATAATAGTACATTGCTCGATATTCGATATTCAGTGTTGCTTTGTTTAATTCAACACGAAGTTTAACAGTGTTTGATTAAAACTTTCGTTTATATTACAATTGTTTTTGCATGACACGTAAACTATCGTCGTAAGCTCGCTTTATGTTTCGAAGCTTCTGGGTTCGAATCCCGGTGCGTGTGAGACTTTCCCCAGTTTTATTAGGACACTGCAGGCCGAAAAGAAAGATAATTCCGTTCTTCGGAAGGCTTGTAAAGTCGTTGGTCCCAGATACTATCTACGGTAGTACGCTACACCCGTAGACACACGCTACATTGGTAATAAAGCCATGTAGGAAACTTTGGCCGGCTCAAAAGTTCCAGGGTTTGTGAGGTAGGTTAACCGCGAAACTCACACGCTAAGCTAGAAAGCATTAGTTCAGCAGCAAACAAAAGCAGCAGATGATAGGCAGATTTAATAAATAAGGCGCTTTTCGAACCTTTCTTGGTAAGGGTTTGATTGATAATATAAAAAAAAAACCTTCGTTTGTTTCAGATAACAGTGGCCTGGTTGTGACTCCTACTATACCACGGGAACTGATCAGTAGCTAGAGAACAATTTGAAATGGTACTGCGTAAAGACATCTATTTTATAATTGCGTTGGTGGATTACTAAAGCCGGACGGAACGGATCGGCTGATTTTATGGCGTAAAAGTTTGCTTCCAGCATTCCTCCTATTATGTATGTATGTATCATTGTGCATTTTTTTTTCAATCGTTAATAAAGTCTCAGCTCTAAATTAAAATTCAATTGAAATAGTTGTCTCTAACTAACCTACTTAATTAATTAGTCGATGCTCATTATACTCGTAGCTGGTAAAATTTTCCAATGTTGTCATGCGAACGAAACAATTTATTCGAATAAAAATCTTATATCTACAATCTTCACCCTAAATGCATTCTGATGTACTATTTTTTGTATGAAATATTATTGTGCCATATAATCAGCCATCTCACTCGTCGATACGCTTCAATATAGGTAGTTAGACATTGTAAATAGTATTTGCCGTTGTTTTCAATTAATAATCATTCTGTTTACGAAATAATGATATCTTAATTTAATAAAGATTCGTACTAACTGGAAAATAAACATGTGAAATAGATTTTAGTGTAATATAAGAAAGAAATTAATAGGCGTACTATGATGGTGGCGATTCTTACAAACAATAATTTACTAAACTAGTCTCACGTACTTTTACATAAGCCTTTTATTGTTATGTATAGCAAAGTCCTTCTAATGTGTCAGTGGACCAATTATGATCTTGTGTAAAAAAAGTAAAACAATAAATATCATAAAAGTGATCTTTCATCCTGTATTTTTTTACCAATTAAATAGACTTTATTTTAAAATGTAATACTTCTATCTTCTTGACACACATAATAATAAGTTTAGTAGTTCGAAACTCATCACAATGATCATGACGAAACTAAGTTTAAATCGTCCGTAGATAGTCATAGAAGAATTATATTGTTTATAACTAGCTTTTCGCCCCGCGGCTCCGCCTCCTAAAAAGTAGCCTATGTGTTATTCTTATGTATAAACTATATTATTGTAAAGTTTCAATAAAATTCATTCAGTAGTTTATACGTGAAAGAGTAACAAAAATCCTTGCATCCATACATAAACATTCATCCTCACAAACTTTCGCATTTATAATATAAGTAGGATATATTTTGTTATGTCACACATATATCACATAATTATGTACAGTGTACTTAAAGGGTTAAAGGTAGTTTCAGTTCATATCATCAAGTTTTTTTTTGCGTTTGTTAGAATCGGCACCTTGACTTGAATAATGTTTTGGAACTGTGATACTAAAATGTTAATGTTAGTGTTATCGTTGTATGGTATGGAATGAAATTGAATACACTATATTGAAAAACTATAACATCGTGTATTATTTACTAGTCGTGTTGTATGTCTGGGTCGAAGTAGGTACTATTTTATATTCTGTGACCGTAGCAAGTTGAATGAACTGGTCTTTGCGTTCCTCCGGGAAATGGCGTGACTTTACTTGTTTCAAAATGTCGCCAGATCTGCATAATACCAACTGTGGCAATCTACATCTGGATGTCAGCCACACTAACTATTCCAGTTATTGAGTATAGAGGTACTGACGGCCCCGTAGCCTAGCTAGTTGATAGTACGCCTGGCTTCGAAGCACACGGTGGCGGGTTTGAATGAATGAATGAATGAAATATGTTTTATTCGAAGTAAGATTTTACAATCACTTTTCTACGTCGAGGCGGGTTCACAATTGGCTGTCTTCTGTGGAGAAGAACCCGCCGGAAGAAACTCCACAGGCGTTGCATCTTTTCAAAAAATATTTTACTAAAATATTATTTTATATAACAAAGAGTGCAAACGATAATATGCAATCAGCGGAAGGCAACCAGTCAAAGTAGAAAAAACTAAACTATATAACCAATAAAACAACCAGCAATCGACTAGAGCAGACCAGTCCCCCCAAGCAGCACCGAGCCGCACCGAGGTTTGAATCCCGCCCAGGGCAAACTTTCGTGAGATGAGCACTTGTGTTTGCCTTGTGTCTGGATATAATTGTTTATATATGTATGTATATTTGGGGTCAGTTGGCTGTGTGTGAGATGTCCCGACATATTATTTATGATTTATTATTAATTATTTACTACATGGAACCAACAACCTCATTATTCTCTTGAAAGAAGTAAAATAAAGCTGATTCCGTGCTTTGAAATGCACGAAATCGTTGGGCCCGGCTATTATATAGGGATGACAAGGTCTTGGGTTTGTAAGGTAGGTTAACCTCGAAGCTTTACAATAAGTATCACTACATAGTATAAAACAAAGTCGCTTTCTCTGTCCCTATGTCCCTATGTCCCTATATCCCTTTGTATGCTTAAATCTTGAAAACTACGCAACGGATTTTGATGCGGTTTTTTTTAATAGATAGAGTGATTCAAGAGGAAGGTTTATATGTATAATACATGCATAATATACTTAAGGATAACCCACAATAACTATTTTCCCGTGCGGAGCCGGGGCAGGTCGCTAGTATATAATAAGAAGGGAAACTTATAAATTTTGACATAATTCATTGGACACGTGTAATGTGCTAACGTTCTACTAAGTACTTGTCTTGCCTTGTTGAATATTTGGACATTTCCCTCATTGGAGGTGACATAAGGCCCGCCCGCGTCGCCTGTGGCTGTTCGTCCTTTGTTATTTGTCCCGTTGTTTCTGTGAGGCGTGTCCCATGACCGCTGCGGGGGCCAACTGAACTTTACCGCGACAGCTCCTTACAAACTTTGAAGCCTCTTCGCAAACATCCATTAATAAGTTTCCCCTTTTGACGGAAAAAAGTACAACTTTTTTTTCAAAGAAGTTTCTGTCTTAAGGACATAATTATCAAACCTTTTTGTCTTGTTTCAGAGTAATTATTTAAAATTAAATCAAAGTTTTTTTTTTTAGGTTGAAATTTTTACTATGATGCAATGAACTTTAATATAAAATAAATGAAATTGAAAGGAAGTAGAAGAACTTGTGTTTGTTTGAGACTATCGCGCTTAGTACAACCAGAAGAATTTATTTTGAACAAGTGTAAGAAATAGTTAATATAGCGCGTCGTATCAAGATGGTTGGCAGAAAACAGAGAAATACGAGTAGTTTCGGTTACTCCACCGACAAGAGCACAACTCATAAAATTAATGAAAAACTGATAAAGTTATTAATTAGGTACTCTTTCAAAGTTTTTGATAATAAACATACCTCCATATCAAGTTCCACTTTATTTCCTTACGCCGTTGTCCATTAGCAATAACGTTAAAACTTTACATCGTAAACACTCTAAAACAACTCAAATTTGATTGAAACCACTTATACTTCGAAGTTTCATTGAAGACGATTCGGTATCTCAGCATCTCAGTGACAATAAATAAAGACTTGTTTGATTCAGTCTTGTTTGTTGGCTGCGACACAAAGGCCGCGAGACAAAACAGCTCTGAGGAAGTTTGCACCCGCTAAGTTGTTTGTGGAGACAATAGCTCACTGTTAATACCTCCGGCTGCGGAACAAAAGGCCATACCTTCGTAAATAAACGTAAACAGATGATTGAAGAGATTTCTTCCTTTTTTAAGCCGACATTATGTCTAGTGTCCACTGCTGAACTATAACCTCTGCAACATTTAAGAGCAGCAGTGGACGTCAGCTATAATTATTATTTCCATATTCGCTAGAATTTATCGTTAAATAATTTGTTTTCCATTCAACTCCCTGATGTAATTATGCTATAGTTTTATACATACATTTCCGATGATTACATATTTCTGTTTACGATTAAAAGAAGTGTGATAGATAATAATGTTCCGTAAGTTGTTTTACTTTTTTAAAGCACCAAATTACAATTATCTTAAACATTTGTTATTAGTGCAGGTTGTTTTAAGAAAAATAAATACAGCTTTTCAGATATTATTTCTGCCTTTACATCAAGCTCAAGTAAAACCAATAGAGACTGGTCGATCAGTTGTTTTGTTATTATGCCGTCGAAATGAAACAAACTTGTTCTACTTTTAAATAACATTAGCGAAGAGCCTTTCTCCATTTCGCAAGCAGTTATCGGGTAAGTCGTTTAACTGTGGTATCATTATTAAGAAAAACTTCTAGAAAACAATCGACGGCGGCAGGTCTAGCGATAACTGGGTCATTCCCACTTCGTCTACCAGTTCCTACAACTCTAATTTAACCTATGCCATATGCACTTCAAGAGTACGAGTATTTATTTCAGACATGCTCTCACGTGACATGTGTTATTATATTTAGCGTTGCAGGAAAAATTTTGAATGTCAATTTGACATCACTAACTGACAAAAATCTGTAGTTCAGTGAATACTCGCATCAAACAAATTATTTCTAGAAAATACAAGCAGCTGTTGTGAACCAACGAAAATTACTGCTATCATGCTGATTAATCGGAACGTCATTGATAGGTTACTCTCATAACATAAAATAAAAACTTTTTTTTACATCACGGGCTAATGCGGTATTTAGTGTAATACGCCTCTCCTCTACAATGTGAATCACGTAACATTAAACTAAAAGCATTTGAAAGAGCCAAAGCTAAAACCGGAATAACCCGATAAACGAAGCGAACTTCTGAAATACATTATCGTGAAATATCGCACAAAGTTGATCCGAGGCTGGCAAATATTTGCATGTTTATTCGTTTCGTATTCGTATCCAGCTCCTCGGCGAATAGTCAAAGCTGTAATTTATAAGATTTCGGGACGTTTTGTTTTGAAATACGGGGAACACACAATTTCACGAAAATTTGGTGTTTGACGATAAACACTAAATCGTCGATGTGCAGGAGTTATTGTTGTTGTTCCCTCAAATCGTTTTAAATATGCACGATTGAGTGTTGGAATGGAAAATTCCTTTACAGCTAAAACTTTTACCGTTGCCAGTTGAAATAAAGCCTGCCCACACTATGCCTTCTAGCGCGCGGTCACCATTCAAGAACCTTTCTGCCCCAACGGCCGTCGGTTCTACGCGCAATGTGTCTATGGCTATGTCAGTGGCTCTGGTTCACCTGCAGATCTCATCATTCCTGATTTGATCTCGCAATCTACTGATCATCAACTAATGGTATATTAGTCATCCTTCATTGCTTTAGTGAAGAGTAGCCAAAACCCAGCAAAGTCATTAATATTATTATGTAAATAAAATAATCGCGCATTTATAAGGGGTCTTTAACAGATAATATAATGTCAAGTTCAGTCGTGATGTCCACAGCGGGTGACGAGGGCGCCGGGTGCCCAGCTGTGGGACATCATATGATTACGGTCTGTAAGTATTCCTCGGGGAAGCCCACATTTTGCCCGCCCCCTATACGCCGCTCTACATAATGTCGAACGAATCTTTGGATAAAAATATATCCACATTTTTCAACAGACACAATGATATTTTTTTAGCAAATATGTCATTATGATGAATTCGTAACGTATTTAAAACAAGTTAATTGAAATTTAAACATACTCTATTCTATTATGTGCCTTAACGTCAGAAGCCTAAGGGGCAACGCAAACAGAAGACGGCGAGGCGAAGATACGGCACAGGCGCGGCGGTGTATCGACTGAAACTGGTTTGACATACGGTTGAAAACGGCATGCCAAAATCGAGTAGCGCGCGGCGAGGCGAGGATACGGCACAGGCGCGGCGCGAGACCGCCGCGCCGCCGTATGTCAATATATTTAAGGTTTGGTTTTGATTGATACATCGCCGCGCCTGCACCGTATCCTCGCCTCGCCGTCTTCTGTTTGCGTTGCCCCTAAGGCGGCTAAATAATACTGACAGCCAGGTAGATTAACCCCGAAACCTACACGATAGGTAAGCAAGCAACTTCCATCAGTATTACAACCGGTTTACTTTAAACAAAAATATGTTTCAGTGCTCTAATTTCCTGCTATTTGTTACTTACATAGATCTTGAGTAAAGCCAACGAGATAGCCGTAGACGTCGCTTACTGGGGTCATTTAGTTTGGGCATATAAAATACAAAGAAAATAAGCAGGATTTTTGTGTTCTTTAACCGATTTTTCTATAATTAATAAATAAAAAGTCACGTTAGGTTCGGGATTGGGGGAGCTTGGGGACTCCATCCAAGCAACGAACTTCAATAAAGCATAAAATTTTTAATTTTAATCGTGAAAATGAATAAAAATAAACGCAGCCCTGTATCTCAAGTTTCAATTTGGACCATTGTGTAGTCCATGGATTTATACACAGACCTTGACCAGACCCTTATCAACGGCGCGGTCGGCATAATACGGCACATGTATCCACTTTTTATAAGACACGCCTTATTATTTCCATGTCACACACGGTAATATGACATAATAAACCTTAGGGTTTCGTAAACATGGTTTGATATAGGTACTTATATTGAGTTTTACTTGTGGTTTTACTGAAAATAACGCGTTCTCTCAACAACTTTTGAGTTTAGAGGAACTTTATTAGGAAACCGATGCGACGTCAAAATTCCAAAATTTCAGGCAGGACTCATTGAGTGTTATCCTTCCTAGCAAAGTATAAGAACGTTTTCTTGAATTTTTATACGGTAAATATTTTGGTGAATGGGCCAGCGTGGTCGACTAAGGCCTTTTCACCTTAATTTTAGGTAGGCTCGAGCCTCGATCCCTCGATGGGGACATTAATGGTCTGTTAATGATGATGATGATTTTGTTCTCTAGAAGGTATCCGCAATTTCCTGTATTGGTCTTGGAGATACGAGTATCATAGGTCTGTAGGTACATTTTCTTGATGGATCATATTCACATATAATTTTAGTTTGATCTCGAAATTAACATAGTCATAGGTTCTTATTTTGATTTCACTATATTCTGCTTTTAAGCATAGCGGCCTAAGGCAATAGGAAATATCAGAGCAGGAATATTCAAAAGCTTGTCAGTTTAGTTAAACATCGTTAAAGTGTGAATTAAAATCATAAAATCACAATTTTCATTACTAATTCCCCCCCCCCCCCGAATGCGTGCTTGAATAATTAATTCTTGCTTTCATAATAATTACCTAAGGAAATACGTTAGGAAATTTTAAGAGATTTACGGTTGTTTTCATAACTATTAACTAAGATAACACAAAACAAATACCATGGAAAATATCCCGTTTTAAATCATAATAATTCTAAGAAAGTTTTTGTATTAATTTGGGCATTGGTACGCTAGTCACTTCAAACAGTTATTTACTAGTCGTCGTCACTAAAAATGGACGTGATAGAGTACCTACTACATGTTTAGCAAATATATTTTTGCCATGAACTTAGACAAACTTAAATAGTACCTGTATATTAGTAGGTAACTAGGTACTTACGTGAGTTTACGTTTGTAGAACTTACTGGATAACTGAGTTAGTAATGTTAGGATATTATTAATTTAGCAAATAGAAAGTAAACAGTTATGAATAATCATGGTTATGTTTTACCTAGGACTAATTCCTACGGATGAAATGTAGTATTATTATTAGGTATAATACATTTCACAATGTCGTGAATATTGTTTGAATCAAATTTACTTCAATAAGTTCCATACAAAACCCTGAAATTATTCTACGAGAGGTTTTTAGCTTAAATAGTACTTTCGTACTTTCATGTCATAGCCACTTTTAACCGATTACTTGGAAAATTGTCGTTTGATGAAATACGAAGCCCGATCTTTGTGTCGATGCAGACTAATAGAGAATGACAAAAGGAGCGTCAGTACATTATATATAACTGAAGCCAACCAGAAACCGAATAATTATAATTCATAGTTTAAAAAACTAAAAAACACGCTTCCTGTCCGCCATCTTGGACGTCCGCTATATTGAATTTAAGTCACGTGACTTTTTTTTTTCGTATTCCTGACAGCAAACCCTTTCATTTGATACCCATATCATGGGGGTGGATTTCAAACAGCCAGTTCGCCATCTTGGAGAGGCCGCCATATTGGATTTGTAATGACGTTTCTTAGCTAGTCATGTATTGTCATCAAAACTCAGAGCGTGTGCAAAATTTCATCCTAACCGAAGACCGGGAAGTGGGTTAAATTAAGGTTCCAGGATTTTTTTCATACATATAATGGGGAGGCCGCCATATTAGATTTGTAATGATGTTTCTTAGCTAGTCATGTATTGTCATCAAAACTCAGAGCGTGTGCTAAATTTCATCCTAATCGAAGACCGGGAAGTGGGTTAAATTAAGATTCCAAGATTTTTTTCATACATATAATGGGGAGGCCGCCATATTGGATTCGTAATGACGTTTCTTAGCTAGTCATGTATTGTCATCAGAACTCAGAGCGTGTGCAAATTTCATCCTAATCGAAGACCGGGAAGTGGGTCAAATTAAGATTCCAAGATTTTCTTACATACATAGTTACTTACAAGTGAAGCTAATATAAAGCGTGTAATAATAATAAAAATACAAAGATATAATGTCTATTGATGATGATAAACATTCTCGCATTATGGTAAAATAAAAATAGATTGCGGAAATAAAAAAGTCAATGGAGATTTAAGAATATATTTTTAAATTCTTACAATTAAAATAGTATGTTGAATAATTTTATAGTAAGGTACGGGCGCCAAAGATGGCCCACTTAAATTTTTAGATATTTTTTTTCCCAAATAAATATATTATTATTTCCATTATGTTTTTTCTTTACTTTACTTAACTGCAAGATTTTACAAGGATTTGTCCTTGTATATTTATTTGGGAAACAAAATATCTTAAAATTTAAGTGGGCCATCTTTGGCGCCCGTACCTTAGTAGTAATTTTACTCTCCATTGTAATTTTTAAACTTACAGGGTAAAGGTTAATTTCTCTAAATTAGCGGTTCATGTGAAACTAAAATTTTCTACTAAATTACCATGTAATGGGTCATGTATGTAGTCATGCAAATAGATGTATATGTCTACGTCTATGTTTAAAAATATAACGTTCCTTACAACAACCGTAAAATTTTTTTTGGACTAATTCTAAAAAATTGCATATACCGTCTGTATTTTCTTTATATCTGTTAAAAGATAAGTAAAGTGAAGAACGGGCAGATTACGATCTCTCTTGTTCATTCGCCTTTTGCCGGGAATTCTTAATTAGGCCGTAACAGAGCCGCTCGGCCGAACAAAAAGACACTTTTATCGTCCGATAGTATAAAATTATAGCCGGTAATACGATGCCCTTTACCGTACATTTATCTATCTATAGCACTATGAAAGTTAATCATTTTAAATCATGAGAACAAAGGACATAAAACAGAGAAAGGAACGTCGAATATACATATTTTAAAAAACTATGGGGTGAAGAACTGAATATGATAAAAACTTTCTAAACAATTTCAACATAAAACTGGATCAATGCAAAATAGATGTGCAATCTAAGGACAATGAGAGAGGATGAGAAAATTTCGTACCATCTCTCCATAATATGAATTCAGCTTGACCGCTTCAGGGAAAACAAGGCCTGATAAAGCTTCATGAAGCAATAGCGAGCTCACTGAAATTTTGAGGCGTATCTCAAAACATGCCACGCTGTTCTGTGCAGATCACTTGCACATTATGCTTCTCTGAATCAAAAACATTGAAACATATGTCATGGTATGAAGTAATTTAAGTGAACGTAATAACAAGCACAGACCTGCGGCTCCGCTCGTGTTAAAAGTTTTTCTCGTGGGAATGAGGTATTTTCCCGCAGTAAAAGGTAGCCTATGTGTTATTCGGATGAATAATATATATTATTGTAAAGTTTCATTAAATATATTATAATAATTCACTTAGTAGTTTTTGTGCTAAAGAGTAACAAACTTTTCCATATAGTTATCCATACATCCATCCTCACAAACTTTCGCAAATAATATTATTATTATATAATAAAATAATATTAGTAGAATAAACTTTTTAGAATAGGCGGATTATATTATGTTTGCCTCCAACAGTTTTTTTTTATTTCTTTACCTTGTGATTGGACGGTACAGAATGTCATGTGGATGTGAGAGTGACATAAGGGCCTTTTATAAAGTGCTATAGATTTTCAATAAATTAAAACAACTGTATTTTACATTGTTTATTTAATAACGTATTAGTAACGTATACTTGGTACTCACTTTCAAATTATAGAGACAACAATATCAAATACTATACGCATAATTATATTTACCATCATTAAACGAATGCAAATGTATTCGAGTCAATTTAGCACACCACCGATTGTTACAAATTTCGAATTATCCATTTCGCACTAGGTAATTTGGTAAATCTATCCATTATGAAGCTATAATGGAGGTATCACATTGTAATCCAGCTTAAAACGCTACATGGCACCGATAAATGTTGCCAGTAAAAAATATTTATTGCCTATAAAGGGCCTTATCGTTACGATCTAGCTGCGGCTGTAAATTTAATCTGCGGGCAATGATGGAAGACTCTCACCCGATATCTTAGTATCGACAGTTTTTTATAGAAACTGACTGCGGTTTCTTTTGTAAATGACTACAACATTATACGAGTATTTTATTTAAGGTAAAGAAATTGCAAAGGAGTCCTTTTACAATATTAAAAAACTTGAATAAAATTCAAGAACAAGTCAAGTACCTCTAACCATTTGTTTTTGGGGGTAAGTATATTTATTATAAGAGGTGATAGATTATTAGCCTTGTTTACGGTAGAAACAAGGTAATTTCAGAAGTGTATTCAAATTTCTGTACTCTAAACTGTAAACACCCACTCAAATTAAGTATTATTAAAGTGATGGTGCCACTATCTATCTAACTTATTTATGTATTTTTATATAACTTATTTATTGAATAGGCAGGCTACTATATCACGTCAATTCAGAAGTAAAGACAGATACTTTATATTTACCTGCGCCCTAGATAATATTCTTTCTTTTTTAGCTTTAAATGTCAGAATTTGACTGCGACACAGCAAGCTCTTGGGCTATGTGCAGCGTTTGGAAGTCGAAACACAAATTAGGAGAGTTTGACAGGCGCGGGCGCCGGCCGGCAGCGGCTCTCAAAGTCTCCGAATGCTGTTGAGGTGAAATTACAAGGCAAGTTGGCCTTTGTGGTGGTCACCCAAAACTAGGGCTGGCAGGAATACCAAAATGATGTTTTAGCCATTTTAAATAGCTAAGATTATACGCCCATAGTCAAAGGCGTACACATTTTTCGATTGCAAATAAATATTTCGTTTTGGAATATTTCTTTTCACAAAAAATTTTGTTATATTTTATATTTACGACACGACATAGAGATACAAACACAAATAATGCTCTTACTCGTACACTTATTTAAATCTTACTTCTATTATCTGCAAAAACAACTATTTGCACTAACCTTGTCTTAGGGTTTTCGTAGTTAAGAAAGACCTAAGCTAACAAAAGCTTAAAAAAAGAATTGGTTTTCACTAACAGTCTAATTGGTTAGGCATCAAATTAAGCGTTTCTTAAGTTTAGTGCAAACGAGTGTTAGTATTATGTAAGGGTTTGTATTCTTTCACTTTTGCATATTCCAGTTTAACACTAATAAAAGAGGAAAGTTTGTGAGTGTGTATGTTTGTTACTTCTTCACGTCTAAACGGCTGGAGCGATTTTTATAAAATTTGCTATGGAGTTAGTTGACACCCTGGATTAATACGAAGGATACTTTTTACCGCGGGAAAATACCACATTTCCACGGGAAATCCTGTTAACGCGGTTGGAGCCGCGGGGCGGAAACCTAGTATAAAACTAGAGTCAATATTGAGTGTTGTATTTGGTTTGCCAGCCCTATCGCCCGCTAGCCGTTATTATCGCCATACTGCCGACAACCTGCCTTTGTCTTAATTAAATTCCGACATGCCCCTGATTTTGGATATTACAACTGGTACTATATACAAGGAACACGGAACTTACAGCTACAACATACTCTTGTGTTAACCCTACATGAGCGTACTTGCTAGTTGCTACAGGTGGGTATATAGGTTGTTTGGTTGTGTGTTGGCTGTCTGTTCTTTGTGGATATCGTGATGTGTTTTACAAACTGGAATGTAAAAGATTTTTTTGTAATAATGTTTTTTTTTTTGGTAAGTACCTATTTATATATCCGGAAAATCTCATAAATTTTCAAATGCCATCTTTCTTTAATATCATTTCCGCTTTTTTAAAAAAAGAAGATAATGGCCGTATTTATTTTTAGATCTATCGAACATCGGTCATCATATAAATGTCGTAGCCAACTGGTTAAAATAGCCATTCAATCAAACAGCTAGCCCTTTGACTGAACATCGCCATTCAATCACACGGCTGTACGTCGCTTAGCCGACTTGTTGACTGCAACGTTCAACACTACAGCTTGACGACGCTTAGCCAAATGGTTAAATGGCAAATTAACTAGGGTGACCATTAGTTTAGCATGTGATTTGAAAAAATAGGAAAACTTTTTGTAATTTCTTGGGAGATTTTTCTTGGATTAAGTTTAAGGACGGTTTAAGAGGTGACCAAAAGTTTGAACAAATTAGTAAACATGAAAAACAAATTAATAATCGTAATATTCTTTATTGTTACATGTTGGGCAGAGCGATACAAAAATTTTAACAGCTCTTTTTGCTATATAAAACTGACTCTTAATATTATACACCATCTTGCCTCTACCTCCATGTCCATAATCTTTATGAATAGTATTTAGCATGGTGAAATACTCTTTTCGGGGCACAATGCGTATCACAGGATCATCAGTACCTACTCTTTCTTTTTAAAATAAGATATTCTTTACTGCCAGTTGTCATTAAATCGTATTTTGATATCCAATAATAAGACATACAAGTCCTGCATTCCGTGTTAGTCATGGACACCCTAGCGTTCTTTAATAACTTCAAATACCTTGGTGATGCATTTCATAATCCTGTGATTTCTCTTCGTATAACTTTTAAAATTTTAATTCACTCTTATCACTCGTATGTGCCTCCATAATTTCTGGCTCTTCAACACTAGTAACGTACCTACATATATTTACTACTTTCTTTCCGAAAAACATCTTGAAACAATCAAAAACACAGGTAAGTTGACGCCATATTGAAAACAAAACACACCTAGCGCCGTCGCGGTGGTAAGCTGAACTAATTCAATTAAAAGGCGGCTTTTGAGTCAGCTGTAATGTTGAACGTTTTGAGCGCCTCAAATATTCAATTAAGAAGCTAGACGTGTGATTGAATGGCGATGTTCAGTCAAAGGGCTAGCTGTTTGATTGAACGGCTATTTTAACCAGTTGGCTACGACATCAACATTACATTAGTTTCTTTTTTATTTGGTTGGTATATTGTATTGTAAAGTCATCGACTGACGGTTATCATAGTTTCATTTATTGCAAGTAAAAAAAAATATATATGTATTGCATCTTATCTACCTTACCTGTAACTATGTGCATAATATTCTAGTCTCTGATGCAATTATGTAATTGAAACCTAAGGAGCTTGTATAATGGTGAAAAACGCTTAGTGTGTCCTTGTGGCTTGCGTTCCCTCAGGAGCCACCCGGATGGTATCCTGATCAAATTACATATTTTATGAGTCTCGGAGGCTTCTCAGCGCCTAACAAGCCACCGTATTGACGATGGCCTACTAGATAACTCGAAGAAGAAAACCTACAATTATCCTTCTTTGTTATTTATTATCTGTGGTTGAATTTGTTCCGTATTTATATTCGTGAATCAAATAAAATTCCATTCTACCCTTTTTAAGTAATTTGTACAAATAAATCAATTTTTTCTCATAAAAATTTAAAAATCTGGCATTAATTATTGAGAGGTTCAATTCATGTCTGTCTCATTAAGATAACAATGTTAGACTCTTTTTCTTTTTGACAAACAACAGGTTCTTACTCAAAATAAATAAAGAAATATTAATTGGTAGGTACTTTCAATAATTATAAATTTATTCACAGAGATTTTGATAAGTAAGTAAGTAGTAATTAAATAATATTGTAAAGAAATATATTATTAAACTGAATTAAATAACACAATAAATTAAAAAAATGAAACGAAGATATTCTTTTTTGCACAGAAACAGAAACACAAATACAGATACAAATGAAATACAGAACAAATTATAAATTTACTAGCGATCCGCCCCGGCTGCGCACGGGAAAATGGTTATTGTGGGTTATCCTTAAGTATATTATGCATGTATTAAACATATAAACCTTCCTCTTGAATCACTCTATCCGTTCGTAGTTTTAAAGATTTAAGCATACATAGGGACATAGGGACAGAGAAAGCGACTTTGTTTTATACTATGTAGTGAATAGCGAACAAATATCTCAAGGTTATACAATATTATCTAATCTAACCCTTCTAAGAATGTCTTACAGAATCCATTTAAATCGCAAATTTGAGAAGGCCACCGTCTTGTTATAATTCTGTAATAAAGTTAAAGTTCAAAGGAAGGCATTTCTTCACAAATTCCGGCTACAATCCGCCATTGGAATGAGACCCTGCTATGAGAACTGCCAACTCATTACAACATGCGTATATTATGTTTTACTTATCATAAGGGATGATATCCAGGTGTATTCAATTAGTTTAGTATAGTTTTTTTTATCACATTCTACAAGATTGCGCACGTTATTACAAATACTTAAAAAAAGACATCCGTAGTATAATCAATATGTATGAAAATAAAAATTGTATAGATTATGTTAATGTCGGAATAATACAAACCAGCCACTTTTAACGTGTTTTTAAGCACGAATTTGTCAAGAGGCTGGCGTCCATTAAAGTATTTATCAATATAATAATCGTCTGCTGCTCCTATTACAAACTTTTCTAACTTAATTTAAAGTATCAAATTAAGTTAAAACTTTGTTTTATTTGTCGGCAATAATGGGAAAATTGCAATAAGAGCCACGAGGAAAACCGCCTTAAACTCCAGGGTTAAGGAATTTATAGGTTTAGAAATAATGGACTATAGGATCTCTATTAACAATTTTTCACATAAATCACTATCATCACTACATAGTATAAAATAAAGTCGCTTTCTCCGTCCCTATGTCCCTATGTCCCTATGTCCCTTTGTACGCTTAAATCTTTAAAACTACGCAACGGATTTTGATGCGGTTTTTTTTAATAGATAGAGTGATTCAAGAGGAAGGTTTATATGTATAATACATGCATAATATACTGAAGGATAACCCACAATAACCATTTTCCCGTGCGGAGCCGGGGCGGGTCGCTAGTTTAGTATATTTTCCAATGTGAATGGTGGCAATATTTTATGCTGTTCATTAGAAATGTCAATAACAACTATCTCAAATTACTTCTATTTGTAACAAATAAAAACGACATAGTTCCATAATAATATTAATAATAGAGTGTTTGTATGGAAAAGTTACATTATTTTTTCGTTTAAGGGAAAAAATATTTGCAAAAGTTATCCAAATCCTTTTATTTGACTGAGCACGTCCTTTCAGGTTTCGCTACGCCGCGCGCCGCGCTGTCACCTAACATTCAATACACCACAGATGCACAAAATGTGTAGTTACGCTTTACCCCTTTACGCAAGAAACGAAATAGTCTGAAATTACCCAATTTCACCCGCTGTAACGCGGCTGTCGTTTACTAACATCCAAAAGTACGTACGGCACGGGCTATTACGCGGCGCGGTAGTGCGGAAAACCGAAATCATGCGCACGGTACATTGCGTCTCCCATAATCGACGGAATCGACCCCGGCAGGCTTGCTTCAATCTACCCTTTAGGTGTAGTTTTATGCCGGCTGTAAAACAAAACCATGACGGTGGTAATATTTCTTCCAGAGCTTGTTTACCTGGTTAAAATTACATATATGGCGATACCTGTTAAAAACGACATTTCGCTCTGAGCAGATTACAAAGTGCGTAATTCATTTTACTTGGTTTAAATCATATATTTAGGGGTTTTCATAATACAGGTTTCAAGCCCTGATTTCACCTAAACTTAAAAGCTTGTTTTTGTTGGTAGAATCCTTTCAATTCACTTCCGTACTTCGCTTTACAATGTTTTTTGCTATAATGTAGTATATTATTTTTATCGTTTTTCAATATTAAAGGTCTCTATGTATTTGTAATCACTACATAGTATAAAACAAAGTCGCTTTCTCTGTCCCTATGTCCCTCCCTATGTCCCTTTGTACGCTTAAATCTTTAAAACTACGCAACGGATTTTGATGCGGTTTTTTTAATAGATAGAAGGATTCAAGAGGAAGGTTTATATCTATAATACATGCATAATATACTCAAGAATAACCCACAATAACCATTTTCCCGTGCGGAGCCGGGGCGGGTCGCTAGTTCTATATGAATTAAACATTTAATTTCATACAAATTAGTTACACTGTAAACTTAAAATGTGACAAAGGGCAATTCAAATTATTTTCCTTAGTTTTTAACAAATAAACGTTCATTTTATGAGCTTTCTGTACCTCTTCTGTTATTTAATCTATGTGTGCCTTTGGGAGCGGACCCCATAACATGACAGTAGTTGGCGCGTAGAGAATCGCATCTTCCAGAAATTGATCCGCATCGCATCATATAGCCAGATAGAGGATCACTGGTGCCAAATGACGAGAAAATTCTACGTCTAGACGATTCAAAATCGATAAACTACAACTACACTACAGCATAAAGATGAAGTTTAAAATATACATATTATACAAGCATAGATAGATAGACCGTGCGTTCTACCGTCGAGTGGTTTCAATACTTGGTTGAGTTGAGATGTTATCAAAACTAACTGATTTTATGAGTCTACCTAGATTTCCAGTAGGTTAGTTAGGTCATTGCAGGTTTTTAATATTTAAATATAAATCTACACATATATACATACAATCACGCCTCTTTCCCAGAGGAAAGAAAAAAAAATCCGTAAATCTATGATTAAGTGTAATCTATATTCTATGATAAAATCCAAACAGAAACGAACCCTTATCGCCCGACGACGCCATCACAATATGACCGCTCAGCCATGCATCAAAAATTTTCTTGTGACTTACAAGTCTGACGCCATGGTTTATAAGACGTCGATCGGTAACTTTTAAAACATAATACGAAAAATGTATGATTATAACCACAAACGAACGCCACTTATGAACGGCTAACCTTAAGCATAGCTCTTATTTTATCATGTTTAACTTCGAAAAATGCTTTTGTAAAAAAACTTACTTAAAAATTCTTTTGAAGTTGAGTTACTGGGCGCTTTTAACTATTCTTAAAATTGAAACTCATTGGTACATAATTTGCAATAAGTACAGGTTTCATTTATTTTTATAATTTAATGACGTTAAAAGTTAAATAGCTTTGCTCAGACCAAGGCTCTTGACTTACATAACGAACAAATTAGATACAAGGTTTGTATTTGAATAATGTAAGGGAATAGTCAGTTGAAACAATGAGCCAGTAGCATGCCCGATGTGGCGGTCACAGCAAGTAACAGATGGTGCACTCTGTCTTCGCGACTGTCGCTACGGACTGCTACGACATCGTATTTCAGCCATCAACGTGAACTATGCAATGCACATTGCATGTCAACCAACTATGACGTTGTACGTACACAGAATCGTGTAACTAATCGTTTGTAAAATATTAAAGGGTGAAACTTAGAGAATAAATAAACATAGAGCACGCGCATCGCTCCGCTGCCTTTATGTCAAGCGTAAGCAAATTTTGGCAGATTTTGTATGGGCGGTGAAATCAATAACATTTTTCTTTTTTGATTTGTTCCTCAAGTCATGTTTGCAACTTATCACTGCACATTTCAAAATGTTCTCCTATTAAATTTCTTATTATCACCGGGAAAAATAATCAGCTCCGATAATCATTTGATACTAAACGAACGCGCTGAAGATATTCGGACTGTTCATATCCGTGCTTACAGTTCATACTCGATAGGCGTACCTACTCTATCCCTCCCAGAAAATTTTCTATTTATACTCCACTCAGTTGCAGAAAGGCTCATTAAATATTTAAAGTGGCATTAAATACTAATCTTCCATTAAAGTGTTGCACAAAAGCAAATCATGTCATAATAAATTTTAAATTTAATGCTTCATTAAGTTTAATGGAAGAACTGTCAAACCCTCTGTCAAACCTATCTTTATCTCATTTTTGGTTGCACAACGCGTCTTTATCGTCTAATGGGCATTATTTTGACGTTTCTTTCATTAAAAATATAATTGGCCGTGAAAGCTCCATTAAAGCTAAAAATTGTCAGGATATTTAACGAAATATGTCTTTATCTAGTTGCAAAAGCTTGAAATATTTAATTTACCTTACTTCTTTAGTACTTTATTAACCAATAGGTTATTTTATTATGGTTGCTTTCTAATATCAATTACTTAAATAACATTTCAAATGCTAAATAAAACACAGAAAATGTTTCTCAGTATAATATATTTAAGATAATAATCGTGTAAATCATGTAATATTATGTAAAGAAAAGAAAAAGTAAAAGTAGGTATTAAACTGATATTTAATTGATATACCTACTTACTTTTAATTCCTACATTTTTACACTGAGCTAAAACAGTACATACATTGCATTCCCCTACTTTCTTCCGAGCTTTTTGTTTCATATTATCATACAATGTTTTGAGCTGCTCTGTCCCTCTGTAGCCTGTAGTAGTATTACTGTTGTACTTTCTAGAAATTGCCTTCCAGGCTTCGGTTTTTTTGCGTACATACGTTCCTCCCATCCTTTTATCTTCAATAATACGCTTATAACTGGAACAAAAGTAATTTATTTGTTTACCACTTTTCCGGCGACAATCGAGGTTTAGATTTTTGTGTGAGAAGTATACTCCGTAATTTCAGTTAGGTATTACTTACATAGCTAGTCTGTGTAGTCCTGTTTTGCATAATTTGCCTTACGGTAGCATTGTTTAACATATTAGTAAAATTATTTAATAAACGAAAATGTTGTAAATAACACACTCACCAGTTCACTACTGCTAACATGATTTTCTACTGCCCTGTGTAGTTGGCACTCCGCTCCCGTTTTTTCTGCACTTCAGCCATCACAAAATAGCAAAAAATACAAAAAAATCGACAATAACAGTTTTTTTAAAGCCACGAATTGTAAATATGAATTGCTCGTGAACTGTCTATGTCAAACAATATTTGCTTTTTTTTTGAAGTTTTATGGCTCGGCTACCATCAAATACGACAGATCTGCGTCATTACATTCACTCTTTTTTAATTTCCATACTGTTTCTGAGGGCAACATTTTTTAATGAGAGCATTAACTAATGAAGGATTATCCTGGCATAATTTATTTTTATGCAACGTCTTTAAACTAATGAAATCATTAGAGTTAATCTTCCATTACCTAAGGTAGGATTTAATGCCAGCTTTCTGCAACTGAGTGTAAGGGGTGAAATTTTACTGGTTGTTTATCCGCAACATAGTGGTAGTATTCATGAAACTGAACAATTTTCCCTAAGGAATGTTCCTAAGGGAAAATTGTAAGGAATGTTCATGTGAAAAATTTATTCAGTTTCATTGAGTACTATCACTATATTGCGGATAAAAATTATGGAAAAAAAAAAAAACAGGAAAATTTCAAGGTTATTTGTTGATGGCAGACGAGGAACACAACGGAACAAAACACGATCGACTATTATTTTTATATAAATAAAAAACTTTACGGCGGCTGCTACTCAGACCCAGAGTAGGCAGATGACGTCGCAAAATAGAGTAAATATCTGGCGAGGGTCTGAGAAGATGCTGAATACTGGTCATGGAGAAAGTTCTCGGTACAGGCATTTTCCAGCAATGGATCACTTTCAGAGAATTTCCTTCATAAAGAACAAGAAAGTATAAAAAACACTGCAATCTTCTATATAATAAAACTGTAGGGGTCGAAAATCTGTACATAGAAAAAAAGTTTAAAACCTATTCAGGGGGATGTAAGAAGCGTTATAGAACATATCCAGATTTTTTGTTTCTCTGTTTGTCTGTTTCTACGGGCTAATCTCCAAAACTGTTGGTCCAATTTGAATGAAATTTTGCATGGTACTATCAACATCTTAGATAGTTTTGACCGCGGGGCAATATATCATTCCTACAGGAAACAGCACGGAAAAGTAAAAAAAAAAACATCTCGGGCGTAGCCATGGGTGGACAGCTAGTTACCTATATTTTATTATTTGTTTGTTTGTTTGTTTGCATTGAATAGGCTCCGAAACTACTGCACTGATTTTAGTAAAACTTGGTACAAAAATAGAATAGACCTTATGAAAGGACATAGATTACCTTTTACCGCGGGAAAATCTGTTAAAGTGGACTGAGCCGCGGGGTGGAAAGCTAGTCTTCATATAAAATTGGTTGAAAAAACAATTTCAAAATCTAAAAAGCAATTTCAACTAGATTAATAGTAGATCCTAACATGAAAATTTTGTATTCAAAGCAGCCGATGTGAAACGAATACAGACGAAGATAAATGAATTAAAATAGACATGGCAAATAAAACAGGGAGCCCATCCAACCCTTCCGCGCGGCGGGCCGTGTCTAACGGCGGAATTGAATCACTCCCGCGCCGCAGCTGTCGAAGGCATAAACCATCAACTGAACTACCCGTGAATTGCCGCCTCCATCTCCGTCACTTAAATGCGGATGCAGGTGGAATTATAGTGAGCTTACAGACCTGAAAATAGATGTTTGCCTTGTATATAACCGTTCCGTTGGTTTTTTGGAATTAAGAGGGTACATCTAAAATAAATAAATAACACACTAATTATAAAAAGAAAACGTTTTCTTAATTTTTTTCATATATAGTAAAGCATTTTCTGTTCTGATGTAAAGTTTTTTTATAAACTATTTTATTAAAACATTTGGAGGCTATATTATAATACTTCTGTGGCTTAATGTAAATTCTTCATGCGGAATAAGTGTTGTAAATAAATTAAAATTAGTAATATTGCATTGTGACAAAATCATTTTTAATTTCATACTGTTCGTTCAAAGCAAAATTTAATAAGGATTATGCGATTTGAGAAAACATCTAGTTTCTTAATCAATCATTATACTATTCTCATTGACTTTAGGGCAGATGCGCAAAAAAGTCTCTATTTCACTTCTACCGTACACGAGGTCGTTATTTATCTCGCGGATAGTGCTATAAATTCGCAAATGACAGTTTCCGAGGGCCGATATCAAAGTTCGGGGAACTTATGAGATCGACAATAAAGGTGTCACATGGAGACCGAATGTAGCAATATCGTTCAATAAAACTCCGAGAGAAATAATGCGTTCAAGCTTTTCCTTCGACTGTCTTGATAAAGTTTTCGATGGGAAGTCGCGATTTAAGTGTACTGTAGTAGGACATATAATAGCCTTTAGAAAAATATCATATGTTTTGTAATTTTGTTTCATCATCATCATTCATTATCACCATAATTTAAGCCGAAAGTCGCAACAAACAACTGGACAAAGGCCTGCCCCATTAATCGCTATTGTTGCCATCACATTGCTGCGAAATACTGAACATAAATGACACTTTATTAGTACGTACTGCATTATATCATGGCAAAATCAGTTTATATCTCGGCCTAAGTCTTTGGGTCAAAAACAACCTTAATTGCAATATATGTCAACATTGTGACTCATTAACCTGTAATTGAAATGGATTGTCGTTTTGCGGATATTCTTCGTGAAGCCGGCCGCGCCGCAACATTGCTTGTTTACTGATGCTTTTAAGCTTGTTTTTCTAATTGATGGTTGGATGGCAAACCACATTCAGCCGCTTTTTGTATCTCTCGGTAAACATAAATGTAGTAAGGATTGTCAAACGAATGTTATACATTTGAAAATAGCGACTACGCCTGCGTTGTTTTTTTTACTTTTCCTGTAGAAATTATATATTTTCCCGTGGTTAAAAGTAACTTACTCGTTACTTTCTCTGCTCTGAATCTATCTGTGATCTGTCTATGTGCAAAAAATCTGTGACAAATAAAAACAAACACATTTCGTATTTTGTTACAAATATTTCCTTGAATACAAGCTTATGAATACACTTACTAAGTTGCTCAATGCAGGAAAAAACAAGATTGAAATGATGATGAAGATTGAAATTACTTATATATACTCGTACTTGAGCGACTATTTTTTTACATTTTCCGAGATAACAAAATTTTTCTCAACGTATAAAATCTAAGTACTTATTTATTATGCTTTCCCTAATTTCTCTATCTAAAAAAAATCTAAAATTCTGTTTTAAGCAGTGTTAGATACAAAAATCTGTACAAACATACAAACTTGCTTATTACAAATATAATTGTTTAAGTCTTTTGAGAAAGAAAAATACAACCGCTCCCGTTGTTTAACCAGGTGTAATAAATTCATTCCCACTATTGAGCAGGATAAACTGCTTATTGTTGTACATTTTTCGTGTCTCGTTTTCGCCGCAGCCTCCGAGGCAATATCATAAATTTTCTTAGATCAGAAATAAGTATGCCTCAAATTGGAGACTTGGTGGAGGCCACTTTTGGTTACAAACGACGTGTAATAAATTATTTGGGAAAATATGTAAAGAAAATCGTAACTTATTTCAAGAGTCACAGCATTTAATTCAAATAATCTAGCTCTTTGACCTTTTTCGTTATAAGATTGAAGTCGCTTTTACTTCAAGTCTTAAACATGCCCATTGAAGTGAAGTCTATCTGAATGAGGGTTGTTGGTTTTAACAAAACATGTAACTTCATTATAATTTAACGTCGAAAAGTTATTATTGAAATCTTGTTTCGAATAAAAACATTTAGATTTTTTTATTTTTACAAGCCTTCATTGACCAAGCAACCAAGATTGCCTCTTAATACAAAGCTAAGTAATAGCCTTTCATTTATGCGGCAAGCGCAGCATTAGCGGGCTTTTCATAATCACCTTTCATTATATTCCGTAAGAAAACACTATCGTGTACTGTACTGCAGCACAAACAAGATTAAAATTAAGTAAAAGTAACTTTTTGAGTCGTGTAACGGGGAAGAAAAGCAAAGGGCTCAAAAATAGAATTTAAATGCTACAAAATTAACGTCCTGGCAAGTTCCGCGTCATATAGCGCGCCGTTGCTGTCGTCGTGTCGTCGGCGTCGTGGCAGAGGGTAAGTTCTCTACATTAATAATACTGAACCCAAAGTCCTATTCAGTTGGAGCGTTATCGTAGTTAAAATTAATATAGATTTGACGTAATTAAATAACCCCTTATCAAAGACAAGCGACCAAGGATGTTATGTTGTACGGTAGTACTTAGAACATGCTTGCAAGCGACAAACGCTCGTAAATGTCACGTCATCAGAGCTATTTCGCGATCGGACTGCTGACAGATCTACTTTTGAGGTTTTTCAGATGAATGTAGACTGGGTTTACTTCATAAATTGATTCATTTATTTTTGTTTTAATTCAATAAAATAAAATATTTGCAAAAGAGTTAATAAGGAACGCATTTATTTAAATTATACACAAAACTGTCGTACGTAATATGATCTAGAATCAGATATGACATAGCCAGAATAGAATCACCTTAATCTCTCCTCAAAAAGAAAAAATAAAAGTGTCTAAAGCAGCTGATATTAAACTCACAAACGAGTCCTAAAATTAAATTATTTTTTTAGACCGCCGATAAATATTTGAAGAAGGAACGTTGAGGCGTGCACGACCCGCGCTAATCTCTAGATGGATCTCAAACAAATTTTCAATCAAACCGCAGCGCTGACATTACAGGCGCCGGTGGTGGGAGGAACATTGGTGCGCTTATCGGAGGTTCGGGGCTATAAAAATTGATGAGGCCTCTTCGACAAATCCCCCGCGCCCCTCTGGTACGATCGGCAGAAAAGACGCGTGATTACAACAAGATGAGTAGTATTGCTGCGAGAGATTTTGGTCAAACGTTACACTACTGCTACAACTGCCTTGTAACAGTTTATTGCTAGACAGGGGCGTAGCTACCGCCGTATCAGCCGTATCAATTATACGGGGCCCCCGGGCCACGGGGGCCCCCAATGTGGTAAGCAAAAATTTATAAAAACTTTCCAATTTTTATTCTATTTCACAAATGACAAAATAAAAATACAGCAATTTCTTTAAATAGATAGATGATTATGATGAATAAATATATTTTTTAATTTTATGCATTTTTTGTGCTTGTTTCCCTGGCCACCACATAAGAGATACATGCATGTTTGATATACCAGATTTTCGAGCATAATTTCAGCTATCATAGTACTAAATTCCAGAATTAGAGACAAGACTCGAACGACGCTACGGTCTAAAAACAGTGTTTTAGCTGGAGCACATCTCGCCAGTCGACACAAGCGACACCTTCGAAACAACTTAGAATATTCACAAGTATTAAAGCTGTAGATTTAGAGACAAATTGCAGCCATCCATCAAATACAAATACAAATACAAAATCATTTATTTGCTAGAATACACAATTACAAAATCTACTTCTGAAATTAATTGTGGAAAGAGATATACGAAAAAAATGACTGTGCGGCTGGGGTCCTGACCCTCCAGCTGCACAATTTGGATCTACTAAACTATAATGATTTAGACCACGGTTGTTGTCTCTGCTGACCTATTTGCAGACTCTAAAAAAAATTCTTCTTCTTCTTCAGTATTTATTGAATAAAAGATCATGTAGTAGATGTAGTAAATGTCTCAAATTACAGATTTTATGATAAAAACTAGTCTCCAAATATTTCAGCAGTCTAGGTCTTACCGTTGTCTAGCAATTAACGATAGTAATTTTTCGCGCCAAATTATTCAAATATTGTGAGAGTGTCGTAAAAGCGCAACATTTTCAGATCGCGCAAACACCGAACGGACGGCTCATTTTGATGTTGTTACACACAATAATCAACCTTACTCACTAGATTTAAGAGTCTCACTATTTGCAAACTTACGGTAGCGTGGTATAGACATGTAGCTTGTGTTGGAGAATGTTGTAACATTTTGATAGTTTCGCATTTTGCGAGGTAGGTACTATGCCACAGACAATGCCTATATTAATCAATAGTGTTGATTTTAACCAAATATTTCGTGTTTTATTACTTCAACATCATTCAGTCATTTTTTTCGTATATTTTTACAATGCATTTCAGGGGTAGATTTTTTGGAGATGGATGGCTGCAATTTGTCTG
This sequence comes from Teleiodes luculella, assembly GCA_948473455.1. NCBI lineage: Eukaryota > Metazoa > Arthropoda > Insecta > Lepidoptera > Gelechiidae > Teleiodes > Teleiodes luculella. The sequence goes on from OX419589.1 coordinate 15,691,992, forward strand.
TAAATCTAGAGCTTTAATACTTGTGAATATTCGAAGTAGTTTCGAAGATCTCGCTTGTGTCGACGGGATATGCTCCAGCTAACACACTATTTTTAGACCATGCGTTGTTCAAGTTTTGTCTCTAATTTTGGAATTTGGCACTATGATAGCTGAAATTATGCTCCAAAATCTGGTATATCAAACATGTAAACGTGCACCATTTTTTTTTTACTTTTGTGTGAAATCTTTACCCTTTCTAAGGGCCCCCAAACAAATTTTTATACGGGGCCCCGCGAAGGCACGCTACGCTTCTGTTGCTAGATAAAAGCCACTTAGTTGTTCGGGTCGTGTTATATTCATAACCCTTGGCAGACGATCGGGGCTCACATATTGTTGGTTATTATAAGTGAACGCGACTGCCCATTCCTTATTATTATGAACCAGGCGTGTCTTTGGTATATGCTTCAGCGCTGGTGCCATGCGTCTTACGCCGGCGTCGTCGTTGCCGTGTATCTTTTTTCAATATACAGTCAAGAGCACGCTAAACTAAACACTTGACTTTGCACCGTACTTTATATCCGTTAAATAAGGGAGAGAAACGCGATGCGCGTGTTGCACTTGACCGTGCACATGTAAAGTTTATGTTATAAGCAATGCTTCGGTCATAGTACGACTACTGCACTTGTCAAAATCTCTGATGACATTCGTTGGGGTATGGATAATCAGCAGCTCACAGTGCTAGCGCTGCTAGATTTTAGTAACGCTTTTAATACTGTAGATTTTGACATCTTACTGGGGCTGCTGCGCTCTCTTAACATATCTCCAACGGCTATTGATTGGTTTCACAGTTACCTGCATGGGATGGGCGCAAGCAACGCATCAAGGTGGAGGATTGCTTCTCTTCCTGGTGCAATACCTCTGCAGGCGTACCGCAGGGAGGCGTTTTGTCCCCTCTTCTCTTTACAATATTTATCAACCGTATCACACATTCCCTTACATCTTCTTACCATCTGTATGCAGACGACCTTCAAATTTACTCACAAGCAACTGTGCGCGAGCTACCCGTAGCGGTGCGTACAATAAACGCAGATCTTATCAGAATATCTGAATGGAGTCGCTCAAATGGCCTCATGGTTAATGCAAAAAAGACGCAGATTATAGTAATGGGTAGCCCTGGGTTTATATCTAGGGTTGACTTTGATCTGTTGCCACCAGTGATTTTCGATGGTGTCTGCTTGCCTTACAGCCAGACTGTAAAGAACCTTGGTATCCTATTCGACAGGACTCTTTCTTGGAGGCCCCAAATTGCTGAGGTTAGTAGGAGGATGTTTGCCGCATATAGTTCTTTAAAACGGCTGCGCAATCTGTTACCGACTTGTACGAAAATTTCTCTTGCGCAGACCTTGCTTTTGCCTGTCCTTGATTATGCTGATACGTGTTACCCAGATCTTACGGAAGAGATGCTCAACAAACTCGAGCGGCTGCAAAACCTATGTATTAGATTCATCTTCAACCTCCGTAAGTACGATCATGTCTCCTCCTATAGAAGTCAGCTTAAGTGGCTTCCTATTCGGCAACGTAGGGATCTCCATATTCTTTCACTTCTATATTCAATTCTTTTTTCCCTTCGACCCCTTCTTATTTAAAAGAACGCTTCAAATTTCAATCTGAGACTCACAATCGTACGATACGTCCATCCCGTAATCTTTCTCTTTTTATGCCTTCGCATCAAACACAATTCTACTCGAATTCCTTTACTATTCGAGCTATTAAGCTTTGGAACTCACTTCCTGCTTCGTTAAGAGAAGCTAAATCACTTGACTCCTTTAAAAACAGGCTGAAAGCTCATTTCCTCTCCAATTGTTAAACTGTCCTACCTCTCCTATCAACTTTGGTTGTTGTATTTTCCTATGACCGACTATTGTATTGTTGTATATATATATATATTAATTTATGTATATTTAATATAATATGTATGTATGTAGGGTATAGGTTATGAATCTATATGTGTATTGTGTACGTATGTTTATATAGGTATATATTTACTTTACGTATATTTATGTTTATAATTTTAATTATAGGTACTTTATAATTTTGCATTCTGTACCGCGTATTGTTCTAATGTAGATGTAGCTTGTATTTTATTTATTTATTTATTTATTTTATCGTAAATGCACTGCCCCGCTGCTGTTATCGTTGCCTCTCCTTTACATTGGTTGCCTGGTAGAAATTGCTACCCTAGCAATAAGGCCGCCTATTTGTACACTTTTACTGTTGTATACTGAATTTGTTATTATTACTGGTGTGCAATAAAGTATATTCTATTCTATTCTATTCTTTCTCTGCGCTTGGAGTTTGCTAACGCTTTGCAAATGCATTTACTTACATTACATTTCGTTTAATGGTTTTAATTTAATTTTACTTTATATATCTGTTTTGCCTCTTTCCTGTCGATTGGTTTTCTCCTTTGTATTTTTCTGCTCGCACTAGAATTTATGTCATGTGCAACTGTGAAAACTTTACTGGCTTTGTTTTGTTATATTTACTTGTTTAATAGATAAATTTAACTGTTTGTTTCCCAAATAAAAAAAAAATAATAATTAAAAAACGCTGCGCTTGCCGCATAAACGAAGAGCACAACATATGCCTACGATACCGTTCGACTGTACGCTTTGGTTACATAAATAAATGCTGTTTTAGTTATCAAATTTAGTCATTTAAAAAAAACCTTTTGATTTTGTCTTTTTGATTTTTAAATCTTATATCACCTTTTTGTGGCCATAATACGCATACGCTAGCGTATCCACATGAAAAAAAACCTGTGCTTTTTTTGTTCGACAGTACCGTCCCATCCTTAATGGGGCCGATAATTGAAAACTTGGATTTAATCCGCGAGTCGTTGGTAAATTGAAAACCGGCCAAGTAGAAGAATGTAATTATCAGGGCTAAGGTATTAGGCGCGAGACATTTGTTCCGCGTTCGAGTTTCCCAACTAGGGTAAAGTTTACCTACTTTGGTATTTTTGTTACGACACGAAACCATATGACTAGAACACAGATTTACTACTGAAATATTTGTGTATGGTTTAAAAACGCATATCAGCATGAAAGTGACAAAATTAAATGTTGTGTACCAAAAATATGTTTGCTAGTCTCGTAGAAGCTCGTAGATGTAAAATAAATCAAAGCTTGTGATTTTTTACGACATTTTAATTAGCTAGAGAAAAGACGAATTGAAGAATTGACATGAAAGTAAAAAATAGACAATTTTAAAAAATATACAAAATATTAAAAAAACTCCTTGGCGTGAACATGCCGGCCCCCTTGACTGTTTTTTAGGAAGCTGAACTCTTTCTAAGAGTTCCGTCCAGCTTGTAATGATCCTTTCGCGACTGCCTGCACCGGCTGCAAAAACTTCGAGATTTACAAAAAGCGCGGGAACCCAATTTATTCATCGGACGAAAATTTTATGAGAAATTCCTCCAAAGTTTACCTTAACTAGCTTAATCTCGCGGCCGACCTCGCTATCGTATACTTTGTACAGATATTAAAAGATTGAAAGCTGATTTTTATTTTATTTTAATAAAAGTATTTTTTTACACTTTTATTATACCTATTGTGTACAATAATCTGATAAAAATTGTGTACCTACTCAAAATATTGCCTATAAAATTTACTGTATTTAATTTACTGTACTTTTAAATTAGTCCTCGAATTAAAAATGGCCACTATTTGCGACGACGACGCGGCGATTTAAAACTGCACACACACTGGCCTCTCACAACACTTAAAATAGTTCTTTATGCTTTAAGTACAAAACTTTTCATGTTCATGAAAATAAAAATATGAAGCCTTTATTTCAACAAACCGGAGGCGCACGAACGAACAGACCAGCTAACTCTGCTGTTATAGCGATTTGGAAGATCGCATCTTATTCCTGGAGGATTTACAATTTCTCGGATAGTCATTATTGACAAAGTTTTTCCATTATTCTTAAGAAAAGCGATGGTAAGTTGGAACGACCGCGGTCATTCCGAGCGGAGCCGGCCGTTCGCGCCTGTTTGAAATCCGCCTTTGGAATACTCTGTTATCAATTTCCATGAAGAAAATCTTCAATTTCAACGGAAATTTATTCTTTTGGTTGCTAAAGTACACCTCCTGTAAGTATAAGGAAATTCTAGTAATGAAGAGCTATATGCTGTTGTAGTATTTTATCACAAAGTTTGACTTTTATATTTTTATTAAATTCAGATTAAAAATATATTTATTTGCTATTATTAATTTATCACAGTACATCGTATTTGGTAACTCACTTTAGTATTTTTTTCTAATATTTTCTATTGGTATTTTTAACATAGTTCAATCTATAAAACCTAAATTATTGGGCAGTTTTTACCTAATATTTTTCACACATACCTCTAACGCAGAAGGACTGAACGAACACGAGGCAAATACCTGCGAAGAGTATTCTTGCAGAAAAACATAAAAAAACATTTTACTTTCGAAAAAAATGTAAAACAAGAAATGAAAGATCTTATAATTTTATCAAGAAAATAAAAGCCTTATACGAAACAGTGCAACACAAAAAAACCGGCCACCCTTTTTCATTTTTCCAACGGTGAAAGTATTAATCTCATGCGTGGCTTCCTTCGCATCGACTCGGTGTGAGTATTGCCAGGCCCAAATATTGGAATCTCCATTCAATGACACAACAATAGCTCGTTCCCGTGAGCTATTTGCGAGCCCTGATTAATGTTGAGAAAAATAATGAATCACAAATACGGGGGCAGGTGCTCAGGAAATATTGCCCTGGGAAATGCGTCGCTACTCTACCTATAGGGTTATTTATTACCTACTTGTTATACTCAGGCATAAAAAGTAGCTGCTTTACATTTTGCAGGATATAGGTATTGGTAAAGCTTTGAGGTAATGGAAATTTGAAGAAACAAAAACGAACCTGTTTGAACTCGATCGAACCAAAACGCCTTTGTAGTTTTGTTAGTTTCTTACCATGGATACAACAACGATAACATTAAAATAATAAATCCATTTATTTCAGGCAATATTAATATATATAGGTGTTAAATATGTAAACAGAGGCCCATATCATGAAAAATACAATATTTTTGAGTTAATGTTACTGACTTTTCCCAGAATTTTTTCTATTTATACTCTAAGGTTACTGAATTGAGTCTCTAGCATCCCGAATAATGAAGTTGAAGTAGGCTGGCTACATTTAATGCATAACTTTTTCAAGAAAAATATTAGAGTGGATACGCAAAAATAGGGTTGCACTCGACTTTATAAACTGACGACGATCTTAAAGCTCGCAGTCACAAGTTAAAAATATCATTTTACAAAGTCAATGGTAAAACTGAACCCTATCCGCCGGCGTAATACTCGCCAGTAAACAATCTTCCCTCATTATTTGTTCAAGCCCATTCTCTAAAGGCGTTTCCGCGATAGTTTTACAATTTGGTCAGCGGCCAAATAGTTATTTGCTGGGCGATATTTATTGAGCGCGGGCGATCCCCAGTTTGCCGGCTTTTAGCAACAAATTTATTTTGCAGTTTAATTGCATTACTGGCTGCAATGGTCTGCTGGCTAGCTGTCTACGAGTGAAGCGTGCAATTGATACTGAACCGTTTTAAAGTAATTAGGCTGATTTTGATTACATTTGTTTAAGCAATGTTGTCTGCTTTAGCAGTAAGAATACAAATATTATGTGTATTCACATTTTGTGTTTCAACTGACTCTCTTAAATTATATTTTGTGAATGAGAATGTTTATTCAACGTTTTCAAGAGGAAAATAATATTTTTAAAGATGGCAAATAATCATTCTCAAAATGTGATAATAATATCATTATCTTGAAGTCATGTGTTTTGTTATACAGTTGTAATTGAATTGCCTTGATGCATGGCTTGTGAATCTGCAGAGAGGCTGCAATATAGTCGCCATGTCTCAACGTGAGATACGAACAACGTTCTGACCCCGTAACATGCAGTGCTATGACAAAAGTTTGTCGCACATTTAATTGTCGAAAAACCCGCCATATTGAAATATCCTCCAATAAGATAAGAGAATATGCACGACAAAATTATGTCTGTCACGCGTGGACCGGGAATGTTAGAGGGGATCGTCCTCTATTTTACATACAGCTCAATTTACTTTATTTACGATCTTATGAAATTTATTAGACTTGATGTTTATCAAAAAAAGGAAAACGCTCATCAAAATACACTCAGGTTAGTACTACAGTACTAACTGGGACTAAAAAGTGAGCTACTAATGCAAAGCCCAGTACGTTTTGAAGTAACTATAAGTACCCGAGTAAACGGAGGAGGGCTTTATTTTTCGATCAAAATCCAATAAATCGTTTACATAAGTAGTAACATCATATAAACATGCTATAGTCATTATTAGTTGGAGCAGGTGCATAAAAGAATTTTGAAAATCGGTTCACTATTGGCGGAGATATCTTATAACATAGACACAAAAAAAAACATACGCGTCGAAATGAGTACCTCCTCCTTTTTTGAAGTCGGTTAAAAATGGCAGATATTTTTGTTACGAGTCTGTAACTAGTATCACATTCTTTTACATGCTTTGTATAATATTGTATTATATACTTTTTATAAGGTTAAGTTACGAACCTCATAAAATTGCAATAAAAAAATTTTTGGCGCTATTTTTTATCAAATTAAAGTTTATGTATAATTTAACAGCATAATAAAAAATCAATTTACAATATAAACATCCCTTTTAAAAATAAAATGTGCCGATATTTATTAAAATGACCAAACTTGAATTCAGAAGTACTCTTCATAATTCTCGGAAACCAGAAGGTATCCATCTCCTAATCATTTTAAACAATCTGTTCATGAAACTCATTTGTCAAGGCTCGGCTGTCACTTCTAAGGCTTTATGTTTACGGTTTACGGCGACCCGTCCTTACTAAGAACTGTCTAACTAATGCCGTGGGTGGCAATTCTGATAACAGAAATCATGACTGATTATTAAATATTCAAACAAAATGCTTTCTTCTTGAATCTTGAATTATGAGTGACACATGGGGTTTAAGAAATGCGATTAAAATTGATAATGTGACTGCCCATCGAAAACTGCACACGAAACTTGCATGGTTAGCAGGAAAAATATGGTGTGAGAAACAAAATTTGGCATCCATTCAGGCATAGCCTTCGGACCTACCACATCTTAACCGTACACGCGTACCTACCGTACCTATCAGATGTAAGTATTGCTTGCTTGCTTATCGTATGGGTTTCGAAGTTATCCTACCTCACATACCCTGGTGTCGTCATTATAAAACCGCCTTAGGCTTCTGACATGGCTCCTATAACGACTAGAACCGTAGATAGTAGCCGGGACCAACGGTTTTACGTGACTTCCGAAGCACAGAATCATTATTATTTTCGGATAATGAGGTGATTTAGCCTACCAAAATGCGGAAAGTCTCACAAAGTGATATTTTGTTTGACGAATCCCCACCATGATTCGAGAATCTTAGTAATTTGGCGTAAAAAATAAAAATATAATTGAAATATCATTGTTAACTGGCCTCATTTTCAGTTAAGTTTTGAGCAAGAATCGCCGCCAGTCCCACCGCGGTCTCTCACACAAAACCCCTTGATTAGTATTCTACGGTAATTGTATTTGGGCGGGCATTATTTAGAGCGACAGGTACTTTAGCCGAAGTGACCGGTTCAAATGGGGACCGCCTGCCCGCGACATAAATTCCATTGTCGTCGGTATTTGTGGGGAAGTGGGGACGACGAGCTGACGAAGGTACGGATTGTGACCCTAGAGCATCGCGGCTGCCAACAACGCTAACCCTATTTTGCTGTAATCATCTATCCTTGAAATATGCTATGGAATATTCTTATTCGATTAGAATCGATCGGGTCTGGAATCCTGTAAAAGGTTTTTAGTCCTGAATTATTATATTTTGGGCAAAAATCACGTAATATAAAAATTTAATAAGCAAAGATTTTATTGCCACAACTGTTAATATGAACATAAAACTAATATTCTTTCGTTAACAGCTCATTTCATGTCCCCACCGAGGGGCTCGAGCCTACCCTGGAAAACTAATATAACAAATTAATACTCTGCTGTACTATAGTCTATAGTAGTTATTTCAGCATAAAACCACAAATAATCACAAAAAAATATTGTATGCTTTCAGGTTCTAAGTTCATGAAACAAATGAAAAGAAAATATCTGTACAGAACAGTACTATTTTCACATAACAAAGTATTTCATTCAACTAGACTAGGGAGTACTATTATTTATTCTGTGCTAGGGGGCAAATCTGCTACCTCTTCAATATAAAGATTAAAAGAAATATTCTTCAGAAGTAATGCACCCTATATTATTTATATTTATTCCCTTTTCAATAACGTAATTTATTATTATTATTATTTTATCGCGATCAGTTCTGTGCCCAGTTAATGTCAATCATAGTTAGCCGACAATTTTCTTCCAATTCCTTTTAGAAGTCGATACAATTTCCAGCAAACAGGCTGAGACAAAAACATAATGGAGCCCGATGTTTTCTAGATTAAATAAAAAGCCTTTACTGGAGAAATTGTAGCAACTATACTGACAATACAAAGATGTACGTAACACTGGCTGGTCCGCTGTTTATTTAGGTTACCGGTTACCGGTGTTTGTTTACGCTATTTACGTTGGTATCATCTGTAGTATCACTGCTTCTTTTATCTCCATGTTTATAGATATACCAAAAACGAGTGTTACAAGAGTTTAGTGCACTATTTCTACTACAGTTTCATAATGAAATCTTAGTAATAGCTCAAGTTGCCTTTTTAAACAAAAACTTCTATCATTTTTATGAAATATACCTATAGGCATATTGGTCATTTAGGTACTAAATTTACGTAAATAATAACAGAAATCGTCTAAAAAAATAGTTTTCAAAGACGTTACATTAAAGGACGTGTAATAAATATCAAGGTATCACTAATAGACGAAAATATATAATATTTGTCGGTCTGTCAACTTGTCAGTTTTACTGTCCGTGACGCTGAATCAAGGGCTGGATTTGGGTGAAAAATTGATAAGTAAATTAGTCAGAAAACGAAGTAAGAAAGAGCACTTTTTACATTATAGAACAGTTTAGTAATTTTAGATGAAAATCCAAAGAAATTTGAACTTGCTGCAGTTTTTCACACAAAACAATTTTCAATCGCGACGTCATTTGGCATTAGACCAAATTGTAAGTGCGCCGCTACTCGAGCGGCGATAAGAGGTCTGAAATGTATGGGGACAATTAGTGCAGCACGAAGGTCGTTCCCTCTCTCAAATCTTTGCTGAAGCCAAAGTTTTTACAACTCAAGGACAAAGATTTTGTACTTATAACCAATAAATAACACAAATTTAAGTGAATACAAGAAAATAAACAACGTTCGTTGAACAACTTCATTGACGTCGATCGATATCTTCCATACTGCGGCACGAGATTAAAATATTGGATTAGAAAGATATGTAGAGTTAAGTTTTTTCTATTGATGATGTTATGTTACTCGACGTACCAAGTTGTAACCGGTGGACTAACGAAATTCCTATTTATTAACTGTTTTCATAATATTTTACCGCTCTAAAAGCATGCATGTACGTCAGGTCAAACAAACAACGGTCCCAAGTTTGTCGACTTTGAAATTTTTGCCAGTTTTGACGCTAAAAATAAGTTGAAACTATTCGAATAGTACGGCCGTATTAACCCACTAACTTTTTATCGATTTTTGCAAACTTTAATATTTTGAGTTTTCGTAGCGGTTTCGTAGCACTTCGTAGCACCTCCGTAGCACTTTCGTAGCACGGAAACGTATTTAAAAAATATCAGAAATAACAAAACACAAGGGATTTCTACACAACATATACTTATGTGGAAACGGAATGTAACAATGTGAGGTGAGAAAAAAAAAGCGCAACAAGTGGTAAGATGGCGAATCACTGTAAAACTTTGTGGTTATACAGTAATTAAAAAAAACTGATTCTTTTTCGCCTACTCACGACTTCACATTGTCATAATATATCCCAAAAAAAGGTCGTACAAAAACCTGATTCAGTTTGACCATTTTGGCCAAGTCGCATCTGATCCAATTGTCGGACAAAACATATTTACTAACATTTCACAGACCACGGTACATAAGGATACCTACGAGTATATTCCCATCGACCACCGCTTGCATAGAGTCGGTCGAAAATACGGAAGGAAAATAGAACACCAAAAATCGGTCCTTGTAAAATTTGGGGAGTGTGGAAAGCTTCTGAGTGTAACTGTTACAAAGCCACGAACACGCCACAAAGCGGCATCTGGTCCACATATCCGCATCGAGTAATGAAAGCCCTCCCAGGGCGTGGGGTGAGCCCTGTCTTATTAGGCGGCCGACCTCCATTCACCCGCGAGCGTGAATGAGGAAAACAGCTGATGGTTTCCTCTCGCTGCAACTATTGTTACTTACATTGAGTTGGATTGTAACATAAATAATGTTATGTGCTGTTATAAGTTTTTTATGGAGATATGAGTTTCAAAACAATTTTCATGAGAGTGAACGCGTATAACATTTAGCATGTTGTTTTGATTAATGTTCTTTGATATATTTTAGTTTTTAGTAAAATTACCACTAATGAGATTTTGTACGTATAAAAGATACACGGAACTACGTAAAATCTGATCTTCATCGCCGAAATCGGGCTGCTAACGGCTGAACTAGGGTCAGATAATATTATAATTTTAGGCAATAGTAAATATCTTTCAAAAAATATTATTGATTTGTAGATAATAAAAATATGATAGGTGCAGGTTGGCACTTGTTTGGAACTGTGAAACAATAGGTACTCCGATAGAACCGTTTGTCTTTATCATCTTCGTGATCGATGTTTCCTCAGAAGTATCTCCTCCTGTCAATAATATTGGAGCGGTTCTCGGAGTATCATCTGTTAGTGTAGTCTAGACGGCGCAGTGGCAGTATCCGATAGATACATCAGGCTGGTCGCTCGGTTCGGCGCGGGCGGAAGGGTAGCGATAAATGACGCCATTTATCAATCCCGCTACGTCCACCGGCACAATGTACGCGCATTACTCGCCTACCCCCATTTTTTTTACGAAAAAAAGTACGCAGCGCGAAACAGGTGTTGTTAGCGGCTACATTTCATTTTTTTTGACAATGAAAAAAATGTGCTTTGTTCGATTTGGTGCCATGAACCGTAGCAATGGGATTATTGTTTTGTTTTTCAGGTGATGCCTTGTTTTCACGTGTAGGTTGTATCCATTTTATCCATTTGTCAGCATCGTGTTACACTTTTCAATAAATTTAAAGCTTTAGTTCTCTATTTATTTAATTTCATTATGTTTTTAAATGACCCTAAAGTAGTAAGTGACGGCTTGGGAAAATCTGAAAAGACATGGTACTTCAATGATTATGAACAACTTTTCCGAAGGACCTTTTCCTGGAGACGATACAAATAAAATATTTCTCCATATAAACTGTCCGAATAAAATGATAATATTATACGGGAGTGTAGAAAATTTATATTTTTTCCGAGAAAAAATCCTTGCCAAAATTGATGCAAACCACCCTGACTCCAGAGAGTATTCCAGAGAGTTAACGATTTAGCCCTAGCTCCTGACTAAGAAATCTGGGTATTCTAGTTTTAAACTCCTTATAAAGTTAGGTATAGAGAGCAAATGCGTCTTCATTCCCTCTCGGAAGCTGTGCGGGTTGTACAACTTATAATTGAGTCGACTTCTGCCGACTGTGCGGAGTCGTGTGTCGGGGGTTGGGCTATGCAAACGCATTCAAACAGACCAAATGCAGGGTTGGCGTTTTATTCGCGCTCCCCAACTTCCTTAGTTGCTAACTAGCGGGATGTGAATCCATCTAATTAATTATTTTTTGATGATTTTCTGTATCTGATGAACGTACAAAGATGTTGCTAAAAAACTGAAAGAACATGCTCAGGCAATGAACCTTGATCTTACCCTAAGAAACTTTTCTCGGAAACGAAAAATATTTGATTTCTTTATACAAAAGATGAATGTTTTTAGGAGAGTGGCGAATAATTTTCTTCGAATCAATTTTTTTGTTGAGCTCAAACCAATTTACTTATTGTTTATTAATTTGTTTGTTGTATTTTTTTTTCATATATTTTATAACAAACGTAGATCTCACCAGCAAAAGTACGTTAGCCATTCAATAAACTCCATATTTAAATTAAATAGTTATGCAGATAGCTACTTGGCTTTGGGTCATTATGCGTGGGAAAGCTAAGCAATTATATTCTTTCCCATTCCCAAAACTGCCTGCTATAAATAAATGTGGTAAGGGTATCCACTGGCCACTGGCAAGATTTGGTCAGTATACCGGCTAAACATTTATCTCTTCATCCCCCTTTCTCTTGTTTATGGGGGAAGTCATTCCCTCACTAGGGAAGGGCAGTTTTTCCTTCGCATTGTGACCATCTGTCAACGTCAGTATGCAAACAAAGCGACGAAATTCGGTTACCTTCAGGTTACATATTTAACCAAACTGTAAGACTTTATAGCTTTTGGATTAATATGAATATTTATCCAAATGAAGTTGTATTTTTTTACAATAAAATCTGTCAATCAATATATCATAAGTTTTTATTTTAATAAAACACTTTCTGAGATGCTAGACTGATGTTTATATAAATTTTAATCAACATCATAACAAAAAATTCGTAATGTTGGCTGCAAAAAATATATTTAAAGGAAATGCTCGTTTTTCGTTTTCCTCCTAAAAATTGCAAAGCACTTTGCGATATTGGCAAGATCAATCATAATATAGAAGGGATCTTCGAAAATCTCTGATTATCTGTCGCTGTAAAGGTGGGAAGATCACAATCAGCCAGGCCTGGGATAACGCAGCTGACTGGTATAGCACGCCCCGCCTGCTTGAGACTAAACATACAGTGCCTTAGAATAGCAGATAAAATAAGATGTAACCATGAAATGAAATACAACTAAGTAACTCAAACAAACGGAAAGGATGGTTTGGGATTGAAGATAATCTTTTCAATGAAATTAATTCTGCGCGTGAGACACATTTCATAATTTCTATGAAGTTAAGTTTCCGATTTCTTTTTAGATAATAGTCATATATAAATCTCGTATATGAAAGTATAATTATTAGATAGGTTAGTAAAAATACATAAAAAATATTAAGTTTAAAATTAATATTTTAACAAGCCCTAGCTTTTCTTCTTATTGCCTATCAAAACGCTTGTCAAAACGGTCCAATTTGAGACAACAAACAAGTTGTAAGATTAAGACACGTAAATCAGCCTTCGAAACAGGCACGTGTAAAGCAGTTGCTTCAAAGAATGGTATTATGAGTTCGAGATATTATAATTACTCTGTTTTGCTGATTATATTTCCTAACAAATATCGAGGCACTTTAAATAAGACCACTCTCATTAAGACGTGGTCGCCTACGATGGGCCTCATAAGAAGGCTCAAAGTCACCCAAAGAGCGGTGGAGAGGGCTATGCTTGGAGTGTACTTGCGTGATCGAATCAGGAATGATGATATCCGCAGGCGAACCAGGATCACCGACATAGCCCGAAGAATCGCTAAACTTAAGTGGCAATGGGCTGGGCACATTGCGCGTAGAACTGACGGCTGTTGGGGCAGAAAGGTTCTTGAATGGCGGCCGCGCGCCGGAAGACGAAGTGTGGGCAGGCCCCACACGAGGTGGACTAACGATCTGGTGAAGGTCGCGGTAAGCCGCTGGTTGCGGGCAGCGCAGGACCGATCATTGTGGTGATCCTTCGGGGAGGCCTTTGTCCAGCAGTGGACGTCTATCGGCTGAGATGATGATTAATGATTTTCTTGGTGTCAATAAAGTATATTTGTATTGTATTGTATGGAAAACTTAATTATGCTTTTGTTTATCTGTAAATAGTTACCTAATATTACGTAAACACAGTATAAGATACCTTCCTTTTCTTGTCCGTCCTATTATTTTTATAGGGAGCGGCTCGACCGCGTACGGGATTGCGGTCAGATGTCGGGATTTTCGTGAGAGAATTCAACATCTTCTACATAATAGGCCATCGTCACAGGTATCATTGTTTAAAAAAAAATAGCTTTTATACAAAAATAATAAACATATAAGATACAAAGTCTCGCATTACTGTTTCTGGGGTAGAAATAACTTGGTCTTCCTTCTATTTTTCAGGAAAGGCTGTATCCCACCATACATCCCATCAATTAAGCCAACTTTCTTAAATTTCTTAATTTTTTGTTAATCTACATATAACACACGACCTGTGTGCCAAATTTCATAAGGCTAGGACAATTGGAAGTGGCCTAAACATTTTGATTACCGGTCAGTGAGTGAGTCAGTCAGTGCCAAAATTAGCTATTTTCACAGGGTTATATTTCAGAATTTACTGAAGCTATATCTATGAAATTTGGCATACTGCTTTAGTACTAGTATATAATTACGTAGGTACAATTTTATCTCTGTACTTGCAATAGGCGCTGAGCTACAGGGGGGTCAAAAGTGGGTCGAAACGGTTCGTGTAAATAGTGCACGGCATGCGTGCGGCTTATTGCTGGAACTTGGCCTGCGCACTCCCGTGCGCTTAGATATTGTATGACAATGTAAAATAATTACCCCATATTTTAATAAGTAAAATGACCCTGAATTTCATGTGCAAAAAATCCCACCTTCTATCTGCAGATGCCGTTTAGGGTTAGGGTTAATTATAGGGTTTGTAAGCCAGATTAACTTCTAGACTAATGGTCTAAATTGCATATAACCAACAACAACTAAGCTGTCCAAAACAACGCAACGCAACGCCAATAGCGTGACCGTCCACGCGTGACACACATATCTTGTCGTGCGTAAACAATACTCTTATCCTATTGGAGGATATTTCAATATGGCGGGTTCCTAATAGTATTTTAACAGCTAGATAAGAGATATTGTCACAGCGGCCACGCTGAAGGGTAGGTGTTCAATTTAAATTCAGTTGGTCCATTATAAGGCAGTTGTTTTGGAGTTGGGCGGTGTCGCAGTGGATTACGGCAACTGACTCACGACTTTGGCACGCGATGTTCCCAATCGTGTACGACGGACCCACTGTGTGCGTGTTCTTTAACACCTATTTGTTTTATATTTTTATTTTTCATTAGCTTTTCCGCCCACAGTTACTGCTTTTCCCGTGAAAATAAAGAATTTTCTCGCGGTAAAAGGTTGCCTATGTCTTTCCTCAAAGGCTATATATTCTATCTTTGTATCAAGTTCCATTAACGTCGGTTTATTAGTTTCGGAGCCCTTGCAATGCAAAAAAAAACCAAACAATCAAATCGCAATCAAAATAATTTCCTCTTAATAATATAAGAAGTATCGGTACCTAGTTTTTTTTTCATATTTTTCGGCGAATTGCATTGAAGAGTATAATTCAAAAACGCATGCACAGTGTAATCCCGGCGGTTAAGATTCCCCCGATTGGGTAATTACTTTGGTGTTTAATTAAAACGCTGTCTTGATTGCGCCAATCCTCCTCCGACGCGTTGATAAATTGCTTACTTTCCCTCAGTGTACATAAATAGCAATCGCTGCAAAGATTTTTGGTTAATAGTAAGGAATTTCTCGCTCGGATTAATTATAAATGTCTACTGCACTTTATTGTATTTGTATTTTTCTACGGTTGAACGTAATTTTCGTGACAGATAAACTATATAATTTATGAACTTTTTGAAGGATTATAAGTTCCATTAAATAAGAAAAACAAGAATCCAAATGCACCGAGATTACAAACTTGTAGCTTGCGCTACGCTCTCGTAGCAGGGGCTACGACCGTAGCCGCGTAGCAAAGTGCTATATTACTCTATATTCCTAGAAGATTGAGACTGACTAGGCCAGATTTTTTAGATATTAATTGTTCATTTGTGTTTTGTGTTTGGCTTTCCTGTCAAAGTGTCACTATGTTTTATTTACCAAAATTATTCGTTTTATGAATGAATTGTTATGTTTTTGCAGTGTTAGTCCCGATTCTATCTACACGAATTAAAATTGATTTAAAATAGCAACAACTAAAATACCACTAAAAATTACGTTTACCATACTAGAACAACACGACAGAAGATAAAAATATTTTCACTCCTAAAATAGTGGTTAACCTACGTTTTTCTGCAAAAAATCTGCTTGTTGGTCCATTCAATTGGTTTAGAAATAACGCCGCGGGCTTCTATTCTGCACCGGTCAACCGTAATCTATTCCGGTTAAAAACACCGTTGACTCCACGCTCTCGCGCAGTTTATAAAAGCTTGATCACAAAAAGGAATATAACGATATATTCCAATAAGGATATTGGCACCTTATTCTTCTTCGTATGGATTGAAATTGATGATCGGCTCCTAAACTAATACCAAACACTACTGCTATGGTAGTTTTCTACTAGTCTTATAATGGGTAAATTTTATTCCAACAGTAATAAATACGAGACCATAGCAGCAAACCGATACCAGCTACCCAGTACCCGGTATTGCTTAAAATAAACACCTTATTTATTTTTTTATAATAAACGCAAGAGGCCTATTTATTAAAATGTCCTGTGCTGAGTAATTATTTTATTCAATGGCTAAGTTGGGAAAAATGAAGCTTAAAAAGTTCTAGTTATACCGCTTTTGCTCTAGTACCTACACGAGTTTTTCCTTAATTCTATTTTTATAATCATACTAATATTATAAAGAGGTAAGATTTGTATTTTTGTATGTGTGTGTGTATGTTTGTAATAAATAAACTCAAAAACTACTGTGTCGATTTCAAAAAATATTTCACCGTTAGAAAGCTAAATTTTCCCTGAGTAACATAGGCTACCTTTTATCGCGGGAAAATGCCTCATTCCCACGGGAAAACTGTTAACGCGGGCGGAGCCGCGGCGGAAAGCTAGTAGATAGATATATATATAATAATATGTCGTTATGCTGATTTCAAGGTAGCCTCGAGCCCCTCGGTGGGGACACATACAAGCTGTTAACACACACATATGTTATACGTCGGGAGAGATCTTTTATGCCACTGCTTTTAATTTAAAAATCTATTGAACGTTGGGATATTATGCTTCTAGCTAGTAATAGGTTTTATAAAAAAAATAATTGCTCGTGAGAGCAGGTTTAATCACTGAAATAATTGATATGTTTAGTATACAACTGCAATGCTTAAACACACACGTGCCTGTGGTATCCTCCTTTATAATAGTAACGTGTGGCCAAAGTGTGGCAGTAACCACAAACGTGTGGCAAAAGTGAGAACTGTTTACTCGGTAACCAATTGTTACAGTGTAAACAGTTCTCAGAATTCCCTTACATAACACATATGAGCAGTAGAAAACAGAAACGATAAATATTTTATTTGCATATAATAAAGGAAATCATTCGGGAATCGGTGCAAATATATTTTTTATACTTTATATTTTTTAACTAGTTTTCTGCCCGCGTTAAGTTTTCCCGTGGGAATAAGGTATTTTCCCGCGGTAAAAGGTAGCGTATGTTTTAATCCAGAGTGCCAGCTAACTCCACATCAAATTTAATTGAAATTGCTCCAACCGTTTAGACGTGAAAAAGTAACAAACATACACACTCACAAACTTTTGCCTTTATAATATTAGTGTGATACCTATGTGATTTTTTGTGTTCAATAAAGGCCGAGTGCGACCTCCTTTATTTTCTATTGTGCATGAATTTTTACGAAAGATTACACCAACAAGAGCACCTTAAAACTGATGGGAAAACAACCTACTGTTAGGTTTGAACTATAAAAGGTTCCAATTCCAACCATGAGTGACAAGCTGTCATTTCGTAAACGTAAACACTGGAGACGGTTAAGCGCTGACTTGTGATCCGCGTGGCTTCGTTTCAGAGCACGCCGACGCGACGCTTCGCTTCACCACACGCTTCCACTCCGCCCGCTGACTGCTCGCTGTTCCAAAAACAACGACGTGACAACCAGTGTACACGGTGAACTTAAAAACATTTCCTTGAAAAATCTTGTCAACACAATTCACTGTCACGACACGAGTATATCTATTAAGACGTCATAACCGTAATTTAAGTTTTAGTATCAATTACAAGCGAATTCCTTCACTGTTTTATTATTCTTGTATTGGTTTTTTTTTCTGCAGCAAATGTCTTTTTTCATTTCGCAAGCTTTAGTACTACTATTTGGTATTCTGTGCTTTCGTTTAAAAAACACATCAAACAAGTCTTATCTATCTGTATTATAATAAAACTGAAGAATCGGCGTGTCTGTAGATTGATTTGTTTTTCAAAAAACTGATTGTAGGTGATAAAGGCAATGTGTAGTTGAATACAAAAATACAAATTTTGAAAAAAAAATCCGTATGTCTGACTGTCTGTCTGCCTGTCTGTTTGTACACGCTAATCACTGGAACCGTTTTAATGAAATTTTGCATGGTGGTACCTTATATCCCCCGTCAACATTTTAGATACTTTTTACCACGGGAAATAAAAAAAAATAACGACGCGGGCGTAGCCGTGGGCGGACAGCTACTCTCAGAATAAAAATAAACAATTAGCATTTTTTATTTATTTTGTCATTATAGCATCAACATTTATTAGGTCACGTGATTCAGCTATCATTATGTCGGAAAGTGCGCGCGGCGACCACTCTCCAATATCACATTAATTTCAGGTTCAATCTCATAGCAATGAATGTTGTTATGAGAACATTTGGCTCGGCCGCGATAAATGTGTTTTCCATGCAAATCTGCAAAACGTGTTTGTGCTGTTGAAAAGTTATCGGCGTGATATTAAAGTGACGAATGGTACGCATCGATATTGGCCCGGTGGAGCTGGATTTGTATTTGTATGTTTTTTTTTCGTGACAGATCTAGTACCTTTATATATTAGAGTAACTTTTGCTGTATTATGTCATCCGTCCGTATCCTCCTCCATTAAGTATAGCACGGCAAGGACTTTTAGGAGGGAAAAAAGGCTTACTTGTTTTTTTTCTTTTTCGATCTTTTAGAGAGTCAATCTAACAAATATTCTGATAGGTACTAGCGTGACAGGGAGCGGTAGGTATACACTTTTAACCATTCCATTGCATTGTTGATGATCTTTTAGAGGATGTAAGTGACGTCTTAGTAATACTGAATGGGCTTGCTTAGTCAATTATATAAAGCAACTGCATTCCAAAGAAACCTTTTTCGGAAATAAAATTCTACGCTTTCATACATTAAAGTCACTTTAACCAGATATTTTAATGAAGTTATTTTTTCCTTTGGTAGTAAGTTTGTTTGGGAAAATTTATCAGATCCATTGACAGAATACAATTTATCATTTTTTGCTTAGCCGTCACTTACATCCAGTATAGTAGTAGGTAATTAATTAGTGGTCCAATTTCAAGACAATGACATTAGCGAAATGTGCCGTATGCTTTATAATATGTAATTACCGATGATCACTCAATCTTAAACTGTTTTAATTAAATGAATTAAACAAATATAAATAATTTAAACCTGAAATAATTGAATAAGCGGAGCAAAATAAAATACTGTTGAATACTTCAATCGAAATTGATTTAAATGTTCGTAAGTTAATAAACCTAGAAAACAGGTCAAATAAATTGAATAAGTAAGTAATATATTTTTTAAATAACAGAATACTATTCTAATTCCCTTTGAAATGTTTAATTACAATATTGCCAGGCGCCGCGGCTGCTCTTGTAAAGTTATATGAAACTGAATTAATGAATAGTAACGCCGGATTACAGCTGTTAGCCTCCCAGTCCTAGGTCTCAACTACCAACTAGATTGTGAGCTTGTATATCAAATGGACGGCGCTCCTTCGCAATTTGACTTGGGAAATTGTAGTTAGGGTAAATGTTATTGTATTAAATTGACTACAACCCCTGAATCTTGTGATGATTTTAAACGATTATAATCATAAACGAGTATAAAAATTAAGTAAGGGACGATATGCCTCCAGCCAGGTGGCTCTTCGGCTTCGGTAGGATTGTCGAGAAACACCTCAGTTCTGACAATCTTAACCGTGTTGTAAGCCTTAGGTTAAGTTTTAAGTTAAGGGAAATTATTAAAAGACCTGTAGGTATCTAAATTAATTTTACTGCCCACTTCGGTTGATTCGGGTTTTAATTTTTCAAGTAGTATAAATAAGTTTTACATAATATGTGGATAATTTGTCATTTTGTTCCATTTATTTTCGTTTTGTTGTCATTCATATCGTTTTAATAGGTTATCTTAAATTCTGGCTGGACTTGGTCCATGGCGGCCGGTATGTTTAGACCATATTTATATTTTATGTTTTCTTTTTGTGTTCGACAGATGACCTATTAGTTAATTAAAAAGTGTTTTTTTTTTAGTATAAATATTATTATGTATTTTCCCTCCGCGCCTTCCAGTTGAGTTTAAAAAAGCGACTAATAATTATACCCACAGAAACCAGTACATAAGGATTTCATTTTTAGTTAGTGGGATTTTTGGGGCCTCAACATTGGCCTCGTAGTATTCTACTTCGAAATTATTAATTATTATTTAAAGTACCCCTTGCCAAAATGCAAATAGTGATTTTCCATATTTAGTCATAGTTTTCGATGATGCCACCTAGATATGGCATTTTATTACTCATTTATACTGATAATCTGAGATACATTTCATTTGCGTCGGGTCTGGGTTTTTCCCATACTTCGTGAGCATTCTCCTTTCTGAGTGATACAATATTATAAATTTTGAAGGTCACGCCAGAATTTGATACTTTATTATTTAATTAGGTAACCTTATTCTATGATACGAACAAATATTATACCTACCTACAGCCCAATTTTAGAACATGGTTTATTATTAGCGGAATTATTTAGATGGTGCTGTAAATTGTAGCATCAATTTCACTTCCGTAATAGAACATAATTACTTAATTAACTTATCACGTTGTAAGAGGAAGAACTCGGAAATTAATCATTATGTGCCTTCTTCAAATTTTACACATTTCTAATCAGGCTTAATCAGTAGGTGAATAATTGAGCTGGCTCAAAGCCGTTACTATGGCAACCGAGGCGGCTTAGCTTGATTAAGTGGCTTGTAAGTACTTATGCGCTGTTCAGTCCTATTTAACAACATCTATAAATATTCGACAAGCCTGTGCTGCATTGTCTGCTCAAAATGCAAATAATAATTCTGACACCACCAGGGTTTGTGAGGTGGGTTAACCTCGAAACCCACACGAAAAGCAAGCAATGCAAATGATCGTTTTTCATTATAATAATATACTTTTTTCTTGTACCTAAGCCGCGCGCCGCAAAGCAAAGCACTGGATGTACATTTTATAAACCCTTACTAACACAATACCCATGTTATGACTTATATATCTTTATATATTTCGATATAAAATTTCAAACTATATTTCAAAGGCCCTTCTGCCGAGAATTCTAGTGTTAGACCACAAACGTGTAGTAGATGTGAGCTTTTAGTATAATCCCAGAATATCTCTCTACGGAAGCGGTCAGATCCGCAGAATGTAAAAATACTAATGTATGATTTATACTATGGTATAATGAGCTTTTTAATAAAAAATCCAACTACTTAATCTATTGTACAACACAACATTAAACCACCAAATGAGAGTGTCGATAATCTGTTGATAATCGCGGATAATCGTTTGTTGCAGGCAATACAGAATCAGGTTATGTGTGAGAATCTGTGCATGCAGAGTTGAGAAACCTGTCTATCTACGAACCTGTCCACTTGATACGGAGGGAGCTTATATTTATTTTCAAGAATAACAAACAAAGTTCTTCTAATGATAGAAAATTAAATCTGTGAACTTTTCCAAATGCAATTTTAATAAAAAAGAAATACTATCGCGATTCAGGTCAACTAGTGCTCTTCAGTAGTGGAGTAATATATAGTCTGGATCTCAATCCAGCAGTCGCCGGTCGGTTCCCAGCTGTCGCGAGCCCGAGACCAATAAACGTCACCGAGCTATCTCACTTCCGTCCCGCGTCGATACACCGCGCTCCGTGCACACTCAACAAAACAATAATAATATGATCCGTCCAATTCAAGAAAAAGTTCCGTCGAATTGTTCCATATTTAATTTAGAGACAATTTTAAATGAGTACCATTTTGCTTTTTTGCAATGATAGATTTTATTCTTCAAATTCATAGCTTTGTTTTTATTTTGGATAATATTGCTGTAGAATTCGTTTATAGAAAAAAAAAATTTCTTGGTCTGAATTTGAACACATTTTGAATATGCAAGATTCGCGTGAGGGTGACATTGCTAAAGTTGTCTTTGAAATGGTTCTAGAAAATTTTTGGGATATATGCTACCATATGACTACTTAGAAGATAAAAAGCTGGAAGTTCTCTCCATATTAAACATGAATTTATTTTAAAAATAATGACAATGACATGAAAATATATAGAAAAAATGTCGCGTTTTCCCAACTGGTGTATATGCATGCAGCCTACTTGTATACCAGATGAGTTATCAGGCCAGTGTTCATATCCACTTATAGTGTATCAAGTTGTATGTGACCCGACGACCGGCCAAGCTTTATCATATAACAAGCTTCTGTACAAAAATCTCCAGCCGTCATAGGCTAAGAATCCACCGCAATATTGCGCATTTAATTTTATAATGTTAATCTCACCAAAATGCGGGTTAGAGACGTTGTTTTGTGTTTCCGAAAAGATCTTGACAACATTTTTGGTAATTGGTAGTAATGTCATATTACATCGATTAATAAGTCTTAGTCACCCAGAAGGAAAGCAGGGCTTGGAGTGATTTTATCAGGAATTATGAGATCCTCAGGCAAACCAAAACTGACAAATGCCGGTGAATTATTAATTGGCAGTGATAGTTGGCGGGGCACATTGTTTGCAGAACTAACAGTTACTGATTCTCGAGTGGCTGGTATAGTTTAAATCGTTGTCGCTCACCCAATACGCGATGGGTCGACTTCATGAGCTTGAGTTCGCGTATAAACTTGTTGTTTAGCATTCATTTTGAGACGAGAGCCGGCCTTGGTTTGAGCAAAAGTTTCTTTAACTGACGTCATTAAGACTCCCCGCGCACTAGGCAGCCTGGCTGCGCAGCATGGGGGTTTGTCGCTGCGCGATGCACGGGCTCCCATACAACGTCATACGTGTAATTGGCTGCCGCAGGGTTATAAGTGTTTAAAAAAAACCTATGATGAATTCGACTTTGCCTTTGGGCTGGCGCATGGCGGTGGGATCTGCGCCTATTAGGTGGTTGTGGAGAGACGGGAGGCGCCGCCTTGTCGCTCTATTACTTGTAATGCGACTTCCTATCAGCGCGCACCGGCCTCTGTTTACGTTATTATCTGAGCAGTAATGGATTTGCAACCGACCTCTTGTGTGCTGGAAACGGGGTCACGATATAACGAGACCTCTATTAATAAGGGCCTTTCTTTAATGAAACTACATTTCGTTGTTATTATTAATAGCTTTCCGCCGCGGCTCCGCCCGCGTTAACAGTTTTTCCCGTGGGAATGAGGCATTTTCCCGTGGTATAGGTTAGCCAATGTTACTCAGGGTGAATGTAGCTTTCTAATGGTGAAAGAATTTTCGAAATCCTTTCAGTAGTTTCGGAGCCTATTCGATGCAAACAAACAAACAAACAATCAAGCTTTTCCTCCTTATAATATTAGTATAGATAAACGCAGGGTGTGATTTACACTACTATTTTAAAGGGCGAAGCAAACCAACAATGATACTTTCACACTGTCATTAATGAGCACGAAACTGCGATGCGAAAGCCGGCCATTCGACCCGTTGATTTTCAAAAATAAACAGATGAAGGAAAATATTGGAATAGCGTAAACGCCACCGACAAGAGCACTAAATATAAATTCAATGGTGATGATGAAAACATCGAAACCAATGGAGCCTTTAAGTAGGAAATATTATAGTTCATAAAGAACAAAATTTAGCTAGACTGTGACTGAAATATCAACCTCCGCTTGCTCACCTAAGTACTGTTCTCGCTATGGACTGTAGCTCAATATACGAAATGTTGGGTGAGAGCATACGAACAGTTCAAGTAATTCCTTTGTTAAGTAGCGTGGATTTCTTGTAGCATGCATTTAGCTTGACTAAAGCTCACCGAGCCTTCTTACAAACAAAAGGCCGCATGCTGATCATAAAAACAATATTCCTTATCATCGCTAGACTTGACCAGCCATTATAGAGTGCGGCTTGTTGTCGCAGACAATGGCCCACTTACTGTCGTGTCCTGCATGCCCTGAGTCTTGGACATCGGAAAAACTCATGGAGACCTCAGAAAGAGCGGTCAGGGTGGCAGGGTATTGGCCAACAAAAATCTGAAGACTAGCCATCGATACGACAGACGAAGAAGAAGATCGCTAGACTGTTCTGATTATATTAATGGATGAAGTACAAGATGGAGTAAGTGAATTACCCTACGAATACGGTAGATCGGTGTCACGGCAGCCACGTGAACTTTGCTACCCAAAATGTAATTGTAGTCGTCGAAGTAAATTACGTAATTCTTATCGTAACTGTAGAAGATTCCATCTTGTTTTGTTTTTATTAAATTTTGTCTAAGTAATGTTGTTCTTTTATATACTTTTATCATTAGAGTATAAAAAAGAATATTGTTGGAACTTTTATCTTTAAAACTGACAAACTTAAAAGTAACATAATTTCGGAACTATTTAAAGACCTAATTAGAAAAGATTCTTTTAATTAATACACAAATAAATAAATAAATAAATAATAATAAATTTTCTGATTTCTGAAACTGATTCTGTAAAATTATAGTAATTACAGTATTAAAAATATACAAAAATTAAAGGAGTATGTAAATTAAATACCTACCTATAACCAGATACAGCGTATAAATCGCTACAAAAAAAATAAACAAGAATCTGATTTCACTGAATATTCGAAAAACGCTTTTTCAGCAGGATCGAAAGAAAACAGGCTTTTGTTTTTACAAGTGCCGACAACGGGGTTCCGCAGGAAAACAAGCGGAGAAAGGAAGCCTCGGCGACAGTAAATAGACGACACTGTTTGACTGTAGTACATAAATCTACAACCGGCCCCCGTCTCCGCCCCGAGTGATAACGGCGGAGGAAAATTGTACACAATATATAAATAAATAATACTACTTTCGAATTTATTTATTGTAGCTATTTGATTACTTACATCGTGTTTTAACACTGGGCCTGCAGTAGTGGTCTGTCAATCCTTTCTTAAACCTCACACAA
This sequence comes from Teleiodes luculella, assembly GCA_948473455.1. Classification (NCBI taxonomy): domain Eukaryota; kingdom Metazoa; phylum Arthropoda; class Insecta; order Lepidoptera; family Gelechiidae; genus Teleiodes; species Teleiodes luculella. Next base: position 15,717,285 of record OX419589.1, read on the forward strand.
AGCTATGGGAGCATAGGAATTAAACTGGATTCAAACTCAGAGCTTACTTGAGCGTCGTATAGTCAAAGTAGTTCGCATAATATGACGCCACCACACTAGTTAAAAACCGTGGTGTCTTACCGGTTTTTTAGAGTCTAGTTTTCATTTCTTTAGCCCATATGAGAAGAGACTAAGTTATTCGGTCCTAGCACATATAAAGACAGACATACTTAATAAATTAAATTCAATGTCTATCTAAGATGTTTAATGCACCAAGTCCTCTCAGATTGATTTTAAATAGTATAAATTTACTTCGTAGGTAAATGCCTAATATGTATGCTCGAAATTAGTAAATTACCTAGTGTTTTATTTGACAATACAAGCCGAACGAGTATACACATGAAAGCTTTTCAAGTTGTAGCCGATACTCGTACCAATTTCATTTAGAATATTGCATGCAAAACCCTCTTGTTTCGCCACATGGGCTTCAGGCAATATAATAAAAAGAAAAAAAAATACTTCAGCTTTATTGTAGACTACGTTATAAACGAAAAACAAAACTGGGCATCACGAAAGTAGACATACTTTATCGCGTATCTTTGGTCATGTTGATGAAAATGAAAATGAAAATGAAATAAAAATAAAAATAAAATAAAATATGTTTTATTCGAAGTAAGATTTTACAAATCACTTTTCGACGTTAACGTACGTAATCCCAATTGATATAAATCCAATCATGTCCCACATGAATGTGGTACGGCTGGCCAGTCTCCTGTTTCAAGTGTTCTAGTTTTGTTTGAGTTTCCTTTGTCTTCAAGGAATATGCCGTATAACACAAGTTTGAGGAGTTTTGTCTACGCATATTGCAAATAGTTAGAAACTCTGACGGACAATATATTGTTAGGAACGATCAATCCACTGATAACTTTGTTTCTAAGTGCTACTAATTCCGTAAACATTACTTTGGTGACCGTTAATCATATTATGTGTCGTGGCAAAGCCCAAATTGCTTAATAAACTTTCTTAATTTTTCATTATTTTCATGTTTTGATGAAAGTCGGAGGCGTTACCAAATTATTTGTCTGCCCTTATAATTATAATTAGTTGTCCGCCCTGTTATTTTTTCACGTGGAGCTGCAAATTTTTCATACAAACTTTGTTTTGATTATAACGAAAACAGCTAAAAAATTACTATCCAATTCGATTAAGTCCTTCAGAAGTGATGTGCGTACATACATTTCCACGACTCATTTTTATGATAGACTAGAGTCCCGCCCCGCGGCTCCGCCCGCATTAACGGTTTTTTTAGGAATGAGGTATTTTCCCGCGGTAAAAGTTAGCTTTTATACTTCCCCGAGCTTTGTTCTATCTCTATACCAAATTTCATCAAAATCGTTTCAGTGGTTTTGGCGTGAAAGCGTAACAAACAGACAGAGTTACTTTTGCATTTATGATAATAGTAAGGAAGGACTAAGGATGGATATATGAAGGATGCTTAAAATTTATTTGTGTTTCATTAGGGTGCTTCTACACGGTGCAAGTAGCTCGCGCATGTTGAGTCAAATTTGATTTCGTTTAGACACATACTTGCCGCATCTAATTAAATCTGTGTGACCTACACTTAATTATTTAAGGAATGCCATGACATATTTTACAATTTTAGTGCTTTCAAACGAAGTCAATTCAATCAACATGCGCGAGCTATTTGCACCATGTAGAAGCACCCTTAGAATATAACGAACCCAGCAGCAGCGGACATAAATAAATAGGAAATGCTCTTATTACAACGACGTTTTAACTTTTATGAGACGCGGAGAAGATTAAAGTACAAGTCGTTTGTTGATTCTATCTCTATTTATTTTAAACTTTAAGTTTAATATTTTTGGAAAGCGCTTAGAATTTTAAACATAAAAGAGGCTGCTTCTTTATCCGTTTTATTTAAAACTTTACGATGTCTTTTGGATTGCATGAATTTAGTATTCTTTATTTTAAAAAATGTGTAATCACTTTTATTCTCAAGGGCAAAACACTGTATCTTAATATACTTAAATCTTCTCTTGTCGTATAAAAGTTAAGAGACGTCGTTGCGATAAGGGCCTCTCTTTATTTATGTCCGCCGCTCCGGCGTTGCCGTGCCTACAATTCCGGCCGAACCTCCTAAAGGGTTCGCGATACTCGTATCCTATCGAAACACAATACTAATAAAACACATTTGGCCAGCAGTTCTTTCGACCGCCTCCTACAGATAAATCTCTGCTACAGGCGTTATTTTCAGACAACAGGACTTATAAATCTCGAAATGGATTTACATAATTTCATTTGGCCCGAAGCACGGAGCTTCCGGAGCAAACAAAAAACTCAAACATGAAAAATTAACTAAACAATCACGGCCGGTTTGTGGCTCGTAAACAATATTTGGGACCGCCAAACGTTTAACGTATTAAGATCCCTAACTTTTTGAAGCTTATGTTGCAAAATGAACAGTTAGATAGGAAGGTTGAAGGTTTTATTAGAATATATTAATCAAATTTTTGAAATGATGATGAAGAATCAAATTAAATCTTTTGTAACATAAAAATCTGCTCAACACAATATGCTCTCGTCGCAAAAGATGAAAGAATCTAAAGCAATAAAGTGTAGTTTGACTTAATTAAATATTTTTGCGATCATACAAAACACATAACAAGTAGCTGCTAGAAGCATATTTTTTTTAATATTTAATATGTATTACACTTTGTTTTTTTTTTTCATTTACGTGTTTTACTTCTGTTAGGCATGTTAAATTCCGCGTGGTTACAGTTCAGTATTATGTATTATGTTGATACGTCATGTACTGAACTGTCTGGCAAGTGACCCGGCCTATTATTACGTCATCACGGAAGTCGGAAGTCAAGAACAGGAGAAGGCAGTATTGTTTCTGTTTGCTATTATTTCATAGCAGAAGGTCTGTGGGCGGGAGTGCCGCAACCTGCGCTCTGCAATATCCCAAATTAAATTGGCGGTCGCTTCTACTACTCGCGGCTTCGGTTCAAGTGTAGAGCGTCCGGAAATATTCATTTTCTAGTTATTTTCTTCCGGTTAACTAATCAAGATATTATACAAGTTTTCTACTACAACATGAAGATAAGCTCATTTTCTTTTCTACTAGCTGTCCACCCGCGGCTACGCCCGCACTGTTTTTTTAATTTTCCGTGCATTTTCCCGCTGTTAAATCAGTCTAAGATATTGAACGGGGATATACAGGGCGTCCCACAGCTATGCCACATGGAGGGAAAGTACCTTAAATATTGTAAGTAGAACATTTTACTGAAAGAAGACATTATTTTATTTCTAAAAACTATTAAAACTGCATTCATACATTTTTTAATAATTACATGGTTGAACCGGGAATCGAACCCGTTATACGATAAAAAAATATATCCTGTAGTTTTATCATACCGATCGAAAGGCTTCATCATAAGGGTTATTTTTTGCTAAATAACATAGTGTCAGAAATAAAAGGAAGACTATGTATTTTAACATTTTTAATACAAAATTTATCAATTTTATTAATTGCTATGACCCCTACGCTGTTGAATACAAAGTCGCACTCTTTTGATTATTTCACTCCCTGTCTTTAAAAATACGCGACGGATTTTGATTTTAATAGATAGAGTGATTCAAGAGGAAGGTTTATATGTATAATACATGCATAATATACTAAAGGATAACCCACAATAACCATTTTCCCGTGCGGAGCCGGGGCGGGTCGCTAGTAACCCCATGCATTAAAAAAATCTCGGCGACCACTTCAAATGTTAAAATTCATGATCTTTCTTTTATTTCTGACACTATGTTATTTAGCAAAAAATAATCCTTATGAAGGAGCCTTTCGATTGGTATGATAAAACTACAGGGTGTTTTTTTTTCCTCATGTAGCGGGTTCGATTCCCGGTTCAACCATGTAATTATTAAAAAATGTATGAATGCAGTTTTAATAGTTTTTATAAATAAAATAATGTCTTCTTTCAGTAAAATGTTCTACCTGCAATATTGAAGGTACTTTCCCTCCATGTGGCATAGCCGTGGGACGCCCTGTATATAAAAATCATTCAAATCGGTCCAGTAGTTTTAGGGATTAGGCCGTACAAACAGATAAACAGACTCGGTTTTTAGCTTTTTTTTTTCTATGTACAGATTTTCAACCTTTAGAGTTTTATTATTTAAGTAGATTACAGAAGAGAACATACTAAAACTTGCATTGCAATGCCAAAACCAGCATGTAATTTGCGAATCACTTTATAAATAACTAATAATGTAAATCCATTGTTTACTGCTGGAAAGATCTGGAAGGTGCAGCGCAAGATAGAGATCTTTGGAAGACTATACTAAGAGCCCTATGTCTCTGATGAAGGATAACAGGACATGAAGAAGAAAAAGAGAACTATCATGCATTTACTTGTATATTATTTTTTTAGGATTAATAATTTTTAGTGTGTCTAACAGATGATCAATAAATTGTTTAGCTCATTTCTAAATTATAAAAATACTAATATCTATATATTTGTCTTTATTTTTCAAAGTTTATGATACCTATATCCGTTTATCGGCTGTGACTTGTATGAGTCTTGTATGAGAGTGGTGAAGAAGGACGGTTGTGGATTTATGTCCCGTCGACCGGCGCTCGCGTCTATTTACCGTCTCCATTGACTCTCTTATTCCCTTTTGTTTCTTCACGAAGCCCCAAGGCAGAGCTTGTAAATGGTCAACGTGTTTTCTTTATATTCGCTTACAGTTCCACAAAACGTGAATGGCTTACTTTGAAGACAATTATAATAAATTTTTGCAGTGCTAAGTTTAATTTTATTTTTACCATTTGGCATAAGTTTATATATAATTGCTTCTGTGCTTAGAACATCTTAGTCTGAGTTTTTATTTAATTTCTACCTCAGAAAACCTATTATGGTTATAAATAAGACGTTAATCAAATTTGCACATGAGTTGTATGAAGCTGATGGTTTTCCGAACAATAAGTAAATAAATTTAACCATGAATGATTCAACTGACTAAAACATTTTTTTTAATGTGCAGCAAAGTTCATGTAATTGAATCTTTATGTGAGTATAACCGATAATGATATAAAAAGCTAAGGTCGTTCCACTCTTCCTAGCTATTAAATGAAGAGCTTCACTCGAACATACGCCAATTGCTACACCACAAAAATACAATTAAAAATTATAAATTAATTAGACGTACATAGCGTAGTCACTACAACACCTAGGTACTAATCAAGAGATATAATGGACACGTAATGTCCTTGTAAATACAGAATCGTCGTGATGTAAGTATGAGCCTATGAGCGCGTTTAGTCTAGCTAAGCCTAAGTAAGCCTGTATGCAAATACGCATTAGCTTAGTTGTGTAAAGCCAGAATGCTATTAACACCATGCACTATCTATGTGGGACGGACGTAGCTAGCTGGCAACGTATATAAATATATATTTATTTCAAGATATTTCACATAGTACTAAACGAAATATTCTTTAACTTACCTTGAAATAGTCTGCTTTTAAAAAATAAATATGTAAATAGCCGCTCGAAAAATGTAATAGAAGGTATATTTTTAATATAATATTTACCGAGTGAGTTCAGTCCACATTTCAGAACTAAAAAGAATAATGTATTTGCAGCACCAAAAAACAGAACTTATCATAGGCAAACGAAACTTACAAGAAAAGTATGATACTTAATAGTAACATTATATTTTTCTTTGTCGCATCCTGCAAAGTCACAAACTAACTTTCTATTTTTAATAAGGTCATTTTATCACAACAATTTTAAATATATTTAATATTTTCATGATAAGCAAGCGGAAGCTCTCCCCTCAGGATTGAATGAAACTCGATATAAGATTCTTTTTTATATTGTCTAATCATTTTTGTAGTTTAATCTTGTACATTCGTTTGAGACGAGAGCCGGTCTTGCTTTGATCAAACCACTAAAATAAAGTAATCTTATCCATCTATTACCTAATTTAGTACTATTATTTAATATAAAAAGATCGTCCATTCAGATTAAAGACAGCGAATGCCTAATGCCAACCGCAAAACATGAGATTGCCATGTCGCTCCTCTAGACATTTTATGACAAGGCAAATCTAGTGCTTATCATTCCAGAAACATTTCAGGCCGCGAATTATTTCGGGAAAGCGTTTAAAGTCACATTGAAAATAATCAAATGTAATTCAAAATTAATCGATCGAACTTTAAAGTAACAGTCTTGCAATCAAATGATTTTCAACACTGAAATTAATCATTATTCTCCTTGATGGTCATAAATAGTTTTAATCCTAACTAATATTATAAATGCGAAGAAAGTTTTTGAGGATGGATGGATAGATGGAACGAAGAACGCAAAAAAACTGATTGGGTCTTTTTGAAACTGTACGATAATATAGCTTATACATCAGAATAACACATAGGTTACCTTTTACCGCAGGAAAATACTTAACTCCCACGGGAAAAACTGTAAGCGCGGGCGGCACCACGGGGCGGAAAGCTAGTTTGACATATTTTTAAATTGATAATGTTCAAAATTATTGTTTTTCTTATTGCATGTTGGTGGCCTAAGGCCAGAATCACCGCACCCTTAAACTATTTACACGAAACGTATAATGCTAGAGGTATTAAAGTTAGTGCAAACTATTTTTTCCAAGTTATGGATATTAACGCTGCACCGATTATTTTCATAGCTCCTATATATTAATCCCATTATTTTTCCCCGAAATTGAGTCTAGGGGGGGCAATTCGCTAGGCCGCGAAGAGGCAACAACGTCTAAATAACTCGTATAACACAGCTAGGCGCCATAAATCAAGGCGGGAACGCCCCTCTGTTTGTGACTTGTATTACTTAGCTCGCTGATAAGTAGGTAGTGCCACGTAGTGCGCTGGAGTCTTCTCAAACCGTATCTTGATGGAATAATTTGAAAATACGCCCGAATTTGGTCCGGATTTCCGAGGAAACGCACAAACGAAACCTGTACGAGATCCGGTGAAGCTTGATCCGTCGTACTTTATCGACTCAAGCATAGGTCAATTTAAAAAAAAAGAGATCGTAATTAAAATGTCGCTTCTTTGAAACTATAAAATTATTTTTATTTATCCGTTAAAGTGAAAAATAATTTAAGATAACCTAAATATGTAAGTATATCTAATTCGCCTTTACTCTAAACTGCTGAATAGACCGGAGTAAAAATACTGGATGAGAATGACGAGAACGGCCAAGAGGTACGTTTTACAGCAGCTGAAAAATACACATCTATTCTATAAAAATATATATAGTTGAAGTGAGCGGAAAGCTAGATTTTATAAAATAAGAGTAGGTACAATACATACATTTGAAATAATGCTAGAGTGAACGCTACGGAGATGACGTAATTAGTTAGACCCATCAGGTCTTTCTAATCGATCAAACCTTTTAATTAATTAACAAACAACAATACCAAATAAATCTTTGTTAATTGTCTTGTTTTTGCGTTCCGATCGGTTCGTTACTCTTCAGATTTATCGTTGACAGTTGAATAATTTGTTCTGACGGAGGTCCTGATTCGCTCAATACTTGTCACGGCTCTTCCGGGACGCGGGAACAATTCCAAATTCAAATACGTTTACCATTCAATTGGATTTCGAATTTAGTGCAACTTGCCTTCAGTGATAGACGTCAATATTAGACAGGGCGCCATTTATATACCGAAAAATCATTACTAGCAAAAAAAAGTTGCTGCTGCGCTGGAGACAGTGACAATATAAGTACTATGCGCGTGATTGAATTTCAAGGGAAGATCGACGCGACGGTTAGCAAAAATTCAGCGTCAAATGTAGGTAATAAATACGAGTACCAAGGACCAAGAACTGACTTTGGTTATCTACTCAAAAATAGCAATATATGAATGCTACTACCTACCTATAGTTAGCTAGGTACCTATAGCCTGTTTGGTCCAATATTAATCAATATTGAATTTGAGCCATGCAAAACGCAGGGTGAGCCAATATCCGTACAGTGTTGCCGCATCCTGTACCGCCCCATTCGTCATGTTAATAATCCCCAATCCGATAGCGGATGCACTATCTACTGCAGAATCATCTCATGGCATGTGGGTTGTAATATACCTCAAGTCTTCGACCGACAAATTATATTTTAACTTCTCTAGTAGGTACAAGTATCCATTGCGTTCGATTATTTATATTTTTATTGTATGCTTATTTATTGACATTGTTCGTTACGTTTATTATTACATTTGTATTTGATGTATTTTATGTTTGCATTATCGACTTGGGTGTAGGTACCTGTACTAAGATTTCACGAGCTTTTCTACATTGCCACAACGCGTTGAGACTTGAGATAGAATAGCATGTCAGCCAAGACACGAATTTCGCTATTTGGTCTTTCTGTAATTGCCACAACGCGTTTTGCGCGTTTTCATTAGAGCCATAACACGAATTTCGCCATGTGGATGTTTACTGTGACCACAACGCGTTGTGAGCTATTTTTCCGCTCACTGAGCGTTTTCGATCTTTCAGCGTAACATATAAAATAATATTATACAATGCAACACAAATAGGTACTTTAACTAACTTTTTTATACTTTTTTATTCAATATACTTACTAACTAAATTCTTACCATATTTACAAAATAAAATTGACTGAAAGGTACAAAAAGGCAAACAAAGGAAACCCGAGACGCCGTCATAACGATTTCGTCTACTTCGCTCTCCACCCACTTCTTATCAAACGAATATAAATTACAGAATTTACACACTTCGATTTACAAATCAACTCGATATTCGATTTTTTCTTTTACGCGCATCATTAATTCTCTAAACAATAGATATCTAACTCTTTTCAAGTGATAAACCAGTGCGGGTTGGTCTACTTTACACACAACCTTTGAATTACTTACTGCGCAGGTGTGTGCACTGTGCAGGGTTTCCTGACGATGTTTTCTTTCACTGTAATCAAGAACGTCAAATAAATGTACATAATTATTTAAGATTTGTACATAGAAGGCTTGCTTGAACCCTCGAACTTCCGAATACAAACACCGACGCGGAAGCTGTAAAAAATACTACTCCATCACGAGATTTTTCCATTCCAACTTCCATTATAGGTATTAAATTTTGTTTACCTTATATGGAAACCGTTAAAAGTATTTTCCCGCGGTAAAAGTTAGCCTATATTCTTTCTTCCGCAAGGTCTATAAGGACATCCGGTGCTGTTATACTGGAAAAAAAGTATATTTTAAGTCTAAGTATAAAAAATATTTAATTAACTCTTTAGAGTGACTTAATTTTAATCTTATTTCTTTTTATATCGGAAAATGGATTGGATTTGAGCACCTACTATTAGATCCTACAGACAAACTGCTATGCAGTTTTGTGGGACAGTGATTATTTTGTAAGGATAACTTGTGATGCATTTAATAATAATAAATAAATAAATAAATATTCTATCTTTGTGCCAACTACGCCCGCTTTAACATTTTTTCCATGGGAATGAGAAATTTTCCCGCGGTAAATCGTAGCCTTTTTTCCCAAGGTCTATTCTGCGAATTCTATGCGAAGACTTCGCCCAAATAGAAACTTCACGCGAACGTATTAAGTAAGTAGGTACGTGAGTTTTTTATACGGGCGAAATCTTCAAGTGTTTATAGAAAAAGTAACTCATACCTAAATAACTTAACAGGTTAACGTTGTTTGTTTCATTAAGGTAACATTGCCTCGCTAATTTCATGTGTTCCTATTTGTTTTTAATTTTGGTCCAAATATAGAACAAGCCGGCTAAGTTTGTAAGTAACGAGAAATATTTTGATGTACAGTAGCCAGCACATGCGCACATCGTACTACGAAAATTACCCGTACCGCTACGGAAAATAAATTAAATGTCCATATAAATCAAATAACATAATTTACAACTTTACAATAATAAAAGTTCAAAGGAATACAGGCGCTCTCGAGACCAACAAAAACAACCTTAATCTGTGAACAGGTAGTGGTGTGGACGTGTTCCAACTTTGTTCTTGTAACTTTAGTTTATGTTCAACATTTGTAACACATTACATAGTTGTTTTCTGTTCCAAATAAAAATAAAAATAAACATGTCCAGCCGCGTGAGTTGCCTACTGTACAAACAACCTGTTTTCATACATTATGTTTATTTTGTGACAAACAACAGGCTAATGTAGGCGGCGTAATGTAAGTACCTACATGTACCACAGCAAACAAAAGGTAAAATTATTTTATGAGTAAAAACATTGTTGGAGGGTCTGTGGCTCTAAGATTTAGGATACTTTTTTCAATAAAGCTTTTATTGACCTGCCGCTTAAGGTTAAAATCTGTATTAATAAAATAGTCTATATAAAAGTAGGTATGTACGTACACGCACTGCTTGAGAACGGCTGAACCGAATTGAATAACTATTTTCTGGAAGGTTGGCAGCGGGAAAACTCTCAGTTCCCACTGGAAAACTTATATCGCGAGTATTACCACAGAATATATAATAGTACTAGGTATTACCTAATTTAGTACTGTATCGCATAAGCAGAGGTGGTTTATTAGTATAGGTTCTAGTCATCGAAACGACGCCCACGGGGGCGATTGATGTCATAGGTATCTCCATCAAGACAAGTGCAGTGTTCAATATACTAATATTGCTTTCTGCCCCGTGTCTCCGCCCGCGATAACATTTTTTCCTGTGGGAATGGGGTATTGTCCCGCGATAAAAAGTAACCTATGTCTATTCCCAACCCAAGGTCTATTCTATTCTCTATCAAATATCATCGTTATCGGCTCAATGGTTTTGGCGGCCTGACGTTACGGAGTTTACGGGTTCGAATCCCGGTTTGGTTAGTTAGGGCATTACAATACAATACAATACAAATATTCTTTATTGACACCAAGAAAAAAACAAAGCAAAGAACACAAACACAGAAAACAACAGGTTTCAACAGGCGGCCTTATTGCTAGGTAGCAATCTCTTCCAGGCAACCCATTATAAGAGAAACGCTAAAAATAATTGAGCAGTGCGGGTTGGTGGCATATAAATCTAGTAATATAAACTACATACGAATATTCCACTTAAAATACATAGATAATTAATAATATAATAAGCATACATAATTATATACATACCCACATACATACATAGAAATATATATACATACATACATATTATATATTTCACAACTATAACACAGGAAACATTATATATATTAGGATGAAGAGTCAGTGGAAAGGTAATTGCAGGTTGAATCACCAGATTGTCCGAAAAGAAAGATAATTCCGTGCTTCGGAAGGCTACTTATGTACGAGTACCTATGTAGCAGGGATAAGAAGAAACGCGTAAATAATGCAATTGCACTTAATTTAACGGAATGTATCTACCCCGTTACAAGCACTAATAATACCCACCTACGCGCGGCAGAATAGGGGAAAGCGCAAACACATCGCGAGTCAAATAAACCAAGAGTTCCCGAGCAAGGAGCGCAAACCGGGAAACGGGTAACTAACAAGGGGGTAGAAAATTCTTAAATATTTGAAGTGAAAACATCAATAAGCATGAATCGCTAGAACTGCATTAAATCTAGTTAATAAATAAATATATTAACTATTGATAAGCCTGAAAGTACATTTACAGTCAACCGCAAGGTAAGCTTAACACGCGCAACGCTATTCTATCTCTTAACACAGAATACCAAATAGTAGTCACTACCCTTACTCAAAGATCATAAGAACAGTGTAAAATGTGATAAAGGTGTAAAGTGTTTAGCTTAGCGTGCTCCTGAACCAACTTAATGCTCACTCGTTGGTAACATTATTTAACACAGAAATACATACACACAGAACAAAAGACAAGTTCCTCAAAAGAACAAAACTCGACATTTTCATTAATAATGCCTTTCGTTAGTTTAATTGGCTGGGTTATGCTGAACAAAGGAAACAAAAGATCATACGTCTTTATCTTTTCTTACATTTCTATTAAATCATTTGCGTTTTATACTGTTGGTACTGATAATTTATTTAAATTGTAAATACAGTTTTTTTAACATCTAGGCTGGGAGGAAATTGAATAGAGAGTGGATATTTTGTCGAAAATAATGAAACCACACCAGTTTCAGTAAATAAGTATAAGCATTGGGCAGCAGCTTCCTTATTCAATAACTAACTGTCTGCCCGCGGCTACGGCCGCGTTTATTGTTGACTTTTTCGTGCACAACTGTACTTTTTTCGTGAATGGGGACTAAGCCTCCTCAACCCCGCAGCTTCCAATTGCTCAATAGTGTTGCTTGCCCCTGCACACCAGGGCTTTCTTCGTAAAGGGGGCGAAGACCTCTCAGCCCCCTGCCATCCAATTTCTACTCAATAGTTTTGCCCCTGTACAACTAGGCTCTCTCCGTTGGCTTCAGCGCCCTCAACCCCGCAGCACCCAATTTCTACTCAATAGCCTTGTTGCTGCACAACCGGGCCTTCTTAGTGAGGAAGCGAAGCCCCCATCACTAGCATCCAGTTTCTACTTAATAGTATTGCCTCTGCACTACTGGACTTTCTTTGTAAGGAGGGCGACACCCCCTCCAGCCCCCCCAAAATTCAATTTCTACGGAATAATCCTACCCCGGAAGCAGCAGCAGAGACCATTCAAACCCCCCAGCATCCAATTTCTACTCATAGTCTTGCCACTGCTTAGCTTAGATTAGACTTAGATTCTTCTTTAGTTTTTTTTCCTCTTGCTATCACTATGTAACACGCTTTTATTTATTAAATTGGGACTGTGATAAAAACAGGAAGATTTAATAAATTATTGTGTAAAGTTTTAGCACAAATTACGTATAACGGCGGCACGGCGGAGCGTACTTTTTATCTTGTAGTTTTAGTGTTGTGTTGTGTTGTGTTGTGTGTTGTGTTTGTTTGTGTGTTGTGTTGTGCTGTGTGTGTGTGTGTGTGTGTGTGTGTGTTTTTTATATTGTGTTAGAAAATTTATATTTAGTGAGTCGATTAAAAAAAAAGTAAGCCGTATATAGAAAAAAATGTTTATTAATTATTAAAATACACTTCTTGGGGATTTATTTCTTAAAAATAATATCGTGTAAATGTAGACACTCGCGTTCTCGGCACTCATTTAATCGAACACTAAATTTACTAATGACAAGGAACGTATTCGTTGTAGAAATTTAGGATCAAAAACTGTAATAACCTACTTTTTATTTTCTTCAATGGTTACGACCAATAAGAAATTTGTAATTTTAGTAGCTGTAATAGTGTCGAAAACGGTCCAATCAAATGTAAATGAGTTTTATTTATCAACTAAACTCCGCACACGGTTAAAGGTTGATAAACATGAACCGCTATTCGTTATCTAGTTGGCCGTAGAAGTTATTAATGATAAGAAATGTTTGTTAATTTGTGTGAAGAAATATTTACATTTATTTTGTCTTCTATTAGTAATAGAAGAGAGGGAGTATATATATATTATAATATATTATAAAGTAATTCAAAATTGCATAATTATAAATAAATTTATTTGAAGTAAAAGCACAGAAAAATGAAAGAAAAGAAAAATTTTAAATACTGATGAAATCTAAGATGTTTCTGTGCTAATTAATTTTCAGATTTATGAGTTTAAAGACTTATTTTTTTTTTAGTTAAATAATCAAATAATTATTAAATTTGAACATAGTATCTAGACATTTATGAGATTTTTTGATACGTTTCCAACAATTTCGAAGTTTTCTTCTAACAATTCTTTAAGTGCTTCAGTATGGTACGTAATGTTGATTAAAAAAACAAGCTGATAAACATAATGTCTCTTTTGAAGTTAAGTGATAAGCACGACTATATAACACTGAGTGCGTCTCAATTGTCATATTCGTCTCCAAGAGGCTCAAAATGTTACATCAAGCATTCGTTCTTCTGATAATTGGATCCGCATGTGAGCACTTAAATCACTGATTGCTTTTGCAACTATTTTTAAAATTAGGTACTAAAACTGTTTTTTATTTTTCAGGGATCGCTGGTGACGCACAGGACTAGCATCTGCGTGCTTCGGACGAGAAAAGCCAGACCCAGTAAGATACCCCTATGGACACCACATCAACGTAGGCATTCCTGATGATGGTCGTGATCATTACTCAACGGATGGATACCTTCGTATTCCACCTCTACCAATTGACCCAGTTCCACAGTCTGCTGAAGGGACTAGGGCACCAATTGTTCCATCAGATGTATGCCCTAATGGACGGCTTGTTTTGAGGATTAAAACCTCATCGAATGGATATGTTGACTCGGACTCTCAAACAGAAAGGATATGCTAAGAGCCATTGACTTCGAACTGCGATGAAAATAATTTTAAATCGGGTTCTTCAAGTGACTGTTTTATCATGCAACAATGGAGTGAGCCAATACATCTGCCAATTCCATCCCGGAAACAGGATTGGTTCTATTATTTACCAGAAAATAATAGAATTGCTTACGCTCCTATTCGCCAACATCGACGAAATGGAGATCAGTCATATGTAGATATGTAGAACTTCCATGAGAATTTTACATTAAATAAAGTAGTTTCAGTGTAATCACATTGTTTTATTTTACACTTAACATCACAGAATTTACTGGTATATTTCTTTGAAAAAATTGATGCGCATGCACTTAAATTTGACAATTGAGCAAACAATCTGAAACTTAATTTTACACTCAACTTAAACTAGATGCTACATTTACACTGTGAATTCTACTGCGCATGACTTCAACAGCTGATGTCGGTAATACAGATGTTAGTTAGCTTTGGTAGATAAAACTAACATTATTAATCGTAAATAGTTACAAATTTCTACGCTAGGAGTTTATAGTCAAGGAAAACAATAAAATACTTAGTAATTTCGATTCTTTATTCAGTTTAAGGATGAACTAAACTAAATTGGTACATAGTAAGCTAGAAAAAGAATACTTAAGGGTGAAAAAAAAAATTATGAATCATTCTCCGGACACTCTCATCGGCGGAAGCAATAAGCTTTTCATCAGTGGGAAGCACAGGAATTGTCCCTATAAAAGAAAACACCAGAATTAGTGATACCATCAAGATACATATCATCAACTGAAGAATTTTAAATAAAACTTACATGCTGTGCCGATGAACGCAGCCAATAAAACGATTACTCCACTTGACCACATGTTGAAGAGCTTCCAGAGTTCTGTTAAAAAACAGCAGGAAGCTCTGGCTTAAATTCTAAATAACTGTCACAATGACGTCAATCATGGAATCTTATGACATTGGTCATTTGAGAAAATATACCAAACAAATTTTACAAAACAAGTGATAAACTTGTTTTTCTTCTCTTAATTGGGCTTATCATGGTCAAGTAGAGATAATAGTTAAAAAAAAAAAAAGGTGTTAAACAATGATAATTTCCTAGAATGTTCCATCCTCATTAAAAATAACACGTGACAGAATATATCATTATTATGAATATTACAAGTAGAGCTTAGACAAACAATTAAATAACATTAAAAGCGTTTACGTAAAACACCTCTGAACTTCACATCTGAACTTCATATATAGGGGAGGGTGGGGCAAGACGGCCCACCTAAGCCAGTTATCATTTTTTGTGGCTTTCAACCATCAAATAAATTTACTCTTCTTTAATCTCGACTATATTCACTGGAATTTGGCTGATACACCATAAAAAAAAAAAAATCTGGGGCAAGACGGTCCACCTCCGAAAAATGATTTTTTTTTTTTTTACGGTTAAATTATTTTCATCTTAAAAAATATTTATTTTTCTCCTTGACAATAGTACTTACTTTTGTACAACTCAAAAAAATTATATTTTTCAATAGAAATATCCATAAAAAATTTTTTTTTTTAGCCTCATAACTTTTCTTGGTTAATGTAAACATAAAAAAATTTGAAAGAATTCTGAAAAAGATTTTCAACTAAATTGGGTCCAAAAGTAATTGATATGGTATGAAATACTTTAAAAAATTTTGTTTATTAAATAAAACATTTTTTTTTTCATCCATTTGTTCATAATTTTGTGTTTATTTCTCATTGACACACTTTTTCAATGCGTATACTGACTGTTTTTTCAATATATTTGCTACTTTTGATATATTTTAAGTGCGACATTACCTTTTCCTCAAATTGTGAGCTCCGTAGGATTAAGTTTTTAATACGATACTTTTTTCAACTTCTGAAATGCGATAACTTTTGACAAAATAAACTAAATTTTTATGTAATTAGCAGCATTTGATGCAGTTTTTAAAATCCTCCTCTGCCCAATCTCAAAACACAGTAAGGGATAAATTTTGAATTCTAATTCAATTATGTTCGCATGTCTCTATTATAACGATAAATCCTAAAAAAATAATTTTGAAAAATAATCTCGAGCACAAAATGGACAGACCAAAAATTTCGGAGTATATCAGGAAAACACTTCTTTCGAAATTTGAATTTACGATATTTCAGAAATGAATCAACAAATTTTAACGGGAACAGTGGCAATCGACGCGGTTTTTCAAGGTTTAGAGCTATTAAGTTTTTGATGTCCATCGGTAGAAGCATTTGAAAGTTATTCTGAAAAAATACTTTCTCAAAATTTTTATTCTTTAGATATCCCAGAATATACCAGTTCAAATTGCTTCCAAAAGTATATTAGAA
This sequence comes from Teleiodes luculella, assembly GCA_948473455.1. Taxonomy (NCBI): domain Eukaryota; kingdom Metazoa; phylum Arthropoda; class Insecta; order Lepidoptera; family Gelechiidae; genus Teleiodes; species Teleiodes luculella. The sequence goes on from OX419589.1 coordinate 15,733,946, forward strand.
AATCTAAATTCGGTGATGCCTCCGAATGCCGTCTTTTCATTCTAATCGGTCCAACTGCTCAAAAGTTAAAGTATATTAGTTTATTTTTTCTCAGAGCTATAGAATCAGCCAAAAAATGGAATAGTTTAACAAAAAAATCCTAATTTAATCATAAAAGTATACAACAACTTGTTTTTTTAGAATATTTGAATGGTTTATTTTGCCTCTAGTTTTACGTAAAGGGATAAAAAGGAGTAAATAACATGCATTCGAGGTAATTACAAGAAAATTAGAAAAAAAAAATTTTTGGTCGATTTTTGAGGTGGGCCTTCTTAGAGGTAGGAAAATTCAAGCTTTACGGTTTTTGCAACTAAGACTAATAAATTTCAAATTCTACTTACATTCTGCACTGATTGCGATGAGCGCCAAAAGCACCACTGCGTTAAACTTCATGTTGAGAGCTCTGGAACACGAATGAGGAATATCGGGAGACACTGGATATTATACTGTTTGAAATCAGTGATTGGTCAGTTAAGTGTCATGTCATTGAGATATTGGTAAAAAGAACGATCTTTAACCCATTGATAAATAATTTACGCAATTCATCCGACGTAGATCATCAATCGGAGAGTATGTCAATCTTTGAACAAAATAAAAACATATTTTTTACTGTCTGATGCAATTATTGCACAAATTAAAAATCACACGTGAGCCACGTGGTACTTTTTTAAACCATCCGGAGATTTTATGCTTCCTTTGAACTTGATGGACTTTATTGAACTTAAATACAGATTATTTCATTGGAAACTGAAAGTTCTGTGACACCCGCGGCTCGCCAGATATGGGCGAGCCAGCGAGCGCGCACAAGAAGTGAAAAACACGATGAAAAGTAGATGAAAACACAAAAGCACAGACGATAAATATGTATTATATGTATATAGGTAAAGGTTGAAAACTGCTTGTCGACAAGGCTAGATTAAAAATGATTAGACGTTTACACAGAAATTTGGAACTCGGCCGGCATGGCCGAGGGGTAAGCGAAAAGTGACTAGAAAAATGGACGAAATGACGGATGACTGTTGACTGAATTCCAAAATTAAATATATTCGAATTTAGACGAGAATGGTAAATGAGGTGAGAATGAGGCAACGAGGTGGCATGGTAATGCACCACGTTACAGTTCGAAGCTGAAAAACATTGAAAAAAGTTTGGAAAATCCAAAAAAGCACGCCTCATAGCAGTCACTCAATTTTTACAAAAAAATAATAATTAAATATTGCATATTTATTAGTGTATTATGAAAAGAATACAAGAAATTACTTTTAAATCTTTCGCGCTATTGCCCACCCAGAAATAAAAGGTACTGCGCATGTCTTGTAAACGAACCTTTATATTTACAGAGATGTAGGTATACAACCGATAAGTGGATTTTAGTTTATTGTTAATTATAATTAAACTAGATTTAATCAGGCCGTGATTTTCGAAAGGACTCAGTTTTAGATAATACTGAAGCTTATGAAAAAAAAATGGATTGGATTAGTTGAGTTTTTCAGGCGTTATCGTGACCACCCTGGTTTCCATACATACATACTGACACACGGACGTCCACGAAATATTTTTTTTAAACATTGTTGGGTCAAAATCAAAATAGATGTACATTTTATGTGTTTCACTGTTAAGTTGCGACATTAAATCCTAAAAAAATACATTTATTTTATTCATTTTTTCATTGTATTCTATTAAACTTTACGGGTAAAGACCCTTTATATGTATTTAAAATACTTTCATTGCATTAAATAGTTAATTACCTAGTTTTTATCACCATTAAATCCAGCATCACATTTTTTATGGTTTCGTAACCTCAGGTTGAGTAACGACCTCTATGGTGAAAATAAACATTATTCTGGTAAATTGCCGTTTCAAAATTGGCAGCAATGACAGCAGAAAGTCAGTGTCAAACAGACGTCAAAATACAGCCATTATCTTTTGCATTACCTATTCAAGAATTTTACATGTACAAAATTTTTGTAAACATAATTTATCAGTGTTACTAACACACATCTTTTCCATACCGGTAATTTTTTTTCACTGTCCTTTATTGATTTCTGTAGAAATATAGTAATATAATGAGCTCCAAACACGACTGGTTCTTAATTTCTTGTAGTGTCGGCACCAGATAATTTTGAAGTTATACATTTTCAGGTTTTATTATCAGGTTCGTTATGTTTCGTTATTCAGTATAGTAACGATTGTTACTCTCAGCTCAGTCTAGTTAGTTTCGTTACGCTGAACTGAGAAAGTGTATTTGCGAATAGAACTGAACCAATAAACCCAATAAATCAGAGTTTATCGATTGCAAACAGACAAACAAAGAATTCTCTTTTTTTTGTATAGGTGCCTACTTCATTCTGTTCATTTTAGCACATGTGACCTTCGCCTCATGCATCAGTTTCGTTACAATGAGGGATTTTCATTTCGACAGTTCTAAATACAAAAAAAGGTTTCATTATGGTCATAAGAGATGGCGCTGCACTAACTCTTACGTCAAATAAAATACACGAGCTTAAAGGTAGGAAAAGAAATCACAAAATTTTGTCGCAAAAAGGACACTAGTGAAACGAATCAAAAATTTAAACGCAACTCAGCACGCAAAAACACGAAACGAAATTAAAACACAATAAAGTGCGTGACGATTGACGTGACAACAACAGTGTTGCCAGTTTTTTATCTGCGCTGACTGGTTTGACAGGCTCGCTTTTGACATTTTATACGACATGCACGCCATCTATTTGAGTCAATAGAACCATTTTTTTTTTTCTTAAATGCCATCTCATCATCTTATACAGAAAACTGAGGAGTATAACCAGCCACTATGCTTAGCGTTCGTGGACTATGAGAAGGCCTTCGATTCGATTGAGACTTGGGCAGTGCTGCGGTCTCTTCAGAGGTGCCAAATCGACTACCGATATATTGAGGTGCTCAAGTGTTTGTATGAGAACGCCACCATGTCTGTCCGGCTCCAGGATCAGAACTCCAGACCAATCCAACTGCAGCGGGGTGTGAGACAAGGAGACGTTATTTCTCCGAAACTGTTCACCGCTGCAATGGAGGATGTCTTTAAGCTTCTGAACTGGGAAGGACATGGCATCAATATCAATGGCGAGTACATCTCTCACCTTCGGTTTGCCGATGATATCGTAGTCATGGCTGAGACCTTGGAGGACCTCGGCACAATGCTCGATGACCTTAACAGAGTCTCCCAACAAGTGGGTCTTAAGATGAACATGGAGAAGACAAAAGTCATGTCGAACGCCCATGTAGTACCCACTCCAATAAAAGTTGGGGACTCATCTCTCGAAGTTGTAGATCATTACGTCTACCTGGGACAAGCAGTCCAATTAGGTAGATCCAACTTCGAGAAGGAGGTCAATCGTCGAATCCAACTCGGCTGGGCAGCGTTCGGGAAGCTGCGCAATATCTTTTCGTCCCAAATACCGCAGTGTCTCAAGTCAAAAGTCTTTGACCAATGTGTGTTGCCAGTGATGACTTATGGATCCGAGACGTGGTCGCTTACAATGGGCCTCATAAGAAGGCTTAAAGTCACCCAAAGAGTGATGGAGAGGGCTATGCTTGGAGTTTCCTTGCGTGATCGAATCAGAAATGATGAGATCCGTAGGCGAACCAGAGTCACCGACATAGCCCGAAGAATCGCTAAGCTTAAGTGGCAGTGGGCTGGGCACATTGCGCGTAGAACCGACGGCCGCTGGGGCAAAAAGGTTCTCGAATGGCGACCGCGCGCCGGAAGACGTAGCGTGGGCAGGCCCCCCACAAGGTGGACCGACGATCTGGTGAGGGTCGCGGGAAGCCGCTGGATGCGGGCAGCGCAGGACCGATCGTCGTGGAGATCTTTGGGGGAGGCCTTTGTCCAGCAGTGGACGTCTTTCGGCTGAAATGATGATGATGATGAAATGCCATCTTGAAAATCCCTCATTTCGTTACAAATTTTTGGATGTCAGTTTACTTACGGTTTCGTTATGGTACATCTATTTTGATTTTGACCCTGTTTTTATATATTTAAAAAGCAAAATGTGTTTTAAATATGTCACAAGTGTTGAGACTAGTGTTTTTCCTTGACATTTATGTGTAAATATTATTCTACAAGTCTGATAGAAAATAAATAGAGATCATTTTAGTTCAAAAAATCCCTTGATTTTTTTTAAGCGAGAGTAGAGCACTACCTCATGCGCTTCGCTTATGAGGCGTGCAATTTGATAGATTAATAAATTTGACTTGAAAATTGATTTTCTTAAAATGTTACACCTCCACAGTTGAAAAAATCATGGCCCTTTAACTACAACGGAAAGGGGATAGGGGAGTAAAACAACAGAGAAATGATAACGCATATACTCGTATTTACACCAACAAATTCACAATTTGTTTATCATGAGCCTCATTAACCTTGCGATTGATTTCAACTCCAGTGTATATGTTACGGCTAAAACCCGAAGTGCGGCTACACCTAGTTTTAGCCGGTTAGAACTAGGTGTAGCCACTTACTCTTGGTTAAACCTAGTACGAGCCGATTGTTTTCGGGTAAAACTAGGTCTATCCTTCATCATGCCGGCTACAACTAGGTCCGGCCATTCCCTGTTGGATAAAACTAGGTCTATCCGATATCATTCCGGCTAGAACTAGGTTCAGACTATCCCTGTTGGATAAAACTAGATATTTTTTATTAAAACTAGATTATAAAAGTGTGATTTATAATTGGGTGTGTAATATATTCCATAATTTCAAAAGTTATAATGATTAAATGATATAATTTCAGTTTATGTAATTTTACTTATCCTAATAATCAAATAATATAAAAGACAATTCCTATAATTTTAAATAATATAATTTCATTTGATATAATAATGATTTCCTATAATTTTAAATGATATAATTTCATTTGATATAATAATGATTTCCTATAATTTACAAATTTTACAATTGATATAAATATTGTTTCCAAATAAAATTATGAACTTGTAAAAGCAAGCAAGCAAGCAAGCATGCAAACAAGCATGCAAACAGGCATGCAAACAAGCATGCAATCAAGCATGCAAGCAAGCAAGCGTGCAGGCATGCATAGTTAATTGCATACATGTCAACCTAACCCGAACCTAACCAACAGTTGTCGGGGTGCCCCGAATTCTGAAAGATGCTGTATTATATCTTTAGGGCTCTACCGACCTTTAAAGTTTTAAAAAATATAAGTTTTTAGCATAATTTTACACTGTCCTCAAATTCGGCTCCCAAGGTAATCTTATATATAAAATTCTCGTGTCACAGTGTTCGATTCCATACTCCTCCGAAACAGCTAGACCGATTCTCATGAAATTTTGTGAGCGTATTCAGTAGGTCTGAGAATCGGCCAACATCTATTTTTCATCCCCAAAAAAAAAAAAAAAAAAAAAAAAAAGGAACGCGGGCGTAGCCGTGGGCGGACAGCTAGTTATTATATATAAATCACTTTTTGTTTATCTAGGTATAACTACAAACATCACGTTTTGATTTGTAAGCAACAACTTGTTACGAATAACTTCGAATTTGTAAGGATTCGACTTACAAAATGTTTCAATTTTTTACTTGTGTCAAACCCTTTTTTGGTTTGACTCGCGTGTGTTGGTATTAGCAGCTAAGGCGTTTTTTGTTCTATAAAAGTACAGTTATTATAATATAATAATTTTAAGTACATTTTTTAATGGGAATTCAGTTTCAAGTTAGGAATGCAAGGCGCAGTGAAACTAATTATTTTGCTTATATTATTTATGGCAACAACAACTAAGATTTCATTAAATATATTTTATTTGACAAAGACGACCTAAAACTGAAGTAAAATGGAAATGATCCATCCAATTGAAAGGTGTTTCCGATAGTTTATGAAAAGATTAACAATATTTGGTCCAAAGCTTTAGTTCCAATCGCGAGTAAAGAACGCGCCATCAAGGCGTCGTCCTATTAATGTAATTTTATTTCAAAAAGTATCTTACTTTGAAGAGTTACTCCAAATATAAAATAAATTATAATTTTAAAAACGAACCCAAATGTTTTTAGAGTTATCTGAGAAGTTTTTTGACGTTTCTGCATATAAATAAGTATATTTCATTTCAATCTTGTTTGTGTTCAAAATAAAAAAGAACTTTCCACCAAACAGAAGTTTTTATTGGATAGTACTGACAGAAAAATGGCAAGAAGCGGTATTGTAAAGAAACAAGCAGAGAGGCTTATCAAACAGTTAAAGAAAAGTCTACCAGAGTAGCAAAAAATTGCGTTCTAGTCAAGAAACCGAAACCGATTCAACCTAGCTGCAAATTGTGAGGAAGACTCGATGCGTGATTCATCCTCCGAAATCAGCACCATAGTTTTGCAGAAGCCTCCAGATATGCCTTCGGTTGAGAGTCTATAGATTTCAAGTTATTTTTGATGTTTTCGTTGCACTAGAGTCAAGTTCTATACATCGAGATCAGTTCTTCAAGAAATTTAAAAAGAGGACTTTTAGATCATATTAAATGATAAGCTGGAAACTTTCCTTGTCTTACAGGATCTGTGGAATGGTTTGTTAAGCTAGTAACAGAAGCCCCACAAATACAGCCCCACTATAACTAATCCTACTTTTAGAGATGGTTTTATTAAAACCAGATTGCAATCTCACGTGAAAATGCCAAACTTCGTACACAAAAATAAGTTTGAAATATAAGTTTTAGTGGTGATTTATGACCTTTAATTTCCTCTCAGTTTTATATTAAATTAATATTTGTGATAAAATACCATAAAAAAATTTTTTTGTTTCATTTCAGCCATACAGTTGAGACCTGTAAAATATTATCGACAAGGATGAATAGGCAAAATGACGTAGGCTCGTGTCAGTCACGTGGTCTAATTGCAAGACCTTGTTTTCTTGGACCATGCCATTAGGTATGTAAACTTGCAAAACTTCAAAGTGTGGTAGAGCCCTCAAGATGACATGCAAAGTTGTATTTTTTTTATTTTCTTTAATAAGTATTAGAATACGCAAGTTTTGAGACCTCTTGCAAGAGTGTAGCTTGAAATAAAAAATTTCCCCTACAAGGACGGGACACCCTACTGTGCATCCAGCAGCGTAATGATTCTGTTGAGACCCGTCGAACTGGTTTTTTTTCATATCGATATTACATCCTTCGACATGGTGATTCTGCTGATGGCCAGAATATTCATTGCTAATTATGGTGATGTTAGATCCAAATAAACCTTCATCAGAATTCAAATCTAGATCGGAATATTTCGGAGTTTGCTCTAAAGCAACTGCAGTTACCCAGTGATTCTGCTCATTACCGTCGTAAATATTCTTCGTCACGTTGATGAAAATCCCCATCACTTTATGGTTCTGAAGATTACCGTAGTATCTGTTGTCCTTGACAGTAATTTCATCTCCTGCGATTTCATGGGCTTGATATCTTCCATCGTATTCTTTACCATACAACGTCACATCGTCTCCAAGTATGTAATGATCTTGGTGAGCACCGAGGAATCTATTACCTATTAGCGTGACGTTCTTGCCGATGATCATGAATGCTTGGTTCTCACTTGGAAACACGTTGTTCATCAGCAATACATTATCCGTTTTTATTTCGCAAGGATTTTCTACTGATGAAAAATTGGTGTTTGTAATCGTCAAGTCTTCTGTGATGTCAGAGCAGCGAAGATGGTCTAGCGGTATTCCTCGGACTGGAAGAACAAAGTTTCCAATGAGGGTAGTGAGCACAATTACAGTGAACATTGTGTTAGAACGTCTGAGATCCGACTGGGAAATCTGAAATATTGTCTCTGCTTTTATATGGTTCATTATCAGTTCAGATCCAAGTTTTGTTATTGTTTGACCTGTTTAATACACGTAATGGAATTTCCCTCATGAATACTTCAATAGGTATTGATAAGCCTAGTTAGCATTAACGTCATAAGAGGTCATATGTTATGAGCATGTGCTCTGATTTTGATGTTGTACATAATTTTCTATGTTACATTGATTCATTTTCTGTGATCAATTGGATTCAGGGTTGTAGGAATAAAACATGTTATCCCTCATTTAACAACATGATTCAACATGATTAGAATGTATGAATTCACATGTTAAATGCCTATAAGAGACATGATTAGAAATGAATCAAATGATTTAAAATGGTCAAAAATTAAATCATTCATACCTAATCCTTTTTAATAATTTTGTTCAATCAGGGCTCCTTCAAATTTGACGTTTTTTTGCTTAAAGTCTATACCTGTGATGTCGCCATCTTCAAAACTGACATCGTGCTGATTAATAATAGCACCAGTCTGGTCACCTCCGCTATTTTCTTCACAGTCATGACATTTCGATCCGGGTGGTTTTGCATGGACCCCTTGAAAAAAACACTTCAATAAATATTTTATAAATTTTTTAATATAACCTGCATTGAAACTGCGAGTTTCAATGCCTGTTTAGCCAATTGAAACAAGACAATTTCAGACTAATGCGATTATTGCCGGGCAATAACCGATCATTTTCTTCCCTAGGGCAGAAACTCATCATTTTCTGCCCGCTGAGTGAAGTTGCAATCATTTTTGAAGTGAAACTTCTTTATCGGCGTATGAGATAAACTTTATAGCAGTGTAAAAAAAAATCGTCACGTTTTCTGTAACGCTCCGAAGATATCCGAAGATTTCAGTCCGTTGAGCCCCGCTTCTTGTGAGTGAGAGGTACATTCTCTGTCTTTGTCTTACCAACTGACAAGCGAGGCGGCGTCGGTAAAATTAAAAATTTATAAACTGCGATTTTTAAATAAAAAAAAATTGTTTTATAATTAATTCCATTCATACCAGGTAAATTTATAAACCTAGTAGCCACCTGAATTAAAAAATTACCATATTTTTATTATTTACTATTATTTAATTGCAAAAAATCTAAATTTAGTTTTTAATTTATAACAATTACAAAAAAAAAATTTTAAGCTTAGCTGAACTTTTCCATAATAATATTAAGTAAAAGCTACAATTTAAAAAAAAAAATTAGAATGTTTAATTTTCCCAGAGATAGAGATATTTGTTTATAAGCGCGCGCGCGAAACTATGGAAAATTTTATTAAAAAAATAATATCTCGTAAACTATTGGTCGTAGAGCAATGCGGTTTTTTCCATTTTGTTCATTATTGATTTATCTAAATTACATACGCAGCATGTCTCGATTCATTTTTAATAGTTTACAAGATATTTTAATGCAAAGCTACTTGCAAAATGGTAATTTTTTAAACAATTCAATTTCCACGATTTTTTTTTTGTGCAAATGATCTACATATTTTTCTGAGTATTTAAAAAAAAATTTTTTTTTACTTTCGGCCATTTACAATGAAAGTATAAAACAAACGGCCTAATATTTTCCAGCCAACTGGACTACTACGTCTGTTTGTAAAATGAAATAGTTATGTAAAAAATAATATTTTAATAATAAAGTGATCGGTAAAATAAAAGGACTTATTATAATTTCAGTGGATTTCTAACAGAAGCGAGTGATATTTTTTTTTTGCATAAATTTTATCTAATTTTTCTTCATCTAGCCCAGGAGTTCCCAACCAGGGGGGCATAGAGAGATGTCAAGGGGGGCAGAAAGCGTTCGTGCTTTCTTTTTTTTTATCACTAAGGTGACAAACAGGGTGAAAAAAAAAAAAAAGAAACAAAAACAAAGTGACGAAAAAACTTGCATATGAATTCGAAAATCAAAATCACATTGGTATGTGAAGATTCTTGAATCAGCAGACTTCCGAAGCGACGCTCTATTTTTAATTATTTTAACTTTAAAATTTTGTTTATTAGAATCAAGATAAAAGGTTAATAAGTGCAAGTTTTTTGTATTTATTGAAAAAGTAAAGGGGGGGCGTGAAACAATTCATCAGCAGTCCGGGGAGCCTCAACGAAAAAAAGGTTGGGAAACCCTGATAGCCAATTTCTGATAATTTAAAAATAGTTGATTATTTTTCGAGAAGTGATGTTGTCATAAAGAAGTTTCACTTCTTCCGTGTGTACATTAATACACACACACATTTTTTTTAGTCCTATTTTCAATCCTGTCAGAGCAGCTTTTGTTTATTTCAAACCTAAAAATGTCATTCGCTATTAGTCAGAAATGATCTTATTTCAATTGGCTCCAGACATTAAAACTCATAATTTCAATACAATTTATATGAAAAATATAATGTGTGACGCGGGATGAAACACGATTTCAGGCTGGCAACTCCACCCTGTGTCTGAAATCGTCTTGTTTCACCCCTAGTCACACAATATACTATTCTCCTAAATTATAATAAGTCAAAATCAGTATTTCTACTTACATTCGACACTGATGACTGCAACGAGCACCACAACTACTTTTGCGTTGAAACTCATGCTGCGAGAGCGTTTGGAACACGACTAAGGAATATTATTATTATTATATCGGGAACTACTGGGTTTTATAGCGTGGGAGAGAGAGTCGTCCACTGATTGGTCAGTTGAATATCATGTGACTATTGATAAGGGTGATGACACTCGGGAATTGATAGTGCACAAGGTTAACAAATTCTAAAATTCAAATTGCGCCAACACATGTGACATTTGCTCCCGGAATTGAGCCAAATTTAGTATTTTAGTTTTCATTCTTTAAATCAACTGTTCAAATTTACAAAAGTTCTAAATTGCTATTCAAAAAAATTTCCGAGATTGTGTTAGAGCTCGAAACTTATCATCGGTTCTAATATTTTGAAAACTTGTTAAATTTTTGAACTGTATGATGCAATTGTTATCAATTTGACGTCTAACAATTTTGACCCTTCGACACCACATTGTTGAAACAAACAGGACGTTGATAAACTTGTTTTTCTGCCAATTAATGAAGTCAACATCACTATCATAACCATAACATGTCATAACTTCTTGGAACAATGCTAATTAATAATAAAATTTAAATTGGCGCATAAAATTTTACGTTATTTGTTTAAACAAAAAAATAAAATATTCCATTGAATAATTGAATTGTTTTATTTAATCTTCACCATTTAATTGAGATGTCTTAGAAATTCTATTGGAAACAATTGTTCACTCTGTTTGATTCATTGTTCAAAAAGCTATAAGAAACTCAAATTAATTACGGCCTGAAGTATCAAAAATACATGTTCTAGAAACAATTAATACATCACTGAAAATCACATATCGATAATTGAATTCCCATTAAAAATTCAAAAGTTTGTTGCTATGACGTTCAAAAATTCTGCGTGTTTTTAAAAATCCCAACAGTATTTCTAAGGGTTCCGCTGAACATTACAATGTCTAAAAATAATTTAGAGCTCAGTGAATCTAATTGCAAAAATTTTCAAAGATTAAAAGTTTTGAAATTTAAACTCAAACGAGTTCAAAAAGCAACAGTATTACTAAAGTATTTTGATTATAACAATACAAGTATAGTTCTAGCAACAATACGTGTTGCTCTAGAAGAAATACCAAGTATAGTTGCTAGAGCAATACCAAGTTTTGTTCTCAGCACAATATATATTCTAAGCAGAAAATACTGTTTTTTCAGTACGGGAATATTTATTTTAAATATTTCTTCTCGAAGGTCATATAAATAAATAAATAAATAAAAAGACGTTTATTTGCAACTTTCACAATTTACATAATCTGCATACAATTTTAGGCATAAGTAAAATAAGTGACGTGCAAATAGGTCTGAAGCTCAGCATTATAGCTGCTGCCGAAACGAACAGCCGCTGATATTCTGCTCCAGCCGTTCTTCTAGATCAGCACTATTTGAGTGCACGTAACAACAACGCATCCATACAAAAAAAATAATTAAATAATCAAAAACGCTATCGATTAAAAGTTGAGCACATAGCCCTTATTTTGTGCATCCGCGGTCTGCTTCAAACGCAGCCAGGTCAAAATCGCGCTGCGGAACGTCGGTGTGGCGCAGCACACCTTGGCCCGCAGCGGGGGCGGCAAGTCGTTCCATATTTTAGCGGCAGCGTGTTTGAAGCAGCCCGCGGAGGCAATCAGCTTGATTACCGGTCGAGAGAGCAGGAAATTACGGTCTCTAAATTTAGAAGTACCTTCCCTGAATGATAATTTTTCGCGTAAATATAGGGGAACCCCTGTTTTCAGGATGGATTGAACACAACAACAGTACTGCAGTTGAAGAGTGTTTTCCATGTTGAGTATTTTTTCCTTGACTAAATAGGGTGTCACATGATGTCGCTTAGGGAAACGGAAACAGTAGCGCATGCAAGCATTTTGTACTCGTTGTACCAGTTTTGACGTTTTTTTGAGGAGACACGGGCCGTATATTAGACTACAATATTGAAGCTGAGAAAGAACCATGCAGTTGCATAGATTAAGTTTCACTTTAGGACTGAGAAAGGGACTAAGCTTGTATAGCATGGCGAGCGTCCCGAAACACTTACCAGCCTTTTGCTTTACATGCTGTTCAAATCGAAGGTTTTCGTCCATAAGTAAACCCAGATTACGAACCGTCTCCTGCCAAGGTACTATCGCGTCACCTACAGTAATACGTGGAAGAAAACTTTTTGCTTGCTGAACTTGATGCCTTGTGCCAAATATGATAGCTACACTTTTGGAGGGATTAAGAGCTAGGCTATTCTTTTTTGACCAAGTGGCAATTGAATCAAGATCTTTTTGTAAATTACCTGCTGCACAGGCGACATCATGAGCTGTAACATTAGTGTGACAATATAATTGCGTATCATCAGCGTATAAATGATAACGAGAGTGCTGCATATTAGAAATGATGTCTGCAGTGTAGACGGCGAACAGAGTGGGACCGAGAACGGAACCCTGAATCACACCCCTTGTTACGGGAAGCGGCTCGGATGTGATTTTTCCCCCATTTTTGTCAACACATTGAACAACTTGCCGCCGGTCCCTAAAATAGGAATCAAACCACATACACGCACGGTCTGAAAAGCCGTAGTACCGTAATTTAGCCAAAAGTAAGGGGATATTCACACAGTCAAACGCGCGACTGTAATCGAGAAGGACCATTATTGTAGCCTGACCGCGATCCGATGCACCTAGTATGTCATCTGAAATGTTTAGTAAAGCAGAAGTAGTACTGTGGTTCTTCCTGAACCCCGACTGTAGTTTAGTGATCATATTATTTGCCTCGAGATAGGGAGTAATTTGCATCAACGCGGCCTTTTCTACAATTTGGGAGAGTGGTGGCAAGATAGAGACCGGGCGCAAGTCCGATGGCTGTTCTACGTGATTCTTTTTGGGTATTGGTGTTATTCTTGAACACTTCCATTGATTAGCAAAGGTACCGCTTGCTAACGATCTATTTACGATAGCGGCAATTACTGGCAAAGAATACGGCAATGTTAGCTGTATCATCCTCATGGAGATCCCGTCCCAGCCACAACTATCCGTTTTTGCCTTGTTAATTATACCCCCTATTACGGTTTCTTCAACCGGTTCGAAATTAAAAGTTGCGTTAAAATTATTTGATCCGTCTAGACTAGCGATAATATCAGTGATCGCTTCTCCTTCTAAAGAGGGGATGCTGTTGATAAAATGACTATTTAATTGATTAGGATTTCATAGACTCTCGGGGATGGATTGTTCTTTACCTGGGCCGATAACCCGTTTGACATGAGGCCACATAGCTTTAGGATTTTTAATATTTCGATTAACAAATGTATTAAAGTAGGCGCGTTTTTCATTGAAAACAGCACGGTTGTAAGTATTTCGTAGATCATGGTAATATTTATATGCCACATCCGATTTACATTTTTTTGCGGCTTGACACGCCTTATCTCGTAAGACCTTCATTTGCTTTAAAGTATCTGTCATCCAAGGTGTGGGCGGCTGTTTAAAAAGTTTAGTTTTCAATGGTGCGAAGGTATCAAATAAGTCCAGTACCAGCCTATTAAACATCTCAACCATGTCGTTTAATTCTGAGTACTCTAGCACCAGCTCCCAAGGCGTTAACATCGCGGCTTTGTTTATAGTTTCGGCATTGTCGACTATAGGTCTATAAGTCACAATTCGTGGCTGCGGCCTAGGAACTGACACTGCGAACTCCGCTATGACTAACCCATGATCGCTCAAATCATCATTATGTATTACGCGTAAAGAGGAGACAGGCGAGCTATTCCTAATCAGAATTATGTCAATAAGTGATTTTGTATTCTTAGTGATTCGGGTAGGAGCATTCACTATTTGTTTAAGACTAAAACAATCTAATAATGGCTGTAGGATAGGAGGAATAATTACTTCTTTGTTTGCATTGAGACAATTAATGTTTAAGTCGCCTAGAACGAAAATATGCTCATAACTAGGTGAAAACATGGACAAGGTATCTGCGAGGTTTTCTACAGCTATAGTTTTACTGACAGTCTCTGGGCGATATACTATGCCTAAAGCTATCTTGACGTTGATCAATTTCAACTCCAACCATAATTGTTCCAAAGTAGTATCTGGGTGCGAGAGGCGGCGCGAGCGCAAATCCGTACGCACGTAGGCGCCCACTCCCCCGCCCCGCCTCCCGCGCCGGGCGTTGTGTGTGAGCTTGTAACCGGGTATAGTGTAGTTGTCATCATTTGAATTGTGCCTAAGCCACGTCTCAGTAATGCAGATAACATCGTATTTAAATCTGTTAAATGTATCTAAAAACTCATCTCGACCAGTATTCAATGACTGAACATTCAAAAGTCCAACAGAAAATATTTTTTTATTTTTATTATCCATGGTCACATGTTATACGTACCAAATATGTAATTATTATATTATAAAATAGAAATTGCTATAACAAATATCAGAACAAGTTTAAAAGTCATTTCTCAGTTAGTCTACTTAAACACTTTGAATCTTTAACAATAATAGCTTCTGAATCATCACTTTTACGCACATAGATTTTCCCGAACTTAATCCATACGTATTTATATATTCCTTTGAGTGTTTTCCTGGTGGCGGCGTATAGTTGCTTCTGGTCGGGCGACAGGTGCTCCACCACATAGACGGGCTGCGGCCGCCCGGCCACGCCGAGGTGGCTGCTGTTGAGGGGGGTTTGCTTGTTTTTCTTATTATATTCACGGAATGAAGTTATTAGCTGATTACGATGTTGCTCCAATCGCAATGTTACGAGTACATTGCGGGGTCGGTTAGAATCCTGGTTTGCTTTAGCCACTCTTCGAATGCTGCACACGTCGTTCTCCATTAGTCGTACATTAAGCTCATTACATAATTGATTCATAATCAGAGATAAATTTTCGTTTGCA
This sequence comes from Teleiodes luculella, assembly GCA_948473455.1. Taxonomy (NCBI): domain Eukaryota; kingdom Metazoa; phylum Arthropoda; class Insecta; order Lepidoptera; family Gelechiidae; genus Teleiodes; species Teleiodes luculella. Next base: position 15,749,236 of record OX419589.1, read on the forward strand.
TTTTCGGGAACCATTTGTATTTCAAGGTTTTTGATTCTAGTATTATTTTCGACATTTGTAAGACGGCGAGTTAAATCACTTACTTCTTGACCCAGTTGATTACATTGTGTTTCCAGAGATTTTATGTTTTTGTTCGTCGAATCCAGGGATTTTTGCAGATCTGTTTGCTGATTTTGCAGGAAGTCCGTGGTTTCAGTAAACTCCTTCTTAAGCGTGTCTATAGCAGAAGTAATTTCTTGCCTTATTATTCCTTTTATTTCATTGGAAATCTCTGTTCTAATAGCAGTACATATTTGGCTCGTCATCGAGGTCTTCAGATTATGTATCGAACCATCGAAATATTGTTTAATCATTTCAAACGATACGTTGCTAGCGTGTTGAGGCACAGGTGATAAGTTGTGCGTTGAAAGGTCGGATTTATTTTCGACGTTATCACACGACATGTCGGCATCTTCCATTGCAGGCCTATGCATGCTGCGCACTGGTGTACTGTCGTTTTTACGTACAGTAATGTTGTTGCATCGAGGACATCCCCAATTATGTTGATATTCGTTGTGATGTTCTACGTACTCGGCGGTAGTAATATTTAGGCACAATACAATACAATACAATACAATATTCTTTATTGACAAAAGACACAGCATACAGAAACAATACAGAACAAAACAGAAGAGTCAAAAGGCGGCCTTATTGCTAAAGTAGCAATTTCTACCAGGCAACCTTTAGGTACGGAAAAAGTGTAGATAAAAGTGATGCGGGTTGGTGGTCTAAACAGAATAGGTAAACTAAAAATAAATAAAGAATTTATAAATATAATAAATAAATACTAACTAACTAAATCAGTTATAAAATACTTATAAATATAATACATATATTACACGAATAGCTGTGAATATATAATTAAAATAAACTAATACATACTATCATTATGATTTAAGAGGAAATTAAATGGAAAGGATCAGGAAACAAGACCAAGGTAGTGCGCTTTAATGCGCATTTTAAAAGACTCGGGAGAAGGGGAACGTCGTATTGACTCAGGAAGATCATTCCATAAACGTATGGCTTGTACAGCAAAGGAGTTGGTGTAAAATTTTGAAGAATGAGAGGGCATGTCAAGTGATAGGTTGTTACATGAACGAAGTTTGCGGTCTAAGGTGTCGGAGCGAAATTTACACACTTAGGCACTTGTAGTGGTATGTGTCTTTACATGAGACACACTTTATTCCATCACCAGGTTTGATTATATTGGGACACGCAGCACAATTCATGTTCTTGAGCTAACTCACAATATTGTTTATTGTTTTTTATATCATACGAAAAATTTCGCCCAGAAAAGTTGGTGCAGATATCGCCCGAATGGCCCCAGCAATAAGCGCGAAAATCGCCGCACAATACCGGCACTATAGCGAGGCGGTAGATCGGAATACTAAACCGTTGAACAGTCAATTATTTATTACGAAATAAACTGTGTTATTGTTTGTCATTCGAGTTGAAACGACTTTAAAAACACTTAATTAATCACTACGTAACGAATAACTGCATAATCTATCGAAAAATACTTTGAAAACGTAAACTTTTGATTTAAAATACACGGAGCGATGAGAAACGTTGTTGTCACGACCACTACCCACAAAATTTTCCAAAATTTTCCATATGCTATGACAATAATTGTTTGTTCAATGCACAATTGGACCAATTGCAATTTTCTTATATTAACGAATCCCAAATGATTTTGTATGGAAAAAGATGTAAGGATTTCAAATAAAAAGTTTTTATATGTGTAACCGGTTTATTGAAATTTGAACTCTAATATGAAGAAATAATGCTGATAGGGCTATTGAATTAGTACAGTTTTTGAAGTTCTTTTGCTGATACTCATTCTATACTTAATTATTCAAAAGAAAACTATGATTCAAAGGTTGTTTTGCAATAGGTATCATTGTCAAATACATACGCCTAATATTCGGGTCAGTAGAATTCTCGAAATCCCTGAACCTCGGGCCCGATGGAGTTAATCTTGCACAGATATCTTCTAGACCAATAGCAGATTTGTCCGTGATCAGTCCAGTTTCTCCAGATTGGTACCCTTTCGCTCGGACCCGACCTAACTTCTGCTACTACCGCTAATTCGGCAAGGATTAATGGCCGCCTTTCTTTTTTGCAATTTTTTTTGCAAGGTTTTGCAAGAACCAAGATTACTCTGCAAAATTATAGGTTATCTTGATGAAATATGAGAATATTGCAGATAATTGATTGAACTATTTGTTTTTGTTTGCTTTTTAGGTAAATTACGGTATTTATCCGTTATTATCCTACTGAAAATCGAACAATGGAAAAAACTTACCATTATGCCGAAGGAAATTTTCGTAATTTTTTTCTAATTGGAAAACACATAATTCTTATTAGAAATTCTTTTGGCACATCACTGATTCACTTTAGAACACTTATTAGTCGAGTTTAGACCTCATTTGTGGTAAATTCTTATTGTAAATTGTAAATAAACCAAGCAAGCTGGCTCTTCAAATCTCTTTGAAATAAACAAAACACTTCCACAACGCTCATACAAACTGTCACTTTCGGATTATTATTTTTTTAATTTTTTGTACTGGCACTAGTGAAGTGAATGTGCCAGAGCCATCCGAAGTCCAACGTAATGGTTGTAGTGATCTAGTATAAGACCCGCATTAGTGGAATGGCTTTGGTCGCAACCATAATACTCATTACGAGCACGGAACAAATTAACTGCAGTTGCGTTATGGTTTTTACTTGGCACCGAAATACTCGTTGTTCAACTGGGTGATGTCCAAAGCATCCAAAGTGTGATTTTGTTCTGAACCCTCAAAATGGTTTTCAAGCTCATCAATGTCTTCTGCAAATGTCTCATGACACTGTGTGTTGCCGGTATAATTATTGCTAATCTTTTTCATAGTCAGTGTCGTCGTGTTATGATACTGGAAATTTCCGAGGTATTTGTTGCCAGTTACACTGACGTGCTTTCCTATTTGCACATGAACTTGGTTGTTGCCTTGGAAGGTATTGTTCGCCAAGATAAGCCTATCAGCGATAATACGAATACTTTGAAAATCACCGATCAATACGTTATTGGTCAGAGTAACATTGGAGCCATAGAGTAGAAAAGCTTGGGGGAAAACGATGAATCTGCAGTTGATGAACGTGATGTTCCGCGCATTCAGATCGCAAGGGTTATCCATTGTGACGAAAGTGGTATCGGTGTAAACCATTTCAGTATAAATTTCTTGAGGACATCTCAGATGAGTGATAGGTGGGGAACTCGGGTAATTTTCAGCTGGATACGCTTGAACCACTGCAAAAGAAAAAGTTGTTTTAGAAGCAGTTCAAAGAATTTTTTTCAAAGAAGAAATTATTTGATGGAAAATACTCACTTGAGGTTCCAATGATCACAGCCAAGACAATTACTTTGCTGAACATGATGCCAGAGCGTCTGAAGCTTTCTTCGTGAAGGGGGCGCAGACCTCTCAGCCCCCTGCCATCCAATTTCTGCTCAATAGTTTTGCCCCTGTACAACTGGGCTTTCTCCGTTGGCTTCGGCGCCCTCAACCCCGCAGCACCCAATTTCTACTCAATAGCCTTGTTGCTGCACAACCGGGCCTTCTTAGTGAGGAAGCGAAGCCCCCATCACTAGCATCCAGTTTCTACTTAATAGTATTTCCTCTGCACTACTGGACTTTCTTTGTAAGGAGGGCGACACCCCCTCCAGCCCCCCCAAAATTCAATTTCTACGGAATAATCCTACCCCGGAAGCAGCAGCAGAGACCATTCAAACCCCCCAGCGTCCAATTTCTACTCATTAGTCTTGCCACTGCTTAGCTTAGATCAGACTTAGATTCTTCTTTAGTTTTTTTTCCTCTTGCTATCACTATGTAACACGCTTTTATTTATTAAATTGGGACTGTGATAAAAATAGGAAGATTTAATAAATTATTGTGTAAAGTTTTAGCACAAATTACGTATAACGGCGGCACGGCGCGGCGGAGCGTACTTTTTATCTTGTAGTTTTAGTGTTAAAAATACAGGGTGTCTCAAAAGAAAATTTATATTTAGTGAGTCGATTAAAAAAAAAGTGAGCCGTATATAGAATTTTTTTT